>CM076584.1:1194030820-1194446800 GCA_034641835.2 Pinus albicaulis | reverse complement strand
TTAAACAAATCATATTTTAGCCTTTTTAATCACCTCTACAAACGAATCATATTTGAGCCTTTCTAAGCCCCTACTCATATTTGACCCTTTTGGATGTATACAGCCACTTATGTTATATATACATGGATTTATTTTCCTTATGACTTAACAGTTACACGTGTATATACAATGTACTATAAAGATATATAACAAATATATATTCTAATTATTTATAAAAGTAATGCATAATAAAACATATACATACTTTAATTTAAAACAATTTCGACCTTCCATTTGAAAAAGATACGCTCTCTAAGCACCTACTCATATTTGACCCTTTTGGATGTAGACGACGACTTATGTTATATACACATGAATTTATTTGCCTTATAACTTAACACTGACACGTGTATACACAATGTACTATAAACATATATAACAAATATATATTATAATTATTTGGAAGTAATGCATAATAAAACATATACATACTTAAATTTGAAACAATTTCGACCTTGCATTTGAAAAACAAACATACACATTTACATTCTAACATTTCACATCTTTCTAATTGGTTATATATATTCTTGCGCACAAACTTTAGTCTTTTATTGCTAAAATTAATTAGTTTTTTTAATCTTTTTTTCTATAACACAAATTAATTATATCTAAACCTTTCCTTCCCTACTTTGTTTATGAGGTGAATATTCATCATTATTGGTATTTTTATGAAACAATTGATGACCAACTTATCATTATCCAACCTGCACACAAATCTCGCCCAACCAATCTCAAAAGATATCAAATTTTGACTTTACAATTCCTTCAAACTCTGTTAGACATCCTTTGAAGGCATTATCTATGGAAATTACAAAAATTGTTTCATTTCCACCATATGCCACCTTCGTCAAACATATGGCAGATAATCTATGAATTGGCCCAATTCAAACCTAGTGTTGAAACTCGACTCTGATACAACTCTGTAATGTCCCTAACTCCTAGATGGGAAACACCACTCAAATAGTACTGCATAAATATCATTAATTTATCTTTTTGAAGGGTAAATGATCTGTAAACTGTCATGGATATTCCAATGGATATTTTTTCACAACAGAAATGATAAAATTATACTTCAAAATCCAAAATCACACTATTAAAATTTTATATCTCTTTGGGTTTATAAATTTATAGATTACTATTAATAGTTTATGCATGAAAATTAAAATCATGCACAAAATAGAGAATGAAGAATTAAAAGCTCACAAACACATTTGAAACAAGATATGACCTAGGAAACGCTTTCGAGAGAAACACCTAGTTGGAAGGTGATGTCGCTCTGCTCTCCTTCTCTAAATAGAAAAAAATTGTGACTACAAAGAAGTATGGATTATGGAATATGGGCCACTATAGTGCAAACATTCTCTCTATTTTCTCTACATCGTATCCCTCTTGGCTATTTTTTCTCAGCGATGAAATAAATGCATTCGGAAGAATGAAACCCCTTTTCCTCCAAGTTTCCTAGTTATAACACAGAGTGATAGCCTACTAGTGGCTAGGTTTGACTACCTCAACTCCTAACTAGCTACAATATAGATTCTTCTAGATTTTTTTAGATCATAGTCATGTGGGTATCCACCTTTTCATGAATAATGAAGTCCTACTTGGCATTCTCTCAAATTATGGTGGTGAAAACAGGAAGGTCAACTTTTGAGTGACAAAACATTCACATATTAACACTGATTGACATGATTCTTGCATCATTGGAATAGTCTCTCTATTTAGAATAGGAAAAATGGGGGTTTCATCAAATCAACAAAGTTTTACCCCCAAAAAATGTCATGTAATGCCTGAAAATTCTCCCAAAAGATTTCGAACCCTAATTTTTCAAACTAGGTCCAACCAGTAAATAGGGTATTGTGAGATTATTCCTCCATTTTTTCCACATTAAAAGGATTGAGATGGATTAAAAGAAATATAATGATCCAATCTAGATTAGTAAATAATCAATTCTACCATAATTTTCCATAATTAATTTGAACATGGAAATTTTAATTCTCATGTTTGTAGTACTACAAGCCCATGCAAAACAATAATTTTCATCCCATACACATATAAAAAAATAAAACACAATAGAAGTAAATATTCTCCAACAACATATTAACCCAAATCTGTGACCCAAGTTTTCGACATAAAAACCATTAATTAAAAACGACACATATACATCCATACATCAACATGAACAACTAAAATTAACAATTAAATATCCACATTCAAGCACAATACCTTCAAACCCTAACTAAACTTGAAAAAATATTTTTATAAACGAATTCCACAAATCAAATTCAATAAATAAAAAAATGACCCAAATGACAGTTCGCCATTAGAATGCATAACACACATACATATACATAGATATCACACATTAGGGAATTATCTGAATAAGTGATTTGACTAGCAATAGGCTCTCCACATTCCACCAAGTTGTAGACCATGTGGATCATGAGCTTAAGTGTAGCTCACCCCTGAGCTGGGGAAGAAAATAAAGGAGAAAATTGTACAACAAATAAAAAAAAAAATTGTCATGACACCAATGTCAGTAGCCTCAGTCTCTACCCAGAGGCTCATGTTCCTTTGACCAACACGCAAGTGGTGCAACCCAAGTCCCTTGGTAGTGTCCACCTTCCAAGGCAACATATGATTGGATAGAACAATCTCAACCTGCAACTCCACGAGTCTTGTTTATTTTTGGTTTTCAAGTGTCTAACAACTCAACTAAAATAAACCCTGCAGTCGGTACTAGTGTCCAACCATAACTCTTTGACTATCTATAACTAAGTTCCATAGCATAAATCCATAGCATCAAGCCATAACCAGGTCCAAAAAATTCTCAAATCCTCCAATCTCGCAGAGCCACTGAGACGCTCACATAAAATCTGAATGCATCCCATTGGTATGGGTAACTAAATAATCATACCTAAGGGAGTTCCAAAGTCCAACCCTTGGAATCCATGACTCCTCAGTCACAAGATTGAATTTTATCTCCATCAAACCACAAATGATTGAATGAATAACTCAATAATCATCTCACATGAAAAAAAAAATTCCATTCATAACTACATGGCTTTAATTCATCATGTGGCACCCTATACAACCATGTGGGTCCCAAGGTGCACCTTTCAAAAAAAGACCCACACGTTTCCTTTTTATCTATAGTTGCACCCCTAATACTATTTATGTGGATTGGGATCGTTATCCAACCTTATTTTATTATTAATAATATTTGATTACATTACCTACATATTCAGGCTCTCTGATCCCACATCCTTTAAGTAATTATATATATTTGAACATGTTGACCCCATAATATATTTAGCATCTACATAGGCATGCAGACCACATTATCTAACTCATATCACCATCTTATAATCAAATTCATCTAGCTCACCAACCTACATAATAATGTACATACATTTACATCATTGTAAACAACATGGGTATTACAATATATATGAAAATATTATGGTTTATGAATCTACAAAGGGAGTGGAATATTCATCTAATCTCCTTATACCCCCTTATTTCTTTCATAGATACTCTATCATGTTTAAATCCCCTCCAATAATCCATGGTTTATCACCAATGATATTAGAGACATTTTAAATATTTTTAGGGAGCATGTTGTTTTTTAAGGAAGAGATTGGTCCATATACACTAGTGATGAAGCCTGAACTCATTAAACCTATGATGTAAACTATGGATAATAGAGGTCTAGGGGAAGAAAAGAAAATCATTAAAGAGATGAATGATGGATTCCAAAGAATGGCTATTTTTCATGAAGTTCCTTAAGAATCATATGATATCATTTAGGAAATCAATCCTCTTAATTGTCCATAATAGATATTCCATGTCATTGTTGGAAACATTTGAGCACTACTCAGAGGGCAGGGGAGGGGGTGTGAATTAGTAGTGATATATATATATGATTTTTACCTTTTATTACTTTAAATGAATAACATATATGTTAACTAACATCTAATAGTCATCATAGCATGTGCTTAACATAAACATAAGTGAAAACCCTAAGTAGCTACAAAACAATAAACGTGCACATCATATCAATAACACATGAGACACAAGATTTCTGGTGGAAACCCTTTCAGGAGAAAACCACCCTTATTGTTGCTGCTCTGCTATGATTTTTTAGTATGTCAATAAATTTATATTTTACATAGCTTGTTGAATCCCATCACCATGGAAACTTGACCTCATATATATAATGCTAACTCCCATCAGCTAGGAGACTCGATACTAATGATAAGGTCAAAATATTTTGTTCTCTATGGATCTCTACGGAATACCATCCACTAAAGGCAACCATGATTAGTCAATCCTCTCCCAACTATCATTTCATTATCCAACCACCATTGGATGATCAATTGTTCCTTTCGGTGAAGATTTGCTATCCCTCCTCTCTCATGAACTCACTGCTCCTATACCACTATGCGGGCCGTTTTTCATATATTTTGAAACTGGATCCCAAGACACTTTACTCAACTAGAAATCAAATCTATATAAGTAGCAAGATCTCATCATCAATTAGAATATAGACAAGTAAAACTGTGGCCAAAAAGATTTGAATACAATCATACCCTCACAACAATAAAAATTTTCATAATACAAATAACATCATAAGACACATGATTATGTGATAAATGCATATGAAGCTCTTACAAAACAAGTGTGAGAGGATCACCAATATATACTCCAACAACATACAAAAAATTATCCAACTCAAACTCTACACCAGTAGCTCCAATTCTAATATATTATGTAGTATGCTTCAGATATCCAAATTATTCAATCAATAACAATCATGGACTGAAGCATCTATTCTATAAACAATGTATGAGGCATGATATCATTGTACAACTTTCTCTCCACACATACACTCAAATCTGACTCCATCAACAACCACAAATCTCACAATGCAAGAATATAAAATATGTAGGGAGAAATTGAGCTTGGGGCTAGGATCAGAGGTGCAGAAATTGGATCAAATAAATCCACTAGTGTTACTACTAGTACACTAAATGCGTTCACATCATGATAGGATGTTTACAAACCATTTGCAACCTTTTTCATGAATTCTAGAAGCATCTGGGAATTTCGAAGCTAATTTTCTTCCGAACAATAGGAGGAATGCAGAGAAAATATGGTGAAATACCATAGCTACTTATTTGACACTATATAAAATTGACTGCAAGTATAACCACTCCCTTTAACATATCTCCATGTGACTATAGGATTCCAGCCACTCCCATAGGATTATGTGCATGCAACTATAGCTAAAATTGAGGGAAAACACCAATCCTTCATCTCAGGACCTCTGCCAATTGTTCCATCCTCTTCTTAAGCTCATTTACATTCCTATAGGCCTCATACATCACCTATGACACCTATACAAATTTATTAAACATTCCTCCCAAGTGTCACTACAAAGTTTCCCTAGAAGGGCCAACAAAAAAGGTTGAAAAGTATGTCAACAAGTCATCCAATATCCATGAGACCTCTAACCAAGATGTTACACATTTGAAAATACCTTTGAAATACTAACATCATCATCATGAAGCCATGGCATCACTACCACAGGTCATCGTCATAGTCATCTACATGTATACCTAATGATGACCTATTTGACAACTCAACTGGTGTGCCATCAACCGTATCTAACACATGTAGATATGTATGATCAATTGTAGGAACACCATATACCTATAGGAGCATCAACACATGATGGCATGTCCATCAATGTACATTCCAACACATTCCAACTCCTCCATGACCAACATGATACCATCAAGCTCCATTAATGCCATCACATGAGTGTACGATCAAGAAGACCAACATGCTACCATTATGAAGACCAAAATGCTACCATCAAGCTACTAATTTCCATCACATATCGAAATGAGTGAAATCATACCGTTGACATCAATGCCAACCACTAGGACCACCAAGCCAAACACATATGCACATGACAAGAAACACTATGACCATGACCCTGTTGACCTCAATGCCAACACAAGAATGCCAACAAACATTTGGAAAATAACTCTTAAGAGGATTCATCAAGAAAATTCTGAAATAATTTCATATATAGACAAATATGATAAGTAGTAAGAGAAAAGGAAAACAATAGTGGAATGGGATGAAGAGGGAGAAGTGTCAAGACATAATGTAATATAGGCATCATCAAGTATGTTTTCTTTGGAATATGTGTGATCAATAGTTATATCAACTCCCATTGATCAAAATATTCAAGGATCTCCAACATTAGTAGAGCCATAAAAAAAACTATTTTCTTAGTATCTTGAAATGAAGACTAAAAGGTCAATGTCAAACAAGAATTGTATTCACAATTGTGGAAACAAGGGCCCCCTCAAACTAGATTATAGTCATCCCTTGTTTTTTAGAAAGGGCTACTAAATATGTCTATTATCTAACCAAAAACATAAACTATAAAAATGACTATTGATTACAATGAAGTCAAATTTTCAATGGATTTGGATAAAATGAATCTAGCGGATAAAATGGATTTCACAAGGAAAAATGTGACAGGGTATTTAAAGACCCAATAAAGACTTCATTAAGTATAAGCAAAGTGTAGATTATGGCAAGAAGAAATGATGCTAAACTCAAAAAGAAAAATCTCAAGAGAACAAAATATATAAGGATTGATGAATTAGAGCAATGGATCATATAATTGGGAGATGACCCCAAGGATACAAAATAAATTTACGAATTGATAAAATAAAGGGATATTGATATTGCTGCATTGAAAAAAAATATTTAAATTTCCAAATACAGAGCACGTTGAAACTCTCTACCTATTGAAAATAAAGTCGAATATGGATAAGTTGAGAAATATTATATAGATTAATAAATACATTACGAATTATGAATGGTAGATTGAGATATTAAAAAAAGATAAGACAAAACATGTTTTTCCAAGCTCCTCATGTATACCTACAGTACCATCAATTCCATCATAACATATTTACAAAATCTAGATTATTCTAGATTGAGTGAGGCTGAGCTTGAGAACGTCAAAATAGTTATTACACTTAAGGATGGATGAATTACATATTCTCAAGGCTAAAGTTCATCATGACATGTAACATATGCAAAATAAAATAAAAGGAAGAACACACTTAATTCAAGGATCCATACATATTTTATGAGAATATAACATAGCATAAATTTCAAATATTTGGAAGTTTTTTATGTTAATTGGCAATGATTATACATGGACATATCACACACAATAAACTATCCAACATACATTCAATGAATTGGAAAATAAGCCTCATTTAGAAAATTAAATTTATAAGATTTCTAAATTCTAAGTCTTGGGAAGAGGCAAAGGAATTAGGAGTTACTGATAGAAGATCAATAGTAATCGAGACAAACAAAGTTGTAAGTAAGAAAAATTTAACAAAACAAGATCCAAACAAATGAAACACAATGGAAAGAATTATTGAGCAGTTCATTAAAAGCTTTAAAACTTTGTGAGAAATGGGTTTATCCACATGATAGGGAAATAAAGGTAATTTAATTTCACAAGAATATTACAAAGAAATTCTACTAAATTGATGCCAAATCCTTCGTAACCTACAATAAGATTAGGGTTTGGAGAGTGCAAACAACATTAAATCATTTACACTCCTGAATTACATTTTTAATTCACATAATCTCCAAAAAAGTTCTAACATATATTTTTTATTCTCTTCTGAATTGCAAAAAATGAGTACATACATTTATAGATAATCATATATCTAATTCCTCTTCTATCATTACTAAAATTTTAATGAGTTGGAACTTTCCAAAAAATAATTCAAGCTCACTATTTTTTTCCACAATAGCTTGGTTTTCTTCAGATTTTTCCTCCTACAAATCTAGTCTATTTTACTAAACTTAAATAAAAAATACTTCCATCTATATCCACAAAATTAGATAATATTTTTTATTTTTATTTTGAACATTATTCCTATCCAAACTTTCTAATATTTGAAAAAATAAAGCTAATTTACTAATAAAAAAAAGGAATATAATTCCTTTCACATTTCATTTTTTTTTTCCAGTTTCAAGAGTAAGATGCTCTGGCATCAGACTACAGGGGAAATTTTTTTCCCATGATCTCTTGAACATTTGTGAAATGATTGGACATCTCTAGAACAATAATCCAAGTAGCATCCTCCAATGGCTGATTTATCCACTTCACCAAATACTGAAAGTACTCTTTTCCTCTAGTTTTCTTCACCACATTTTGATCTAATATCCCTTCAATTTCCTTTGGAGTTTCTTTGGGTATATGTTTCTTCCATTCAAAAATATAGTCTACTTCAATGGAAGAATAATCATCTGACAATTTTCATGTTCCCTAAAGGAAAAAAAATCAGAAACATTAAAAATTGGGGAAATACCAACATTGGTTGGAAGCTCCACTTCATAGGCATTTGAGGAAAATTTCTGTAAAATTTTACAAGGTAAGATCTTCTTGAGTTTTAGCTTGTTGTAAGTTCCTTTAGGAAATATTTCTTTCCTCAAATGTACTATGACCAAATCACCAATCTCAAAGTTTTGTTGCCTTCTCTTTGAATAAACCCTTAGTTTTTATTTATTTCTCCTTTCTTGTAGTTGTTTCTTAACTCTTCCTTGCAATTCTTGCATGCTCAATGTAAATTCTTCATCTTTTTCATTTCTCATATCTTATTTTCCCGAAATACTAAATTCATATACTCCCCTTGGATGAATTTAATACAATATATGGAAGGGACTCATACCTATAATTCTATTGGGTGTATCAATGTATTCAAATTCAACCTAAGCAAGAACCAAATCCCATTTTTTCATATTTTCACTTACCAAGCTTCTTAGGATATTTACCAAAATCCTATTCACCACTTCTATTTTCCCATTACTTTTTGGGTGATACGTTGAGCTGAAAATAAGGTTAGTACCCAAATTCTTACATAATTTTCTCAAAAATTGACCGACAAACCTTCTGTCTCTATTAGATACAATTCTTCTAGGAAAAACATGCAACCTTACCACCTCTTTAAAGAAAAAATTGGAAACATTGGTGGCATCACTAGTTTTTCTACAACGTACAAAATGTGCCATTTTAGAAAATCTATCAATGACAACATAGATAGAGTCATTACGTCTTTGAGCCCTTGGTAATCCCAATATAAAGTCCATGCTCACTGAATCACATGGTCTAGTAAGAATTGATAATGGATGATATAAACCCATATTTTGACTTCTTCCCTTCGGATATTGGCATATCCTATATTTTACAGTAAACCTTTTCACATTAACTCGCATGCCTGGCCAAAACTAAAAAATATTTAATAGAGAAAATTTTTATCTTGCTTAAAATGTCCTAATAATACTCCATTATGCTTTTCCTTGATAATATTTTCTCTCATAGAACATTTGGGTATTTAAAATCCAATATATTTAAATAACAATCCTTCCTAAAACATAAAGCTTAACCATGGAATTTTATCACCACTAACTATATTTTTACAAGCAACATATGCATCTTTAAAATCAACATATTCCTTATACATCTCCTTCATTTCAGCAAATCCTAATGTCTTGATTTGAAACTCACGCAAAATAAAATTTGTTCTACTTAATGAATCATCAACCTTATTTGATTTACCACTTGTATGCTTGATGAAAAATGTGAATTTTGAAAGAACTCCACCCATTCAACATGTGTCTAATTCAATTTGGTGTGACTGCTGGTAAAATGTAGAGCACAATTATTAGTAGAAAGAAAAAATTGTCTAGGAATAAGATAATTCCTCCATTTTTGTATAGATATTTAACTATAACATAGGAATATTTATCATAAGAGGAATACCTATGCCTTGATTATTTTATTTTCTCACTAAAATATGCAATCACCCTTCCTTCTTGAGTTAAGACATCTCCAATAGAAGCTCCACTTGCATCTGTCTCAAATTGAAAACATTTGTTAAAATATGGTAAGGCTAATACATGTTGTTCAATTATCCTTTTCTTCAGTTTTTTAAAATTTCTATGAGTTGTTGCAGTTCATTTAAATGGTTTCTTATTCCCATTTATTGTGTCAACAATGGGTGCACACAAACAACTTAAATCCTCTATAAAATTTCAGAAGAAACTTGCAAGACCATGAAAGATTCTTACCTCAAACACATTCCTTGGAATAATACAGTTAATGATTACCTTCACTTTATGTGGATCCATCTTCAATCCTTCTTCCGAAATCACAATTCCCAAGTATACCAACTTATTCTTCATGAAGGTGAATTTATATAAATATCAACAACTTATCTTGTTGCATGGTGCTCAAAACTTATTTGAGATTCTTGAGATACTCTTCTTTTGTTTAGTTGTACACTAAAATTTCATCCAGATAAACAATAAAAAATTTACCTGTAAATTATTTCAATGCTTAATTCATTAATCTCATAAACATTATAGGTGCTAATAGAAGAAGTTTCCTCAAACACACAAATCTTATCAATAAGGAAAATGAAAATTACATAGAATATTTGAAAAATTTTACACACGAAAATTCAACACTCTATCAAGCAAGAATGTTTTTAAATAAGCTAAATGTTGTAATTGATTTTAGTTATGGATCACTTATTTAATTAACAAGTTTCCATTTAAATTAAATGATATCCTAATAAATCTACTAACTATTTTCCTAAACTGGAGCCTAAGAAACGACACCTTTCTAGATTCCATATCTTTTACAACAATTCATTATTCTAAAAAGTATCCAATATTAAATATTATAAATAATTAAATATTCTATTCTAACTATTAAACTAAGATTTATATCATTTTTTTCATCTAACATCCCCCTCTTATGATCTAAGGATGCATTACAACATATACCAAGTTCATCCATGAACTTAGTAAATTTAATCTTGGCAAGTGGATTTGTGAAAATATTGGAGATATGATCTTCTAAAGGACAATAAATTGGCGTGATGACATCCTTTGCAATAAATGTTATGATGTAATGATATTTTTATCCACATTATTTTTTTTGGAATGAAAATTTGGATTTTGGGAAAGCTTTATGGTTGGCCAGCTATCAATGAATAAATATGTAGCTTCTTCTTGAGGAATTCCCAACTCCTACAAAATTTTGCACAACCAAAAAATTTCACATGTTGATATGTATTCTAATTCTGCCGAAGAAGTGGTCATTGTAGCTTGCTTCTTGCAAATCCAAGAGACTCAAGCTAGCCACATGTTCGTTAAATAACCTGAGGTTGATCCCCGATCATCAGTACTTCGAGAAAAATCGACATCTGAATATCCACCAAGTACAAATTTCCTAATATTTTTTGTAAAGAAGACCAACATATTTCATTCCTTGGATATATCTAATAACTCTCTTGGCTGCATTGTAGTGGATTTCACGTGGTTCATGCATAGATCATGAAAGAATATTAACTACATAATATAAATATGGGAAAGTATTTGTCAGATAAATCAAATTGCCAATCAACTATCTATAAGTAGTTCTATCTACAATTCCCCCCCTTCAAATTTTTAAAGTTTCAAGTTTTGTTCAATGGGGGTAAGAACAAGCTTGCAATATTACATTCCAAATCTTTGAAGGAGTTCAAATGCATACTTACTTTGATAAATAAAAATATTGGTTTGATGTTGGAATGCTTAAACTCCATGATAGTAGTGAAGTAACCCGAAATCAGTCATCTTAAAACCAACTTGCAATTCCTTCTTGACATGGAAAAGATGATGATTATTGTTTTCTGTAATGATAAAATCATCAACATACATAAAAATAATCATCATATTTCTTCCTTGTTGACTTACATATAAGGTTTCATCAGAGTCACTTCAGTTAAAGGGAACTTTGTGAAGGTACTCGCCCATTTTGACATATCAAGATCATGGAGTTGTTTTAATCCATATAAAGCCTTAATCATTTTGTATACTTAATGTTCCTTCCCTTCAATTTCAAAACCTTTTGGTTGTGTCATACATACATATTCCTGTAAATCTTTGTTGAGGAAAGCACTTTTAACATCCATCTGATGAAATTTTCATTCCTTTTTAGCTCCTAACACAAGTGTCAATTTGGTGGTGTTCCATTTAGCTTTAGGGGAATTTTTTTTCCTCGTAATCGATTCCTTCCTTCTATGCAAAAACCTTAGAATTTTTTTTTTCTTTGTACTTGTTAGTGTATCCATTTTTCTTGCACTTAATTCTGTAAAACCATTTGCATCTAATGGGCTTGACATTTTTAGGATACTCAACAAGTTTCCAAGTTTTTTTTTTGTATTAATGCATGTTATTCTTTAATCATAACCTTGTTCCATTCTTTATGTTTTACTTCCTCTTTGTATGTGGAGGGCTCAGTAAAATCATTTGTTACCAAGGAAATTTTTTCTTCTTTTCTCTGTGATCCTATGTGCCACCATTTTGTTTTATCATCTTGTGTGACATCTTTCAAAAATTGAATGACCCATTTTAGCTATTGATTTTCACTTGTTTAAGGATCTGAATAATCACCATAATTGTAATATCGATTGATGTAAACATATGTTCGTCGATTAACTGAAGATTCAGGGGGTGGAGTGTCACTGTCAGATGAAATGTTGCTGCTAGGAGATTCAAATGAGTTGCTAGAAGATCCAGATGGTGTAGTTTAAGTAGATGGACTCGATGAACCATTTTTACATGAAGGAAAATTAATATCATACCAAAGTTGTGAACTTGGTCTATTTTTCACTTTTATTCTCTTTTTATCTCCCTTAATTTCCAAATTCTATAGAATATTTTTGATATCTATGGAACACTTTCTTTCTGTTTCATAAAAAATCACATCCATACTAACAATAAATTTTCCATCGGACATAAGCCGATATCCTTTCTTCTCATCAAAATACCCAATCATTGTACACTTCAAGCTTTGTGAATCAAGATTAGTTTGTTTTTATTTTGGAACTAAGGCATAACACACTGAACCAAAAACTCTAATATGGTTTACTCAAGGCTTCAAACCAAAACGTCATTCATATGGTGTCATTCCATCCAAAGAAGAAGTAGGATAGATGTTCCTCAAGTAGACTAATGTATGTATTGCTTTTTCCCAATATATAGGACTTCAATTTTTGAAAGCTAGAATGGATTTTTCCATTCCTAACAAGGTGTGATTCATTCATTTTGCTACTCCATTTTACTATGGAGTGTAGACAATTTTAAGATGCATTTTAATACCATTTTCCCTACAATAATTTTTTAATTAATTAGAAGTGAATTCCCCTCCATTATCTGTCCTAAGAGTGTTAATATTCTCTTTGACTTCACTCTCAACAAGTTGGCTAAAAATTATAAAGTTTTCGAATGCTTCTCACTTTTGTTTCAAAAATTAAACCCAAGTCATTTTACTAAAATCATCAATGAAGAGTAAAAAAAATCTACAATATCCTAGAGAAGTTTTTATGGGTCCACAAATGTCACTATGAACCAATTGAAAACACTTGTTTGCACGCCATGAACTTGTTGGAAAAGTTTGTCAACTTTGTTTTCCATAAATGCAAGCTTCACATTTTGCATTTTCTTTCTTAAAAGTTGGAAGTCCTTTAACCATTCCCTGTCTTTGAAGTTGAGAGAGACTTTCAAATTTTAAATGTCCATACTTAACATTCCACGACCTTAATCGTGAAATATTTATACTTGTTTCTCCTGAAAATTTATAATTATGTGGAATAATTGTTCCTTTCATCCTTAAAATATTTCCATTCATATCCTATGATGATGGTTTTCATATTATGTTTGATTGAGTTCATTTTGACTAATCTATCATCCATAAAAAATTGATGTGCCTCTTTTTGAATCATGACTAAAGACAACAAATTCATTTTTAAAGTTGGTACATACCAAACATTTGAAATAAATTTTTCTCCAATGCCAGGAAGATGAAATTTTACTACACATTTTGCACAAGGAGTGTGTATTGTATCATCTGCAAGAAAGATTGAATTGAGATGGTAGCGTTAAAAATTCCAAAATAATTCACATTGAAAATTCAGGTGTTGTGCTGCACCTATATCTGAAATCTAAGCATCTTCATAATCACTTTGGAGTTATGTGGAGACCTGTAATGATGTTGATTTTGAACTTTGATGTGTAGTATAGAAATATTCCGAGACATCATCTTCTTGATCATTAGCAAATTGTGCTGTGTGTTGATAAAACTTTGGAATATTTCAATAGAAGTTTGAAAATCTTCAACATAATGACCGAATCTGTTGCATACTTAACAAAAAATTTGATTAAAAACTCTTCCTCTACCTTGACATTATCCTCTATCTCTTAATTTTCCTTTTCTTTGATTTTTTCCTCTAGCTTGACTTTGTCCTCTTCCGTGATTGATTCCTCGGCCTTGACTATTTCCTCTTCCATTAAAATTGCCTTTGCTAAAATGGTTTCCTCTATTGAAGTTGTTCCCTCTTCGTTGACTTCTACCACGACCTTTTCCACTATGTGTTGTTGGATTTTGATTGAAATTCCCTCTTTCTCTACCTCTAGAACTGTCAATTAAAGATCTAGTGTTGGCTTCTATGAAGAAGACAAATTCCCAATCTATTTCTTCTTCCGAAAAGTTTTGTCATATTGAGCTCGTATTTCACTTAACTGATCAAACTTTAAAATCTCTAGATTTCCAATTACTTGTAAAGTTTCCAAAAAATGTATTTATGAAGAAGGAAAAATAACAATCAAAGTTATAGTCATGAAAATATCATCTACTGCAGGAAATCTGATGTTTAGTATTTCCTGCTTAATGTTCTGAAGTATGGAAATATATTCAAATACATATCCACCTTTAGTCAATTTCTGTTGGAGAAAGTTCAATTGAAGATCAAAATTCTTAGATTCAGGTTGTGTATCCAAAACATATATAAATGTTCTCAAATCATACCATGCATCAGAATCATTTTCAATGTGGTCATACATTTCATCATTAACTGAATATTTGATAAATGCTAATTCTTTGCATTTTTGATCTCCCATTTAGCTAGAAAAGTTGCATCTGTAGGTTTATTTGGTTTAACATCACCATCACATACATCTCACCAAAGTTTATTATAAATCAAAGTGCTTTCTACAAGCCTTTTCCATGTCTTATATGTCTTTGTGCCTTCAATTTTGTTAGAATCAAAAAATAAGTTTACTAGCTTCGAGATTGTAAAAGTAAATGTAAGCACCTAGTTGGATCATGCACTAGAAAAAGAAGAGATCATTTTAATATTTACATTGTTAACTCTTACAATGTTAACTATTAAAATGTGCTATTAAAATTCTTTCACTGCAGGAGGCCCAAAAACTACATTTGTAACAACTAACCATAATCTCCAGTTTTATTATTATTATTATTTAAATATTGATAGTTTTCAGAATTTAAAAATATATTGTTAAATTTCAAGATTTTGCAAAAATAGCTGAAATCAAAATTATTTTCCTTTTATAAAAGGCTAAACAAATTTTATACCAATTAACCGCTTGGTGGAGTTTTACAAAAGCCTGCAGAGATTAAGAACTCCTCCTTCACTCCAGCTACATTACTAAAGCTATGATACCACAACAATAGCAGAAGTGTCCTCAGAGACAAACATTTTATTAATATGGCAAATAAAAATTACATAGAATATTTGCAAGAGTTTACTCATGAAAACTCAAGACTCTTGCGAGCATGAAAAACTGCTTTGAATAACCGAAATGACCTAACCTATTTTAGTTATGGATCAATTATTTAATTAAAAATTGTCCATTTACATTAAATGCTATCCAAAAAAATCTACTAATTATATTCCTAAATTGGAGCCTAAGAAACAACACTTTTTTAGATGCCATCTCTTTTACAACAATTCACTATTCTAAAAAGCCTCCAATATTAAATATTCTAAATAATTATATATTGTATTCTAACTATTAAGGTATGATTTATGTATTTTGGATCATCTAACAGGTGCATTGGTAAATAAAAAAGGCATCACCAACCACTCATTAAACCCATTGTTCATTTTGAAAGATATTTTCCATTATGTTAGCACAGTTATTTGCTAAATCATGAGTTTATTTTAAATTTTTGTTTTTAGGATGAAACTTTGTAAATTTCAAAAAAAAAATTAACTCTACCAAAATTTCCAGTAGTACCTCTTTTAGCCCTTTTCGGACAGTCTATTCTAATTTTGTTTGTGTATGTTTTTCTTTAGTCCGATGCTACCAGAAATTCCGATAACTTCCCCTGTTTTTAAAAAATTAAAATAAAAGTGCATCCGCTTTGTGTCAAGCCACATTTTATTGTTTTAAAATAATTTTTTAATATTTATTCATGATTTAGGTCACCTGATAGGCAGGGTTTATAGTTAGTAATGTTAAGTTAGAGTCATGGTTATACGTGTAGCATCTAGGTGTCAATCCACAATTAACACAACCAGCCATTGCTCTGTCCCATATGTCAGTTGAGTCAGTTTACCTTCATGTTAAAGTACGTGATTTTTGGTGGAATAGATCATGGATCCGTGGTCTTATTGCGATTACTGTTTGGTTGATCATGGATAGACGCTGCCAAAATTTAGGCCAATAATCAACATACAGTAGAGGTGACTTCCGATCACATATCTGCTTATCTCCAGCCACCTGTAGCATGTCGTATGGAGATACACAGCCAACTTAAGATCATAATAAATATCACATGGTGCATGCTATAGTCCATGATACTTACCATAATGAAAATCTCTTACATGGGAGGGTGAACAAATGTAGTTGTTTTAAACCACTGAGAAGGAAGGAAGAATATCAGTTTGAGTTTAGATGTTGGTGAATGATATTTTCTAGTGTGCAACTTGAGGAGGGAGTCTTATATTTCAGAAAATATCTCATAGAAGAAATAGAAACATGTGTTAGGTGAGCTCTTCAATCCTTGCCACCTATCAGATTTCAATAGACAAACTTACTAATTACTGAAGATGACTAAAAGAGAAGGAAAACTAAAATGAATTGAACCATAGGAATCAAACCTAGTGGATGAAAATTCGAATGTGAGAAGGATGTTTGTTCAAGAAGGGTGGTATCCTATGTGTTCAAGACTGGGAAGCTCTCACTTAGGAGTAGCTCAGGAGTTGCAAATTATTTCAATGTACAGGAAGAAACCACCTATGGTATTAAATTGTAGGTATCAACAGATTCAATCGCTAAGGCATTCAACCTTCCATAGGAAGGAGAATGGTCGTTTAAAGGCCAAGTAATCACTTGAGGAGACCTTGACAGTTTCCTTAAATATGGGCACAAATACCCTAACTGGGCCAAAGGAATTCCCAGTTGTTACCTTAAAAATGAATGGACAGAAGCTGTTAAGTTCATCAAAATTTACCTCACTTGTGAGAGGAGGTATATTGTAGTGTTTCTTTATCATATGAGATTTATTTTTCATGTTTTGGGTATGAATACCCCAAATTGCCATATTTTTTTCTAAAGAGCCTGACAAAGATTTTAGCCATGATTTAAATGCACAATGCTTCTTCAAAATACAACTTGTATCATCAATCTCTCATTAAAGTGTTATTTGAAAAAGAGCCAAGGAAAATAAATCAATCATGGTACCATTTTCTATTTTACAGGGCAGACCAACCTGCACCTACACCTCTAGCTCAACTGTCTCCATCCTCACAACAACACCCTCAGCCTGCAAAAGGAACAAAGAAAAAGGCTAAGAAGGAGAATATCCATAAGGCCAAGAGCAGAGAAGAGAAGACTCCTTCAGTCAAGGTTGAGAGGAAGTTGGAGAAAGGGGAGAGCTCATCAATAAATAAACCTAAATACATGAAAATGGTGCCTCCCATTTATCATTTTCCTAATATCTATACCAGAACTCAAAGAGGTTCAATTGCAAAAAAATGCAAAGCACGGGTGCTACCGGAAATTTTGGAAGAAGACATTAAACATAAAATGCAGAAAGAGTATCAACCCAATAAGTCTGATGAAGAGCTCCTCAAAGATGCAGTGGATGAATCAATAGTAAAAGAAGGGAAGAGGACACCAAACCTGTTGCTGGTACTAGAAACCAACATACCAGAGACAACAACAAGTTCAGGCTCAAGTCTAAGGATCTGCATAATCCAAGTTTGTTGACAAAGGTCATTGATGTATAAGGAAAATCTAAAAGGTTAAAGACTAATGAGTCCAAGAAGAAAGATAAAAACAAAACCCTTGCATATCAGCAAACAGAACCCTTATAAAGAAGAAATATCGAAAAGGGTTCAAAGGAGGAAAACACCGTTGTCAAAGAAACAACCACAAGAACCACAAGATCAAGATCAATTTTCGATAACAAATCAGAATTGGACAACCCTGCTGAAACTGCAACTCATATGGAATAAAGGTAAAAAGGTTTCCTAATAAAACACATTTTTTCTTATCAACTGCAATTTTGAGCATCAGCTCGAATTTTAAAACGTATAAGTATGCACAGATTTTTCAAGTGTTTGTTGTGCATTTTTTAAAAATAAATAGAAGACTACCAAAAATTCCCATAACATTACAATTTTTTTGCAGTTACAGGTTTTTACCAAAATTTCTAGTAGTGCCTGTTTTAAATGATATTTTACATTTGTCAACAAAGTTTCTGAGCTAGTTCAGGAAAGATAAGGACCCATAATGAAATGGATATAACACATGATGGTGATAAGTGGGTATCAGGTTGTTGAAGTTCATATTTAATGAAGGCACATGGTTATTTAAGAACCAAAGACATGAGGATACAAGTCAATAGAAAAGTGGGCATCATGTCAGCATACTCAACAATTCAACCCAAATTCTCTTCTCTTATTTCATCTATATCTGTCCTTTCAATTAGATTTCAATGGGATATAGCTTTAATGTCTTATGACACCTATGTAATGTTAGGAGTAGTGTTTCCTTCTTTTTGGAAGAGATGGAGTTGATGCCTCTCTTTCTATATGTACCATTGTAAATACCATTTCAGGGTTGGATGTTGGTCTACATGAAGACTTAATATAATAAAGAAAAGCATTTTTTCACTTCATGCTAGAGGATTTTGTGACTCAAGAATTATCTACTATATGGCATGTTTCTCTGTTTGATAATTTCTTCTAATTTATGAGTTGCATCAGCTAGTAAGGTGTGAGCAAGAAATTGTTAGAGGATCTAATAGTAAATTATATTCTTTCCATCTTCCTGCAAATCATATATATGTTGTAGAACATGTTAGTGAATATTTCATAAAGGATTTTTGAAATAATTTATGCATGTACTCTACTTTCTGAACATTGTTTAATTTACATAAAACAAAGTTTGTGTAAAGAGCCATCATTATAGTTGTGTGACTTATTTAGGATATGAATATTTCTTAGAGTAAGTACAAACTGTCCATCTCCTCTCATTTATTACACTCTACTCCTTATACTACCAATTTACCCATAAAATTTATAGTTGCCACAGCTTTCCAAATGCATGAAAGCCTTAAAGAATAAAAAAATAATTTCAAACTCTTTGAGAAGCCATCCCACCACTCAAAACCTTAAAATTTGAAATGAACTATGATGTGTAAGGCTTAATCCTTTTGCAGTCAAGGAGTGACTCCTTGTGCTAACACATTCATCCCCCTCTATAATTTTAATCTGGTGATAGCCACTCTCACTACAAGGAAAAGACCCTCTAGTGGATGTTTTTGAGGAACCCATTATAAAAGTACCCCAGACATCCGTTTCTAGTGGAGGCTACTAGAGGAGGTTGGTGGGTAGAGGTATTTGCGGATGTTTTTCATCTGGTGCGCTTATCATCCTAAACCGCACTGATACGTTCAACAAGAGAAAGCACCGATTTGCACAAAAAATTGGCACACCGGACATCATGTGATCTATACACACCCGCCTAGTGCATCTTATTACTATATCAAACCAATGCTTTACAACTCTTCGGCACCATTGCATCATAAAACACCGCGCAAAAATAGAAACCGCCTGGTGTGCTCTTAATACCAGTGCACCTATAAAACCCCGTGCACCAGAATAGGGTTAAATAAAAAAAAGTTACGGCCAAAAAACCACATTTTTCACTTTTCTCAGTGCTCCAGAGATCTCAATCACTGGTGCAATTTATCCTTGTCTGAGTTTCCCTGACATCGGTGCTCCCATTGGATCCATTGCACGCACTGCTGCTGCGCATTGCCCACCAATCTCCAGCTGAATTTTGCAAAACGGTGGGAAATTTTTCTTTTGAAAATTCTACAGCTAATATGCCTCCTCGACGGCCAAATGTACAGGTATTTTCTTGTTTTTCCATAAATAATATTTTTAGCGGATTAGAATTTCAAATAACCTTAAAATTAACCATTTAAAAGAAAAAAAATTATCACGCAATGCACTCGAGTCGTTTGGCTCGCACTGGTAAGCGGTGTTGCTTGTAAATTTATAGACCGCACCACAATCGGTGTTAACGGTATCCACAAAAATTCTGAGGCAGTACCGAAAGGCGCACCGTGTCATTTTAATTTTTTTTAAAAGTATAGTGCGGTCGTTTACCTGGTCACATTGTTGGCCATGTGGAATAGCACACAGTGTGTTGACTTAAATATCCGCCCCGGGGTGGGTGCTTTTGTCAGTTCACCGCATTCCACATTTAAACATGATCAATGGTGCGGCATGGTAAAAGACTGCACCATTGACTATGTAATGATGTCAAGAGGTTAGTGCCCTAACCCAACTATACGCCTCGCGGCGTAGAGTTTAGCCAGCGCCCGCATTCTTGACAGTGTACATAGTCAAAAGTGTTGTACAAATTTTTAGGTGCACCGCCGCCGGTGTGTTGAATATCATCTAGTGCACCGCCACCAGTGCGCAACAAAAAAAAGACGCACCAGAACCAATGCATGATTGTTTTTTGTGGTGCACTGACAATTTTGTTTTTTTTTTTTTTCCAAAAAGAATTATATATGTATATTCCTAAATATATGTCTCTTTTAATAAATAAAAATGTATTTAATATGTCAATCATTCAATGGCGTGAAAGGAGAGAAGAGAGGGAACAACAGTAACAACAGGTAGAGCGGTATGACATGGTTCGCCTGTGGGAGGCATGAGAGAGGGAGAGAGACGCGTACCCTCGCCCTATTAAAGCAAATACCCATGGGCCCCTAAGGCAGGTAGGCCTCCTCAAGCTCTATGAGGAGGCTACTTCCCTAAAAGGCCATGGTGTGTTTTTGAGACATCTTATCTGCAGGTGGAATGCCCACCGACAAGCTTTCCAGGTTGGTCCTAACCAATGGTACACGTCCACTGAGGAGGACATATATTTCATTACAGAGATATCGAGGAGAGGGGTGGATTTTCCATCATTCTAAGAGGCTGCAGTTCACTATGTAGTAGAGATTTAGTTGGCGTACTCCCAAAGATACATTAGTACAGATATATTGTCTCCTTTAGATTTGCAGGTCTCTGAATGTCAGTTACATATTGGTGCATTTGGTAGTGAAGAGGTGAGGTGCCTCTCACTTCTAATTTCAACCATTTCACACAACACTAGTGATGGGAAATGCATTAGTTTCTCGCTTGTATATTATGTTGATTCTTTAGTAGAGGAGCCATGACTTGTCAGGTGGTCTGCCATTTTTTGTGGCAGTTGTATAAAACCCTAGATAGATGTCGTGCTCATGCACAAGGGACGGTCAACTTCCCTTTTGCTTCAGATATTTTTTGTTAATTTTTTGAGAGGTTTCCAGAGATGAGGCCTACATTTGTTCGACAACCTCGTAGGCTAATGTTTGAGGCATGGATGCACATGTGGGGGCGGATGATGCCCAAAAGGGGCGAGACTGTGTTTCCAGTGAGGATATCACATGATGCACTAGAGTTAATAGCGAGTGTTGATGAGCTGAATCCCTTCATTATGGTCCGATATCCTTATGCTAGATTGGATTGGCGAGGTTTTTCCAACATCCTCTTCACATATGATGAGCTGCTGGATGGTAGAGGTAATATTATTGTTTTATTTAAATTTATTCTAACATGTTGTTTAAATTTTTTTTGTTAAATTGTGTAATGAAATTGTCTAATTGTTGTTCTGTACTTGTATATATTTTGTAGACATTGGGTCTTTTGATGGCGAGGACATGTCGGCACCACCACATGATTCAGGTGTAGATCCTGATGATGATCAGGGCATGCCAGATGCCGAGGATCATTAGGAGGCCGATGCAGAGAGACGTACTCCTACTGGTGCACCGATAATGCCTTTTTTTAGGTGCGATTAGCTCAATAGCAGATACAGGATGGATTTGGGTGACCAACTCACTACATTTATTGTTGAGGTGGGCGTCAGGCCCGCTAATATGAGAGACATACAAGCCGATGGTAGGTTTTTATGTATGTGGAGAGGCATGTCGCATGACATGTAGAGTCTCATGCGGCATGTCATAGGAGCTATGACATTTTTTATGCGGCTGAGGAGGACTGTTGCATGTTATAGGCATCGTCGAGACGCAACATGTGATCGACAGTCCACGATTAGTGACTCATCATCTCATGATCATTCACCACGCATCACATCAGATGAGCAACCTCCACTAGCATCTTCTAGTAGTCATCATGGAGATCAGGCTGGACCATCGACCACATCCAGTTAGCAGCCTGCAACATCGAGAAATACTCATGATCATGAGAAGGCTAGACCATGGACCGTCGAGGCTGCACCATTGACTGAGCAGGCCTTGACTAGTACTATTATTGATGTTGTACCACCAGCTGATCCATGAGATTTATATTACATTTGTATATTTTTAACATTATATCTATATATATATATATATATATATATATATATAGATATGGTCCATGTATTTTATGTTCATGTCGCAGTTGTACTTAATTTACATGTTGGTTATCATCATGATCTGTATATTTTTAGGTCATGTTAGATATGTTCATTTAATGTGTAGTTTGCAGATAAATGTGTATGTGATAGTATGAGTTATTTGACATGAGATGCATTAGGGGAATTTTGAGGTCTAAAATGGGCCTCCTAAGAAAAATATACAACCAAACGAAACTTTATAAGAACCAATAGTATTCAAGATGATGATGTCAACCATGGGGGACGATTCACCATTTTTTAAGAAAAAAGGTAAAAAAATTAAAAAATAATAAAATAATAAAACTACTTTTTCAGCTCGTATTTTCAACTTATCTCCCAAAGTTTGTACTCAAATTTCAAGCAAGAGTACTCATTGGATGAAAAATTTAATTCCTCATCCAATGAGTACCCATGTTGCATACTTTTGATGGACCTTTCTACACAAAAAATGAGAAATACATGAAAAAACGTGATTGCAATCATGTTTTTCATGTATTTCTCATTTTCCGTGTAGCACGGTTCGTCGAAAGTATGCAACATGGGTACTACTTTGAAGAGGAATTAAATTTTGCATCCAACGAGTAATCCTGCTCCAAACTTGAGTAAAAAATTTGGGATATAAGTTGAAAATACGAGTTGAAAAAGTAGTTTTTTTTCTTTTTTCCCTCTAAAATTTGATGATGTAAACAAATCTTATTTTATTATTTCTAATATTATTTTATAATTTCCTTAGGAGGCCCATTTTAGACCTCAAAATTCCCCTAATGGTATATTTGATGTTTGTGTTGTGATGATGTTATATAATACTAATTGCGTTTTGCTAGATGATCATGATCATGATGACGTTAGCGAATTTGAATGTGTTTTTTAGTTGAATATGTTGTTTTTACGATGGTTATCATGATCGTGATGTTTATTAATTAATTTAATATTAAATGACCATGATATTTATTAAATATTATGTTGTGGTTGTAATTGAAATTTTAATTTTAATTGTATGTAAAATTGTAAAATTGTATTTGTATTTGTAATTGTAATTTTAATTGTAATTGGATGTAAAATATTTGTAAAATTTTAATTGTAATTTTATATATGACAAATTGTAAAATTGTAATTCTAATTTTAATTGTATGTAAAATTCTAAAATTGTAATTGTATTTGTAATTGTAATTCTATGTAAAATATCTGTAAAATTGTAATTGTAATTGTAATTATAATTCTAATTCTAATTGTACGTAAAATATTCGTAAAATTTCAATTGTAATATTTGTAATTGTATGTAAAATTATCAAATTGTAATTGTAATTCTAATTCTAATTGTATGTGAAATTGTAAAATTGTAATTGTAATTGTAATTCTATTTCTAATTCTAATTGTAAATTTAATTGTAATTATATATAAACTAGTAGTTGCACCATATGTTGCAAAAGAAGTTCCATAAGTAAATAACATAGGAAGGAGTAGCATAGACGAAATAAGTTGTTGCCGAGAAGGAGCCATCGTGAAGGAATGAAAGGAAAATTTTGCTTACATGGAAGTAGGTTGTCGAGCTTTCAAAGATATTGATTATAAGAGTTATCTACCAGAAAAATTTGTTATAGATATTGAAATAGGAAATTGTGGGTGAAAACATATATGTAAACCAACATAATGAAATAATTTGCAGATAAGGAGTCGTCGTGAAGGAATGAAAGGAAATTTTTTCTTCCATGGAAGAAGGTCATGGAGGTTTCAAAGATATTGATTATAAGAGTTATCAACCAGAAAATATTGGTACAGGTATTGAAACAGGAAATTCTGGGTGAAAACATATATGTAAACCAACATAATCTGTTCACATATATAAAAATTTTGTTATAGATAAAATTTCGTATAATGTGAGCAACACTGTGATGTCAATGAAAACAATAATCTACAAAACAATAAGCAAAGTTTATGGAGGCATTAAAAAATTAGGATTAAATAACATGAGAATGATGAACTTGCATGTTGGGCTAATATATGTAGGAAGCGTTATCAAGATAGACTTTCATATAACGTGAGCAACACCATGAAAGAGTTTGCGGATAGATGTGTATGTGATAGCATGAGTTATTTGAAATGAGATGCATTAGGGGAATTTTGAGGTCTAAAATGGGCCTCCTAAGAAAAATGTACAACCAAAAGAAAATTTATAAGAACCAATAGGATTCAAGATGATGATGTCAACCATGGGGGATGATTCACCATTTTTTAAGCAAAAAGGTAAAAAAATTAAAAAATAAATAAATAATAAAACTACTTTTTTAGCTCGTATTTTCAACTTATCTCCCAAAGTTTGTACTCAAATTTCGAGCGAGAGTACTCATTGGATGAGAAATTTAATTCCTCATCCAGTGAGTACCCATGTTGCATACTTTTGATGGACCTTTCTACATGAAAAATGAGAAATACATGAAAAAACGTGATTGCAATCACGTTTTTCATGTATTTCTCATTTTTCCGTGTAGCACGGTTCTTCGAAAGTATGCAACATGCATACTAATTTCAAGAGGAATTAAATTTTGCATCCAACAAGTAATCCTGCTCCAAAATTGAGTAAAAAATTTGGGATATAAGTTGAAAATACGAGTTGAAAAAGTAGTTTTTTTTCTTTTTTCCCTCTAAAATTTGATGATGTAAACAAATCTTATTTTATTATTTCTAATATTATTTTATAATTTCCTTAGGAGGCCCATTTTAGACCTCAAAATTCCTAAATGTATATTTGATGTTTGTGTTGTGATGATGTTATACAATGCTAATTGTGTTTTGTTAGATGATCATGATCACGATGATGTTAGCGAATTTGAATGTGTTTTTAGTCGAATATGATGTTTGTACGATGGTTATCATGATCGTGATGTTTATTAATTAATTTAATATTAAATGACTATGATATTTATTAAATATTATGTCATGATTGTAATTTAAAAAATTTAATTGTATGTAAAATTGTAAAATTGTATTTGTATTTGTAATTGTAATTTTAACTGTAATTGTATGTAAAATATTTGTAAACTTTTAATTGTACGTTTATATATTAGGTGTAAAATTGTAATTCTAATTCTAATTATTGTAAAATTCTAAATTATAATTGTAATTGTAATTATAATTCTAATTCTAATTTAATAAATTAAAATATTAAATAAAATTTCAATTGTAATATTTCTAATTGTATGTGAAATTGTAAAATTGTAATTGTAATTGTAATTCTATTTCTAATTCTAATTGTAAATTTAATTGTAATTGTACATAAACTAGTAATTGCACCATATGTTGCAAAAGAAGTTCCATAAGTAAATAACACAGGAAGGAGTAGCATAGACGAAATAAGTTGTTGCCGAGAAGGAGCCATCGTGAAGGAATGAAAGGAAAATTTTTCTTACATGGAAGCAGGTTTTCGAGCTTTCAAAGATATTGATTATAAGAGTTATCTACCAGAAAAATTTGTTATAGATATTGAAATAGGAAATTGTGGGTGAAAACATATATGTAAACCAACATAATGAAATAATTTGCAGACAAGGAGCCGTCGTGAAGGAATGAAAGGAAAAATTTTCTTCCATGGAAGAAGGTCATGGAGGTTTCAAAGATATTGATTATAAGAGTTATCAACTAGAAAATTTTGTTACAGGTATTGAAACAGGAAATTCTGGGTGAAAACATATATGTAAACGAACATAATCTGTTCACATATATAAAAATTTTGTTATAGATAAAATTTCGTATAATGTGAGCAACACTGTGATGTAAATGAAAACAATAATCTACAAAACAATAAGCAAAGTTTATAGAGGCATTAAAAAATTAGGATTAAATAACATGAGAATGATGAACTTTCATGTTGGGCTAATATATGTAGGAAGCGTTATCAAGATAGACTTTCATATAATGTGAGCAACACTATGAAAGAGTTTGCGGATAGATGTGTATGTGATAGCATGAGTTATTTGAAATGAGATGCATTAGAGGAATTTTGAGGTCTAAAATGGGCCTCCTAAGAAAACTGTACAACCAAAAGAAACCTTTATAAGAACCAATAGTATTCAAGATGATGATGTCAACCATGGGAGATGATTCACCATTTTTTAAGCAAAAAGGTAAAAAAATTAAAAAATAAATAAATAATAAAACTACTTTTTTAGCTTGTATTTTCAACTTATCTCCCAAAGTTTGTACTCAAATTTCGAGCGATAGTACTCATTGGATGAGAAATTTAATTCCTCATCCAGTGAGTACCCATGTTGCATACTTTTGATGGACCTTTCTACATGAAAAATGAGAAATACATGAAAAAACGTGATTTCAATCACGTTTTTCATGTATTTCTCATTTTTTGTGTAGCACAGTTCGTCAAAAGTATGCAACATAGGTACTACTTTGAAGAGGAATTAAATTTTTCATCCAACAAGTACCCCTGCTCCAAATTTGAGTAAAAACTTTGAGATATAAGTTGAAAATACGAGTTGAAAAAGTAGTTTTTTTCTTTTATCCCACTAAAATTTGATGATGTAATCAAATCTTATTTTATTATTTCTAATATTATTTTATAATTTCCTAAGGAGGCCCATTTTATACATCAAAATTCCCCTAATGGTATATTTGATGTTTGTGTTGTGATGATGTTATATAATGCTAATTGCGTTTTGCTAGATGATCATGATCACGATGACGTTAGTGAATTTGAATGTGATTTTTAGTTGAATATGTTGTTTTTACGATGGTTATCATGATCGTGATGTTTATTAATTAATTTAATATTAAATGACCATGATATTTATTAAATATTATGTTGTGGTTGTAATTTTAATTTTAATTTTAATTGTAATTGTATGTATGACAAATTGTAAAATTGTATTTGTATTTGTAATTTTAATTTTAATTGTAATTGTATGTATGACAAATTGTAAAATTCTAATTGTAATTATAATTGTATGTAAAATTCTAAAATTGTAATTGTATTTGTAATTGTAATTCTATGTAAAATATTTGTAAAATTGTAATTCTAATTCTAATTCTAATTGTATGTAAAATATTTGTAAAATTTTAATTGTAATATTTGTAATTGTATGTAAAATTCTAAAATTGTAATTCTAATTGTAATTGTAATTGTATGTGAAATTGTAAAATTGTAATTCTAATTCTAATTCTATTTCTAATTCTAATTGTAACTTTAATTGTAATTGTATGTAAACTAGTAATTGCACCATATGTTGCAAAATAAATTCCATAAGGAAATAGCATAGGAAAGAGTAGCATAGACGAAATAATTTGTTGCTGAGAAGGAGCCATCGTGAAGGAATGAAAGGAAAATTTTGCTTACATGGAAGCAGGTTGTCGAGCTTTCAAAGATATTGATTATAAGAGTTATCTACCAGAAAAATTTGTTATAGATATTGAAATAGGGAATTGTGGGTGAAAAAATATATGTAAACTAACATAATGAAATAATTTGCAGAGAAGGAGTCATCGTGAAGGAATGAAAGGCAATTTTTTCTTCCATGGAAGAAGGTCGTGGAGGTTTCAAAGATATTGATTATAAGAATTATCAACCAGAAAATTTTGTTACAGGTATTGAAACAGGAAATTCTGGGTGAAAACATATATGTAAACCAACATAATATGTTCACATATATAATTTTTTTCTTATAGATAGACTTTCGTATAACGTGAGCAACACTGTGATGTCAATGAAAACAATAATCTACAAAACAATAAGCAAAGTTTATGGAGGCATTAAAAAATTAGGGGTAAATAACATGAGAATGATGAACTTGCATGTTGGGCTAATATATGTAGGAAGCGTTATCAAGATAGACTTTCATATAATGTGAGCGACACTATGAAAGAGTTTGCAGATAGATGTGTATGTGATAGCATGAGTTATTTGAAATGAGATGCATTAGGGGAATTTTGAGGTCTAAAATCGGCCTCCTAAGAAAAATGTACAACCAAAAGAAAATTTATAAAGAACCAATAGGATTCAAGATGATGATGTCAACTATGGAGGATGATTCACCATTTTTTAAGCAAAAGGTAAAAAAATTAAAAAATAATAAAATAATAAAACTACTTTTTCAGCTCGTATTTTCAACTTATCTCACAAAGTTTGTACTCAAATTTCAAGCGAGAGTACTCATTGGATGAAAAATGTAATTCCTCATCCAATGAGTACCCATGTTGCATACTTTTGATGGACCTTTCTACACGAAAAATGAGAAATACATGAAAAAACGTGATTGCAAAAACGTTTTTCATGTATTTCTCATTTTCAGTGTAGCATGGTTCATCGAAAGTATGAAAAATGGGTATTAATTTGAATAGGAATTAAATTTTGCATCCAACGAATACTCCTGCTCCAAATTTGAGTAAAAAAATTGAGATATAAGTTGAAAATACGAGTTGAAAAAGTAATTTTTTTCTTTTTTCCCTCTAAAATTTGATGATGTAATCAAATATTATTTTATTATTTCTAATATTATTTTATAATCTCCTTAGGAGGCCCATTTTAGACCTCAAAATTCCCCTAATGGTATATTTGATATTTGTGTTGTGATGATGTTATACAATGCTAATTGCGTTTTGCTAGATGATCATGATCACGATGACGTTAGCGAATTTGAATGTGTTTTTTAGTCGAATATGTTGTTTTTATGATGGTTATCATGATTGTGATGTTTATTAATTAATTTAATATTAAATGACCATGATATTTATTAAATATGATGTTGTGATTGTAATTGAAATTTTAATTTTAATTGTATGTAAAATTGTAAAATTGTATTTGTATTTGTAATTGTAATTTTAATTGTAATTGTATGTAAAATATTTATAAAATTTTAATTTTAATTGTAATATTTAATTTATTGTGAAATGATTTTAATTGTAATTTTAATTGTAATTGTATATATGACAAATTGTAAAATTATAATTATAATTCTAATTGTCTGTAAAATTCTAAAATTTTAATTGTATTTGTAATTGTAATTCTATGTAAAATATTTGTAAAATTGTAATTCTAATTGTAATTCTAATTGTATGTAAAATATTTGTAAAATTTTAATTGTAATATTTGTAATTGTATGTAAAATTCTAAAATTGTAATTCTAATTGTAATTGTAATTCTATTTCTAATTCTAATTGTAACTTTAATTGTAATTGTATGTAAACTAGTAATTGCACCATATGTTGCAAAAGAAATTCCATAAGGAAATAGCATAGGAAAGAGTAGCGTAGATGAAATTAGTTTTTGCCGAGAAGGAGCCATCGTGAAGGAATGAAAGGCAAATTTTGCTTACATGGAAGCAGGTTGTCAAGCTTTCAAAGATATTGATTATAAGAGTTATCAACCAGAAAAATTTGTTATAGATATTGAAATAGGAAATTGTGGGTGAAAACATATATGTAAACGAACATAATGAAATAATTTCCAGAGAAGAATCCGTCGTGAAGGAATGAAAGGAAAATTTTTCTTCCATGGAAGAAGGTCATGGAGGTTTCAAATATATTTATTATAAGAGTTATCAACCAGAAAATTTTGTTACAGGTATTGAAACAAGAAATTCTGGGTGAAAACATATATGTAAACCAACATAATCTGTTCACATATATAAAAATTTTGTTATAGATAGACTCTCGTATAATGTGAGCAACAATGTGATGTCAATGAAAACAATAATCTACAAAACAATAAGCAAATTTTATGGAGGCATTAAAAAATTAGGATTAAATAACATGAGAATGATTAACTTGCATGTTGGGCTAATATATGTATGAAGCCTTATCAAGATATACTTTCATATAATGTGAGAAGCACTATGAAAGAGTTTTCGTATTGGAATTTCCATGTGTCACCAAATGAGAAGAATACCATGAGACATTGTATATCTAAAGGGGTTTATTGAGATGATTTCCCCTTTCAGTGACTGTAATTATTAAATAACATTTATTACTACATAATATGTATAACTTGTATATATACTTATAAGAAAAAATTAATTGCGTTGAATATTATGACAGTGAGAACAATATAAATAGTCCATTCAAACAACTACCACATACTATCAATAGGAAAAATGGTTTTCCTGTGAAGCGATCTATGCATATTTGTCATGCAAATTGAATCTCAACACTAAGGAGTCATCCTAAGATAAAAGGTCATCATAGTAACTTTGATGTTCAAAAACCATCAATCATTTAATTATATTTCTCTAAATATCAACAATTGGACAACAATAAAAATATGGTAACTCTTGGGGGAATGTGTATCCATATCATAGTATAACTGTATATACAACAACTTATCCAAATGATATAAAAATATTTCATAAGAAATGCAACTGCTACATGAATTACTCACTATCCTTAATGATATACTCCAAGTTCTTCCACAATATTAATAAAGTGTCTAAATAATCCATCATCACTCAATCACCATATAGGTAAAACCTGGGGGAAATGTGTAGATACAATAGCTTATACAGAGGATATAAAAATTTGTTATAAGTAATGTAATTGCTACATCAATTACTCACCATAGAGCTAACGTTTCGGGGAAATGTGTTAGAACTTTATATAAAATAGCTTATACAAAGGATATGAAAATATGTTATAAGAAATGCAACTGCTACATGAACTACTCACAGTCCTTAATGATATAATCAAAGTTCTTCCACAATACTAAACAAGTGTCTAAAGAAGCCACCATCACTTCCAAAATCACATATTTAAATATACAAGTTGTAAAAAATGATTTTGTTTCGTAAATTTTAATAGAATCACGTGCTTAGATATAAGATATTGATCTTAAACTCTAAAGCCTCTTCTTGATTGAAATCATACTAAAATGATAAGATATAGATAAAGAGTAATAATTTAAAAACTTCTTGGCACAATCATTACATAATAATTTGATGCTCAACTTGTATAGCAGTAAATATCAACTTGCAACACATCCAAATAAAAAAACTGAAGTAAATACTATGAGTTCGTTTTCAATACATTTATATAATTAAAATAAACCTAGTAACTTTTGAAGACTACTTCATTCATAATTATAAGCATCTTGATGTCTATTTTTCCAAGCTAGACATGAATACCTCTCTAGATCCTTATAGCATTAGATATATTTTGTGAGCTAATTTGATGTTTTTTTGTCACAATGATTTAAAAATTAGTTATTATACCACAATATGGAATTTCTCATTGTATGTTTTGTTTATGAAACCTTTAAAAAGACCAGAGGAACATTTTATTTTACACCGTGATCTCCGTAACATGGGCGGGGTTTTCAAAAATTGGAGAGTAAATTGAGCGGTTATTGTTAGAAATTGTTGTATAAGATGGGAAATTTGGATGTTTTGTAGACAATATGGATGTCTTAATAGATATCTATTTTAAATTTTTTAGTGTCTCTGGCCACCATGCATCTAATATGATCCATTTCAAATGAGAAATTCAATATCTATTTTGAATTTTTTAGTGTCTCTAGCCACCATGGATCTAATAGGATCCATTTAAGCTAGGAACTTCAATAAATCAGTGTTTGAATGATAAATTGTGACATCCCTAGAAATTTTCTTTGATTATGGATCAGGTTACAAACTAATAACTTGTAAAATCCCTAGCCATTTTCTTTGATTGTGGATCAGGTCATAAACTAGAATACACTCTCTCTTCAGAATACTCTACAATATATATTGGATTGAGGGAAATGTTATGATAAAACATGTAAAAAAAACCCTCTAGGGTTGTCTCAACTTACGCTATTATTAATCACATAGTGTCAATTTGGTTAATCTGCAGTAAGGACTGAGTAAAATTATGTAGTGAAAAAATTTGTTTAAAGTTTCAGAATAAAAATCGAGTAAGTTTGACATCATATAATGTGGGAAATTTGGATGGTTTGTGGACAATATGGATGTCATAACAAATATCTATTTTAAATTTTTTAGTGTCTCTGGCCACCATGCATCTAATGTGATCCATTTCAACTTAGAACTTCAATATCTATTTTGAATTTTTTAGTGTCTCTCGCCACCATGCATCTAAGAGGATCCATTTCAGCTAAGAACTTCAATAAATCACTATGTGAATGATAATTTTTGACATCCCTAGAGCCATTTCCTTTGATTGTGGATCAGGTTACAAACTAATAACGTGTGAAATACCTGGACATTTTCTTTGATTCTGGATCAGGTTATAAACTAGAATAGACTTCCTCTTCATAAGACTCTACAATATATATTGGATGGAAGGAAATTTTATGATAAAACATGTACAAAAAACCCTTTAGGGTTGTCTCAAATTACTCTATTTTTAATCACATAGTGTCAATTTTTTAAAACTATAATCTACAGTAAGGACTGGCTGGGTTTTTTCTTTTGTAAGTTTTGTTTAGAATTTAAAAATAAAAAAATTATAAAAACTAAAATTATGAAGTGAAAAAAATTGTTTAAAATTTCAGAATAAAAAGTTGAGTAAGTTTGACATCATATAATGTGAAATTAGTTTATGATTATAAAGTAAAAAACATGTAATTTTTTTAGCCACAATTAGGTAATTAAAGATATGTATATCGTGTTTTTTACAGAAAAAATTTGATACTCATTAACAATTTTTTTTTAAAAGAGTATGTATGTAGTTACAAACTATTACAATTAATTAGTTAATGGTAAATTTAGTGTTAATTACGAAATGAGAATTATGAACATTCATCTTTATTAATTTCATTTTTTATATATCAAGAAATACTACCCATGATTAATAAATAAGTTGTAACATAAATAATATATAACAAAAAAACCATGTATTTTTGGAATAATAAAATAGTTGTAACAAAAATAATATAGAACAAGAAAAACTATGTATATTTAGATGTATGAAAATTTAGATACATTTTATGAAGTAAAATTTTAAAAGAATAATGGTTATAAACAATTAAAAATAATTTTATGAAATAGTTAGTTTAGATATTTTCACTCTAAAAGAGGTTTGCATATCAGCAAATTTGATCCCTCTTGGCTCTTGGTAGATCCAAAGTTAAGATTTATTTAGGCCATATTAATTCCCCCCTTTAAATAAACTATATTCCACATGAATACCATGGGTCAATACCATAGGCTGTTTTTATAGTTTATTGTTATTTTATTTTATTACCTATATTCAATTTAACTTATTAAAAAGAAAAAACAAATACCCTAGAGTTAAGATTGATCTAGGCCATCTTAATTCCCCCCTTTAAATAAACTATATTCCACATGAATACAATGGGTCAATAATATGAGTTTTTTTTATATTTTGTTGTTATTTTCTTTTATTACCTAAATTCAATTTAACTTATTAATAAGGAAAAAAACAAATACTATAAAAGAAAATATATAAAACTATTTACATTTACATATAAAAATATAACAAATTTTTAATAACAACACTTTAACTTAAAAGTCACCAAAACCTAAATTCAATCTAACTTTCCTTTGATTGTGGATCAGGTTACAAACTAATAACTTGTGAAATCCCTAGCCATTTTCTTTGATTGTGGATCAGATTATAAACTATAATAGGCTCTCTCCTCATAAGACTCTCCAATATATATTGGATGGAGGGAAATGTTATGATAAAACATGTATTAAACACCCTTTAGGGTTGTCTCAACTTACTCTTTAATCACAGAGTGTCAATTTTTTAAAACTATAATCTATAGTAAGAACTATTTTTTAAAACTATAATCTATAGTAAGAACTGACTCAAATTTTTCTTTTGTAAATTTTGTTTGGAATTGGAAAATAAAAAAATTATAAAAACTAAAATTATGTAATGAAAAACTTTGTTTAAAGTTTCAGAATAAAAAACTGAGTATGTTTGACATCATATAATGTGAAATTAGTTTATGATTATAAAATAAAAAACATGTAAGGTTTTTAGCCATAATTAGGTAATTAAAGATATGTATATAGTTTTTTTTTTTAAGAGAAAAAATTTGAGATTCATTAACAATTTTTTTTTGAAAGAGTATGTATGTAGTTACAAACTATTACAATTACTTAATTAAAGATAAATTTAGTGTTAATTAAGAAATGAGAATTATGAACATTCATCTTTATTAATTTCATTTTTTATATATTAAGAAATACTACCCATTAATAATAAAGCAGTTGTAACATAAATAATATATAACAAAAAAAACCATGTAATTTTGGAATAATAAAATAGTTGCAACAAAAATAATATCGAACAAGAAAAACTATGTATATTTAGATGTATGAAAATTTAGATACATTTTATCAAGTAAAATTTTAAAAGAATAATAGTTATAAACAATTAAAAATAATTTTATTAAATAGCTAATTTAGATATTTTCACTCTAAAAGAGGTTTGCATATTTGATCCCTCTTGGCTCTTGGTAGATCCAGAGTTAAGATTGATCTAGGCCATCTTAATTTCCCTCTTTAAATAAAATATATTTCACATGAGTACCATGGGATATTTTTATAGTTTATTGTTATTTTATTCTATTACCTAAATTTAATTTAATTTATTTAAAAAAAAAAAAAAAACTCCGGGATTGATCTAGGCCATCATAATTTCCCCTTTAAATAAATTATATTCCACGTTAATACCATGTGTCAATACCATGGGTTGTTTTTATATTTTGTTGTTATTTTATTTTATTAACTAAATTCAATTTAACTTATTAGGAAGAAAAAAACAAATTCTATAAAAAAACATATATAAAACTATTTACATTTACGTATAAAATATAACAAATTTTTAATAATAAAATTTTAACTTAAAAGTCACCAAAACCTAAATTCAATCTAACTTATTTAAAAAAAACTAACATTATATATATATATATATATACATGTGGATCTAATGGCTTGATCCAATGCCTCAGACAGAGTGGCAGCTAGGGGAGTTGTTTTCAAATAGGAATCTCTTATGGCATAAACATATAACAAAAAAACCATGTAATTTAGGAATAATAAAATAGTTGTAACAAAAATAATATAAAACAAGAAAAGCTATGTATATTTAGATGTATGAAAATTTAGATACAATTTATTAAGTAAAATTTTAAAAGAATAATGGTTATAAAAAATTAAAAATAATTTTATTAAATAGCTAATTTAGATATTTTCACTCTAAAAGAGGTTTGCATATCAAGACATTTAATCTCTCTTGGCTCTTGCCAGATCCAGAGTTAAGATTGATGTAGGCCATCTTAATTTCCCCCTTTAAATAAACTATATTCCACATGAATACCGTGGGTCAATACCATGGCCTATTTTTATAGTTAATTTTATTTTATTTTATTACCTAAATTCAATTTAACTTATTAAAAAAAACAAATACTCCAGATTTAAGATTGATCTAGGCCATCTTAATTTCCCCATTTAAATAAATTATATTTCACATTAATACCATGTGTCAATACCATGGGTTGTTCTTATAGTTTATTGTTATTTTATTTTATTAACTAAATTCAATTTAACTTATTAAAAAGAAAAAAACAAATACTATAAAAAAAACATATATAAAATTATTTATTTTTACATATAAAAATATAACAAATTTTTAATAACAACATTTTAACTTAAATGTCACCAAAAGCTAAATTCAATCCAACTTATTTAAAAAAAAAACTAACATTATAAAAAAATATATATAAAACTATTTACTTATGGATCTAATGGCCTAAAACATTTCAATCGTCTAAGACATAGACAGAGTGGTAGCTAGGGGAGTTGTTTTCAAATAGGAATGACTTATGGCATAAATATTTGTAAAATTTTAATTATATTAATGTGAAATGATTTTATTAAAAATTTCAAATTTGTAAATAACTGTAAAATAATATATCTAGAATAATATGAATTTTTGTAACATAATAAAGTTTAGAAAATAACGCAAATAAATTCATGTACTTTAGAATTATCACTATTTTATTATGATCTTACATACAAATAAAAGAACCTTATATAGTACGCCATTTTTATTGAGATCAACATAATTGCAAATTCTCAAGTGAAATATAGATTTTAGCATTAATTCAAAATACATATTATAATTTTTCGAAAAAGAGAGTCTTATAAGGTATAAGGTAATTAAGTCCTCTTCTTTATAAAAAATCATTTTAAAAAGTATAAATATTGATGAATTAATAACACATGTATCATTTCACATGTACAAATTCCATTGAACAGATTTTAGAAGAATTCGAGTATATTACCATTGCGTTGCTTCTTATGGATGCTAATTCCATGAAGAATTCGAGTGTCAAAAATGAAATAGACAAAAGAAAAAATAACTTTTTTATACTATTTTGCATTTTATAAAAAGGTTTTTGAGATTTTTTGTGGGGTTTATGGGTTCATGGGAGAGTACGGAATACCGAACTTACCGTATTGGTAATTCAGTGGAATTTTTCCTAGCAGCGATATGACTAAATCTTGTAGCTATGCATTTAACAAAGAACCCATATATTTTGAGAATATGATTGAAGACTGTTGTCATATACTTGAGCACTATTCCATATTATGCAATTTAATGAGGGTTGGAGGGAGATTACAATCCTGTATCTATTAGTAATTCCACCCTTCGATAGAACCAAAGAAAATTCAAGCAGATTCCTCAGCAAAGTAGACTGGCCATAATCAATTCCTTCAAGACCTCAACAGAAGAAATATATATGCATGCCAGAGGCTCCTATTGGAACCTTTTCTTATTGCAGGTTGTGGAAAGGTTCAAGTTTATTTTTTTGAAAGAAGAAGAGGTGTATTTTTGAAAATTAATGACCCAAATATTTTCACAGCAAAATGTACATTTCCAACATGTCTAAAAACTAAAATATCTCCAACTTCAATAAATTCTCAGAAACAAAACTTTCCCAACCATTTCTGAAAACTGCCCACGTCGTAGCATAACATAGGTTCACATGCCACAATTTTGCACTTGGGCCCTGTAGTATTGCATCTTCACACGCCCCACATTGCATTATCTCCACATAATCAATGGGGACCTCCTGTAATAAAGAAAATGTATTGGAAGAATAGTTATTTCCATCAAGAATTTATCCAAGTCTAATTCTCAAGAATAAACAAAATTATAATTCTAATTGTATATTTCCATCAAGAATAAACAAAATTCTTATTCTCAATTTCTATGGTTGGATTTCACTAAATTTTGGCGTACACACCTAAAAGTAATTTCGAAGCCTTAACCACAAATCAGTGCTAATGTATGGAGAATCACACCAGTGTGTTTTAGTTACTGCGCACCAGTGTCGTGTTATAAATGGATGCACCGATGAAGTGCTATAAAGTGACAAACTGGTGACGAATAACCGCAAGTTAAAAAAGCGCAACTCTATTTTCTTTAAGTGAAAAAACGGTAAATTGACAAATGGGCAGAAAAATGTTTTTGAAAATCTAATTTCATAAAACAATTCTTTAAATACCAAACACTTTTCATTATTTTACTATTTCTGCAAAAAAAAATCCTGGAGACATACCTGGAGCAAGAGAGCACGAGAGCACTATAGAGCAGTGAAATACGTTCAAACATAAGTATTCAGACAAAAAAAATTGCAAGCCTCTGGTGATTCAAACCCTGTAGCATAGAATTTCAAATGATTTTGTGATTAAATTTGATTATTTTTTTTACTTTTCTGCAGTTTTTTTACGAAGTAAGAAAAAAAATTCAATTTGTTTTTCATTTTCAGAAACAGAAAAAAATCCATTTTCACCCTAAACCCTTCATTCTTTTTGTTTCTGCCCTTTCTTCTACCTGTTTCTGTGATTTCAGAATTAGGTCTTTTCATTTTAGATTGACATCAAACCCACGGGATGACTTGCATAGTCGGATCTCAATCCATATTGGCCATTGCGTGAATTTTTGAAAAAAAATGGTTTTTTTTATTGGTGGGCCCTGAGTAACCTAGAGCACCGGTGCATTGTATTATCCCAACGCACCGCGCAAGTACTACATAATAAAAAAAATGATTTTTTTTTTTAATCAGTGTGCTATATCTAAAATAAGGCACCGGTGCACTAGGTTACGAGGGGCGCACCGATAATGAGCTATTTCATTAAGGCGCACAGTGAACGTGTTGTTTCACAAAAAAATGTTTTATTGTGTTAATCGGTGCACCATGTAACATATAACGCATCGCACTGGGTCTCCTAGCTGAAAGAGAGCACCATATGGTGGTCCCTTGTTTGCGTAGGACGTTTATGCTACAAAAATTAACATTGGATGATTTTTATTATTTTCTCTGTGTTAATCAGTGCGGTGGTTAACATGTAATGCAATGGTGTTCCTTGTTGACATAGAGCACCGTACCATCTATTATACTATTTGTGTGGTGCGTTTATAACACCCCTACGCGCCGACGCCGGTGCGTACACCAATAAAGGCACATCGGTTAATTGAGATTTTTTTTTACCTAAAAATTTGCCAATTTATTTATAAATATATTAATGAATTATATGGTACAGGTTTCAAATTGATAAATAAATGAATGACAAGAGATCAAGTAACAAAAATACTAATAACACATCCAGAAAAGCAAAAAAAGCAAGTTTTTTGTAAATTCTTTACAAAAAATATTGTTTTTTAGCGATATGTAAGTTTAACTAATATGTGTTTTTTACTGTGTATCATGCAAAGCCACAAAATGATGAATCTAAATAAGATTATTTATGATATAAGACTAGAAGAGCATAAAAGCTTGATGGAAAAATTACAAAAGGATGAATCAGGTGAATGAAAAAATACTATCAATCCAATATGAGTTTCTTTTTTTAATTTTCATTAATAATATACTTAAAATTATTAGATAACATCTGTCAAATAGTCTATTAATTCACATCTATTAAATTTTCTACAGGGACCAACAACTCAGAAAAGGAATTTTGTTCTAAGAAAAGAAAAAAATAGAACATGCAATGAAAATGAATTTCTCCTTGGCTCATCTGGAGTGGTGTTGGAGGTTAACGAAAGAGGGGAAATCATTTAGAAAAGTTTGAGGGATCTAGTGGAATTAATGTATAGATGTTCTTTCCACTTACAATACAAAAATAAATCCAATGATTCCAAGAACCAACTTTTATCCAAACTACAGGAAGAGTTTCCAGAGAATTGGTCAATGAGACATATCATACTTTTAATAGCAAAAACATACAACAACAACAAAGAAGGAATGAAAAAGTAATATTCTTTTAAACGTTTGTCTAGAATTATTTATAAATATCACTTTTTTTTTATTTACTTTTCATAGATCAATATAAAAATTAAATAGTTTATTTTCATGTTACATTTTCAGGAATATTATGAAAATCTCAAAAGATGAACGAGCTAATATCAGAAATATGCCAGTAGGAATGTCCAAAATGGTGTACAAGGAGATGGTCAAAGAAATGGACAAAATTGCATCGTAGGAGGAGCCATATAAACAACAATATGCTTCAAATGTAATATGTAATCATTGAATTTTTTTATCATTCGGTACAATAAATAAAAAATTTATCATTAAATATTAATTTTCAAGTATTTTCCTACATAAAAGAAAAGAAAATGGAACCCATTCAGCACATAAAACAGGACGACAAGGAAGAAAAGGGTTGATATCTAATTTTGTGAGTGATTGTTACTTCCTTATAACAATTTAACTAGATTTCATTTTTTTATTTTTTTATTTGTTTTAAAAAAATCATCATTGAATGTATTCAAATAGGTTCTAACATAAAAAGAAGAACCATGAGACGAATTGATTGAAATTGGGTTAAATATGGGTTGTGAGTATATGTTGGCATATCAAAAATTAATTGTGGAATTTGTAAGCATCTATCGATCTTGTTTTACTTAGCTTCGTCTATAATTAATAGAACAAAAAAATATTTTATATTAAATATATGATTTATTATGGGGTATAGAACTTGTAGGAAACAAAGTATGGAACTGCGCCAACAGATCAAGTTTTGAAAGATGGCAAGGTACATGGTTTTGAAAGACTGTGTATAGTTTATGAGTCAATTTTTGCTATGGTACTTCATTTTTTTTCGATTTACATTGATGTAATATATTATTTAACATTGAAATTTTCATTATTCTCACTAATGTATATACACTCATTACAATTTATTTTTATGTTTGTAGATGGAAGCTAAAGAAGAAGAAAACAATCAACACCGTGAACAAAAAATTCCTGAAAATAACCTAAGTCATTGAAGTAGCTCTAGCAGTGACATCAATAAAAGTGAAGAATGATGATCACTATGTTTGGATATCAAAGCAAGGCGTTGTACTTTTTTAAATATTTGTTTATGAAATCAGACATTTTGTTTAATGTAATGGACATAGTGTCCTAATTTAAAGGCAAAGGGATACCAACAACTATCCCATTTTGTATGACAAAGACTGTCTTATATATATATATATATATATATATATATATATATATATATATATATATATATATGTTTTAATTTATTCTATTGCGTTCTCCATTGTCGCTATTTTGTTCTCCATTGTCATTCTCAAATACACTAATAAAAATTTAATTCATATCAATATTGTCATAAGATATATATGTGTCGACTTTTAATGAATAATGAATTTTTAAAAATCACAATAATTATGATATGATATAAAAAATTAATCCAAACATCACATTCAAAAGAATAAATAAAAATTTAATTAATATGGATATTGTTATAATATTTGTCGACTTTTGATGAATAATGAATTTAGCAAAATCACAATAATTGCACTATCACAGGTCGATGTTTCTAAAAAACACAAAATGAACACCGGTGCATCTCAGTTACTGTACATCAATGCATTTGTATGTTGCAGTGCACCGGTGTGTTTCTACGACCTATGGGCACCGCACAAATACCAAAACCAATTAAAAATCTGGATATCAAAGCAAGGCGTTGTATTTTTTGAAATATTTGTCTGTGAAATCAGACATTTTGTTTAATGTAATGGACATAGTGTCCCAATTGAAAGACAAAGGGATACCAATAACTCTCCCATTTTGTATGACAAATATTGTCTTATATATATATATATATATATATATATATATATATATATATATATATATAAAATATGTTTTAATTTATTCTATTGCGTTCTCCATTGTCGCTATTGAATTCTCCATTGTCGTTCTCAAATGAACTAATAAAAATTTAATTCATATGAATATTGTTATAAGATATATATATATGTGTGTGTGTGTGTGTCGACTTTTGATGAATAATGAATTTTTAAAAATCACAATAATTATGATATGATATAAAAAATTAATCCAAACATCACATTCAAATGCATTAATAAAATTTAAATAATATGAATATTGTTATAAGATGTGTTGACTTTTGATGAATAATGAATTTAAAAAAATCACAATAATTGCACATTCACAGGTCAATTTTTCTAAAAAATACAAAATGAACACCGGTGCATGTCAGTTACTATACACCGGTGCGTTTGTATGATGCAACACACCGATGCATTTATATGACTTATGGGCACCGCACAAATACCAAAACAAATTAAAAATATTGTTGCGTTTTGTGTGATATTGCGCACCGGTGCGTTTATGTGATACTATGCACCGGTGCATTTGTACGGCGTATGGGCACCGCACAAATACCAATATAAAATATAAATATCAGTGCATTTGTCTGATACAATGCACCGATGCGTTTCTATAAGTCTATGTACTGGTGTGTTGAGACGACCTATGAGCATCGCACAAATCCCAAGACCAATTGGTACGGCCCCGTGTGTTGTATCACCAACACTGCACCTGGTTCAGTTTAATACCTTGACGACCCAGTGCAAGAACCTTCGACCGCCTTGGGGCCACCGTCTAGATGACACGCACCAGTGCGTTGAAACCTTAGTAGCGCACCGATGAAAAACACATCCATAATAACCTCCGATCACCCAGGTTTTTTAGTTTTGTTGAATTTTCATTAAAAGCTCCGCAAAAACCTCCGTAACCACAAACGGATGTTGTAGCAAATGTTTTTTCAACAATTTTGGCCAATTTTATAACACTAAAAACCTCTTTTATAACCTCCGCTAGAGGGTCTTTTCCTTGTAGTGTGTGTATATATATATATATATATAAGTTACTTATCTTTTATTTCTGTTGATAGATATATTTCCTTTATAAAAGGATAAAAAAATAAAATTCTTTATCTACATACAATAAAATATTTTATTTACTAAGAGAACTCGCATAAGTTCTCTATATGCACAAATTTTCAAGAATTTTTTTCCAAGAAAACTCATTAACTTATCTTTGAACCCATTAAATATTTTCAAGTATTAAACTATTTAACTCTTCCCCCAAAAATATAGTAACATTAACTATCCAATATCTACATAACTATGTAATTTTTTAACTAGATTATTGTGAGAACTTATCTTTCCAAAAGATGATTCCTTTCCTGCTTTTTTAATGCCAATATTTCTTGAAGAAAGTGGTCAAGATGAAACTCTGACTGTCACTTCCTTTGTTTGCGTAGCCTATTTCACTATGTAATGAGAATATAAAAATTTCTCCAATACTGCAAAAACCTACACGCAGTAGTCAGTGTTTTCCTTAACATTCTTTTCATTTGTCAGCTATAAAGGAAAAAAGTGTTATGTTTCTCATCGAAACTTAGTGCTACTTTGATAACAATCTTCCTGCTCGTTTCGCATGCTGACGAGATTTATTTTATTTTCCCTAACTGTGATTCAAAGTGGCAGTTGTGGGGAGAATTATTCCCAAGAAGCTCATAACAAAGTCGAACTTCAGGTCACCATATTACTGTTACACTCACCCAAAACCCTATGTATGCCCCCCAAGAAAGGAAAATAAAATGATAAGGTAAGGAAGGGTTTAATTAGTTATAAACTTTTTTACAACCGATTGTTGATGGAACCATTAACCATATATTAGATTAATGATTTTTTTAATCATGTTAACTGCATAAGTTTGTTACGTGTAGGGATATTACATACTCCCACCCTTAAGGACAACACTATCATCGATCTTCATCTGTCAATAAGACTTTAACTTTTACTCATGATACAACAATCTAAACCAACCAAATGAGGATCCTTCCCATTTTGAAATGAAGGATTTTATTCTGAGAAATACTAATAAGAAAAGAAAAACAATAATGTTATTGTGTAATAAAATTCAATAGGAATAAGCATTTATAGGTGCGAAAATATGCAAATTCAAGTTTCCATCACTTGGTCATTATTCAAATTCGTAGAAGAAAAGCATAATCTATATACCAACTTACCGCTCCTCATGAATTAGTCTTGGAAGTCATGGTCACTTTTACGATAGTACTCCAATGGTTTGGAAACCCATCAAAATTCCATGGAAATTTTAGTTGATATTTTAACCATAGTACTTCCACAAGTTACCGAGAGAACCAACCCTCTAATAATCAAAATGATAAATCACTAGATCATGTCCATTCTTGTCTTATCTCCCACTAAATACATCCGCACAATACTTCTAAAATTACTCAGAGAGCACCTAACTCTCTCTAATCATCAAAATGATCAATAAATGCACCAAGTCCATACCATCTTAGCCCTTGCTAACACCTTCAAAATATCAGGAATAAAATAAAGGAACTTATGCTTCCAGTATTCCTTTTTGACCACTAGTCTCTTTTCCTATCAAGATGTACATAAAATATTTACACAATCATATAGAAAATTCATTTTAATACAAAACATAACTTATTAGTTAACTTGTTCCGCTATGAGAACCACAATGGGAAAAATCATGCTCGTCATAGCTAATGGGAATTGGTTTCTACAACCAGATCGAGTCATTTTAACATCCAAATAGTTCTCTAACAGAGTGTTGGGAAAAATACTTGGCGGGGGGGGTGAATCAGTATTTAGAGCTTACTAATCATTTTAACTTTTTCTTTACTGAATTCCATACGCGACTTTGATGAATGTAACTCACGTATACACGCGCATATGCTAAAAAAAACTTGCGTATACTGATATAATTTTATTGTTAGAAAAATTTTCAGAAAAAATCTTTAACTCAGCCTATCTGTCATGCATATGTTTGTTAATCAGTAAATATGTGCAGTGATAGCAGAATAAATCAGTGCACAAGAGAAACACACATGAACACCAAGATTTAAGGTGGAAACCCAATTCAGGAGAAAACCAACGCTTCTGTCGTCTCTGTCTTCAATATTTATTATATGGAAAACTGCTTACAATATTGTACTGATGCAGACTCATATCAGTATGCAGGCATCTACCTGTAGAAGGCTGCAACCTTCTCTCGTTTTCCAGCTATAATTGGAAGGGAGCTACAACCCCCTGATCTCGTTTACCAGCCACTACTGGAAGGGAGCTTCAACCCCCTGATCAGAACACTAGCTTCTATTGGCAGGAAGCTTCTACTTCCCTCAAAATCACTGCAGACCACGTTTCATCAATTTTCATACTAGATCACATAGCTTCAACACAACCCTTCATAATGATCAACAACAATAAAATTCACCCAATACATCAAACCAAATAGTGATATCACTGTAATCAGAACACTGTAATAATCAAATTTGAGAACCAATATGCAGAATCAAATTCAACCCTGAACATTTATTATCTCAAAAAGCATACACTACTTTTCTTCACTGAACCCGTGTGTATACGTGCTTTCCTTAAGACCAACTCGCGGATAGATCTGTGAATACTATTTTTCAAAATATATTTAGTCTCAGATCCAGATCAGAGTCATTCAGTCAGATATATTTTCAAAATTGCAGAACCCTTGATCAGTCAGTCATCATAACACATATTTTCTCACTCATTGATTAGATTTGTACATAATCAACTTAGCAGCATATTCAACAATCAAGCAACCCAGATCTATATGAAGACTTCATTAAGAGACAACAAAAAGATAGCAGCAATGACATAAAACCTCCCCAATGAGCTTCAGAAAACCCTAACTTCCATACGTGCCTCTTCTGAAGCAGACTCGTGTATATACACGCTTTTACTCATACAGAATAATGTATAGATCTATAAATATTAATTCAGAAGAATGTTTTTAAATATATAAAAATTACCTAGATTTCTTCACTCCACTTCAGCAAACATGCACTAGGTCTCAGATCTAATCATATCTTCAATGTTTCATGCAAAAACATAGTCATTGCAGGTCTAGAGATCTTGATCCATCAATCTATCTAAGGGTGCATCATAACTTCAGATTTATCAATGTAAAAGAGTTCATCCTATGCAGATATACCTTAGAGAGAAGTATTAGTGATAGCCCTTACACATGCACACCTTTTCACTATGATCTTCTTCTCCTTATATAGATTTAGCCTTTACCAATACCATGGTCAAAACCATACAACTGCCGATGGTATTCTTGGACGAAATCAAATAGATGACATGGCGTTCTAACCTGTGGGCTAATACCATGGTAATGCCCCTTGGTATTATCCTTTTGGAGAGCAAAAGGCATACGTGACTTGGATCATTCTTATCCATGAATATACGCGACTTCTCCTGTATAAGCCTGCGTATACAATATTCAATATGAATATTACCAAATATTATGTTGGCATTACACATTTCTTCTGATGGACTCTTGAGCTTCTACTGAAGACATATACTCCATATTTTACCAGAGAGTTTCCATCAAGGACAACATATTAAGACATAGGAATTATATTGCCAACAATCTCCCCCTTTGGACTTGATGGAAACCATGATGGTGTTTGATCACTACAACAGATAGATATATATAAACATTATTAAAATTCTTCAAACTCCCAAAATTCTCTCCCCCTTTGACATCAAGAGCAAAGGGCACTATTTGACCATGCTCCCCTTGAGTGTATGTTGAATCCTGAGATATTTTCAATGAAGTACATGAATCTATAACTCAACCAAGTATGACCTTTCCTATCACAAATGACTCATACTTACATCAATGATCCAAACAAGTGGAGTTACATATTTGACTCAACTACCTAACCAAGTGGGCTTACAAAGTAGAACAAGTCCGTACATGACTGATTAGAACAATTTACATCACGAGAGTCAACATCTAGTTTTCATCAAATTACAGAAATGATATGTCATTAACAGGAGCAAAAGATCTCAAGATAGAGATCATATATCAGAAATCAATCATAATGCCAACAATGCATCCTTTTCAGCAAGATAGGTGCTCCCCCTAAGCTGATGCATCCTAAACACCTTCAACAACCAGTTCATCAATGCATCTTCATCAAAGAATGATATAAAAATATGAATGCTGGAACAACAACAGAGATTACCCAACAATACCACATCTGTTCTGAGTGTTGACCCAGAGAATTTCTGTCAGCAAAACCCATACGTGATTTTATGCACAGAAACTCGGATGTTGTTGACACCTAATCCTATGGCACGCCTAGTGTAAAAAGTCCATTTTGTGCTACGAAAATGCTAGTGAAATCGTAGCGCAAAAACCAGAATTTTCACACCATGTGCTACGAAATCAGGAATTCGAAGATTTGTCTCTGAGCTGTCACATCTGTCAAATACAATTAAATTTGCCATCATTGGGTGTCCTTCATGAGTTGTCCTCCACGCATGCAACCATTCTTTGTCATCATTAGAGGTCAGTCATTATTGGTCCTTTCAAATTTCGAACAGTTGGCCATTTTCATTTGTCTCATGCAAGAAAACACTGCATGCATTCTTAAGTGTTGAAAGAAAGAATTCGTGGTGAGATTCCTAGTTATCAAGCAAGGCTGTGTTGTCTCATTTCTAATTGAGACAGAGGTTATATTTCAAGCGAGGTAGAACTAATTCAAATTTAGGTTATATTATCCATTACTGTGAAACCTGAGTTCTCATCAAGTGAGGCAGAATTCTTATCAAGCGAGGCTGAATTCGATTCCTGAGTGAAATAGTCTATTCAACAAGAGACTCAGATTGTTAATTTGCTGAAGACACATGGTTTTTAGAAGGGTTTATTGCAGGTTTCTGAAGATACATATTTCAAAAGGAAAATGGTTGAGGAGAGAAGAAGCCATAGGTCTGGTCATTGCTTAAGGACTGAACCTAAAGGTGTTGAAGCCCTTACAAAAGATAAGTATGTCGAAGCAGCTTTTAAGAAAGTTGGATGTTGTAGGTTTTGTGAAAAACTTCAAGGAGGGCACACTCAAGTTACCAAGGAGTTTGCCATAAATTTCATAGGATTAAATTCAAAGATTGGGTTCCTAAATGTACCAATTTCCCCTGAAGTAATATCAGCTGTAACAAAGTTCCCAAGAGGTGAAAACAGGTGGTTTTAAAATTTCAAATTTGATATGACACTATGCAAGATCTTTTTGAAGCCAGAGTTTTCAGAGGTTGAATTGAACAAGGCCATGCCAAGGAGTTATGTCATAGACACATTTTCCAATCTTCTCTACAATATTCAGAGATACTTCACTTGCGAGGTTAGATATCATAAGGTATACACCTACCACTTTAAACTCTTGCTTCATTTCACAGGGATAATATCATTAGATTTACCTTTTTATCTCTTCAGAAGCTTGGCTAAGATGTTTGATAAGGTACAAATGAAATTTGAATCATGTGAAACCTCCTTATTTCATCATGGCTTAGTTAAACTGATATTCTTACATGAGCTACAAAAGGCAAATAGAGATTGGGCATAATTCCTCCTTTTGCGTACAATTGGAATAGAAGGAATAGCTGCTAGCCCATAAGCTAAAGCCCTATCAAATATTGTTGGTCTTGTGGAAAAAATGTCTAAAATATTTTTTAAACTTAAACCAAGGAAACAAGTGAAAGAACCAATGACATCATTGAATACCCAAGAGACTCCTAGGTCTATACAGAAGAAGAAAACCCTGGTTGAGGAAATAATTTTAGAATAGTTAACTAGCAAATAAAATCCAAATAAGTTGACTAAAAGTCAGAGGTTAAAAGAAAAGGGTAAGGTTTTAGTTGTAGAGGAGACAAGAGGCAATTTGAATGAAATACTTTAGGCTATCGACATAGAGGAATCTCCCCTAGTGCAAGCAGACTTCATCAAATTAGATATAGGTGCCAGCAAATTGAAAAAATTGAAGACATATAAAAAATTAGAATTTGAAGAAGAGGTGGTAGAGTTTATTTTTAAACCCAGAAGACCCTCAATGAGGAAATCTAAGAATTTGAAACAGTCAGATTTGGTGATAGGGCAAACAGGGAAAGAAAGTGCTACTATTTTTGAAGAAACTACAAATGCATCATCTACAATGCCTGAAGAAGATAGAAACAAGGTTTTCAAGGTTCAAAAGGAAAAAAGCAGCTATGAAGAGGTAAAGAATAAAATCAGGCTTGCAAATAATGAAATTGAGAAATTGAAGAAAAGAGAAAGAATATATGCTGAAGAGAAGGTCGAGTTCGAAAGGATGAAAGGGCTGTGGGAGCTTGAGAAAAATCCAAATCCTGAATTGATTGACAATCAAACTCAGTTTTTCATTTGGACTCTACTTGCAATCAAGGAAGCCAATTTCATTGGGATGGTTAACATAAAACTTAGGGCTAATAACAGAAGGCTCAAGAGGAGAATTTAAGATTTAGAGATACAGTTAAATCAGTTTGGAGATGAGCTACAACCTAAACAGTAAGTTTCATCTTTGAAATAAACTTTGAAGGCTATATAGTAATGCTCCATTTTTTTAATTACTCAAGGTTGATGGTTATTGTTATAAGAATGGATCTACACCTGAAAACTAAGTTTTAAAGGTTTCTGACTTGAAATTTTGAGGAAAAAACTGAGAAAGATGAAGACTCAGCAATTTCGTAGCGTGCTACGAAACTGTTGTAGGATGCAGTTTTATGAATTTTTTGTAAATTTCAAAGAAGAAATGGTTCATTTTTGAAGTCTTGATGCTGATGGGAGATATATATTGAATATCAATGAAGATTCAAAAGTTTTTGGCACATTTAATTGGAATCTAAAGCAGGTTTTTCAAAATAAAGTTTTGCGCTACGAAAACACAGATAGTTTCATAGCGCAGCATTATGGCAGTTTCCACAACATTTTTGAAAAGTTGACATATACACAAATGGAAGTTCAAATCTCTATGAAGACTTTAAGACATTTGGCACGTGTTTTGAGTTCATATTATGCAGCAAATGGTTCGAATTGGTATTAATGAAGCACTCAACTACTATACAGGAAGCACTATCCTATTTCATGGGGACAAATAAGAAAGAGATAAAGGGGGTCTAATAGCAAGAAGATAGACATGATCATGGTCGAAGACTAGAATATTGCAGCTGTCAAGTATTATTTTAAGTATTTAGATAAGGTTGTTATGTTTTAATAAATATTGTTTTAGTCCTAATTGTATTAGGAGTCTAAATAGACAGTTTAACTGTCAGTTGTAAATTCAGTTTTTTTTATGAAAAGTGTTAGGTGTCAAATTTCGAATTCTCCTCAAAGGATTGGAGATAATCCTAAGATGTAATGAATACTCTATAAAAGGGAGGAAATCGAATAGCATAGGGTTGGAATTTTGTTGGAACAAGTGTACTGTTTGGTATTATCTGCAACTCTGTTTTTATCTTAATACAGTGATATCAGTTTGTTACTCAGGATTCAGAAAAGGCTATGGATGATTGATGTTGTTATGTTTCTCCTTTATCTTTTACTTGCACTGGCATGAGTGTATGTTACTTATAACTCACTGTGAATGTGCTCTAACTTCCTTCATATATTCATGGACTGTGTGACCTACTGTTTTATTATTTTACTGATGCATCTAAGCCTTAATATGCCCTGACTTCCATATGAATTTGATATCCATGTCTAGTAAAAAAACATAAAGTGATCCCATAAGCCCAATGGATGATTTTTTATTGTAGTACAACCAATTACCAAATTTAATCCATTTACTCACAGAGTTAGCCATCTGACTTTTATTTGAAAATCATAAAAACTTTGAGAGATCCCTCTCAGGCTGAGGAGGCTAAGTCTCAGCTAAAAGCCTGGTTTGAAATAGTTACTCAGGCTCTCCTTGATTAGTAGCCTATCAGGGCCTGATTTTGAGATAACACCAACAATGCATATTTTTCAGCAAGACAGGTGCTCCCCCTAAGCTAATGCATCCTAAACACTTTCAAAAACTAATTCATAAAAGCATATTCATCAAAGAATGATACAAAAATATGAATATTGGAACAACAACAGAGGTTACCAAACAACACCACAAATTTTGAGCGCTGATCCAAAATTTCTGTCAGCAAAAACCCATACGCGGTTTTATGCACAACAACTCGCGTATATACACGATTCGTCTTTATGAAACCAACGTATCAAATTTAAACTTCTAAAATTAAGCGGATTTGATCAGAGAGGCAGAGACAATTCTGAGCTTCTGTTTGAGATATTCAAATGCTTCCCTGGGAAGAGGTTTAGTAAATATCTCAGCAACTTATTGTTTGGAGGGAACATACTCCAATTTAACCTTTTTTTCAAGCACTTGTTCACGTAGGAAGTGATACTTGATAGGAATGTGCTTGGTCTTGGAATGCATACCAGGATTCTTTGAGATACTAATGGCACTTGTATTATCACACAAAAAGGAGATGGGAGCTGAAAATTTGATTTGAATGTCTTGTAGATTTTTCATCATCCAAAGGAGTTGAGTGAAACATGATGCAGTAGCCACATATTCTACTTCTTTTGTAGATAAGGCAATAGAAATTTGTTTCTTGCTGAACCAAGATACCAATCAGGGCCCTATATAGAATGCACCACCACTAGTGCTTTTTCGATCATCAACATTTCCAACCCAATATGCATTTGTGTAAGCATGAAGAGTGAGATCAACATTCTTTAGATACCATAGAACAAAGTCTTGAGTCCCTTGTAGATATTTGAATATTCTTTTACATCTTGAAGATGAGAATCTTTTCGATTATCTTGGAATCATCCAACAATCCCAACTGTGTGCATGATGTCTGGTATTGTTCCAGTTAGATACAACAAAATTCTAATCATGGATCTATATTCTGGTTGATTCACCGTGGGAGAATCATCATGAGAACTGAGGTTACATCCAGTTACCATTGGCGTACTCATAGGTTTGCAGTTTTCCATCCCATACTTCTTCAGAATGTGCTTAAGGTATTTTGCTTGTGATAAAAATATACCATTTTTTGCTTGTTTCACTTGTAAGCCAAGAAAAAATGCTAGTTCTCCAAGTAAAGACATTTCAAATTCTTGTTTCATAATAGAAAAAAATTTCTAACTCATGGACTCTTCATTACTTCCAAAAATGATGTCATCAACATATACAACTATAATCAACAGTTTATCATTCTCAATTTTTGTGTATAATTTACTATCAGCAGATCCCTTTGTAAAACCTTGTTGATGAAGATATTTGTCAAGACGATACTACCATGCCCGAGGAGCTTGTTTGAGACCATATAAAACCTTTTTAAGTTTACAAACAAGTTTTTCATCATTTCCTAGAATGAATCCTTCTGGTTGTTCTATATAAAATTCTTCTTCTAGATCACCATTGAGGAAAGCAGATTTAACATCCATTTGATAAACTTTGAATTGTTAAAAACTTGAAAAAGCAAGAACATTCTTATGGCTTCAAGTCTAGCTATAGGAGAAAATGTTTCTTCAAAGTCTATACCTTCTTGTTGAGCATACCCTTTACAAACAAGTCTAGCTTTCTTTCTAATAACATCTCCATTTTCATTTAACTTATTTTTGAATATCCATTTTGTTCCAATCACATTTTTATCATGAGGCCTTGGAACCAATTCCCAAGTATGTTTCTTTTCAATCTGATCAAGTTCTTCATTCATGGCTTGAATCCAAAATTCATCTTTGTTAGCTTGATTGACGTTTTGTGGTTCAATAGTGGATAGAAATGCCAGATAGTAAGGATATCCTACAAGAGTTCTTCTTGTTTGGACACCTGATCTCTTTTATCCCAAAATTTGAGATTCTGGATGATTCTTTTGAACATACCTGGATGGAGCCTTTTCAGATAGATCTTCTTTTGGTGCTTCATTGGGTTCACCTTCTATATTGTTACTACTTGATGCAGGAAGATATACATCAAAATCATCTTCATTTGTTGTTGGTGTTTCCCTTTTAGGAGCTGAGAGAGACTCATCAATTACAACATCAATACATTCAACTATCTTCTGAAGTATTTTATTGTAACATTTTTACAACATCAATACATTCAACTATCTTCTGAAGTATTTTATTGTAACATTTATATGCTTTACTTCTAGAAGAGTAACCAATGAATATTTCTTCATCTGCTCTAGGTTCAAACTTACCAAGTTTTTCATCATTGTTCTTGATAAAATATTTTCTTCTGAAAACTCTAAAATGCTTTACGGTGGGAAGATTGCCATACCAGAGTTCATAAGGACTTTTATCACTATTCACCTGAACATGAGCCTTGTTCACAATATTTACCACAGTATTTTCCACTTCTCCCTAAAAGGTATGGGGAGTTCCAGATTCATCAAGAATATCCCAAGCCATTTTTTGAACTGTTCTATTCATCCTTTCTGCCATGCCATTTTTTTTTGGGGTTCCAACTACAGAAAAATGTCTTTTTATGCCATGATGTTCACAGAAATCAAAGAATTCATCTGATATATATTCTCCTCCTTGGTCAGATCTAATACATTTGATTTTTAGATCTAATTCATTTTCAACCAAAGCTTTGAAGATCTTAAATTTTTCAAATGCTTCATCTTTATGTTTTAGTAAACTAATCCACCACATTTTAGAGAAGTCATCAATAAATAAAATATAGTATTGCTCTCCACGAGGTGAATTCTTCCTTACAGGACCACATAGATCAGTATGTATAAGTTTAAGAGGCTAAATTTTTTATCCTTCTTTAGCATTGAATTGCACCTTGCTTTTCTTACCAAATTGGCATGATTTGCATATGGTACTTTTAGGTAGAGTGATGCTGGGAAGATCGCGGATAGCCTTGGGTATTTTGGATTTTCTTATTTGAGAGAAGCTCAAATGTCCCAACCTTCTATGCCATAACCAATTTTTGAAGATTTACCCAAGTAGCATTTTTCTTGGCCACCTTTCAATACATACAAATTGCTTGGTGTTCTAGTTCCTTTTATTACCATTTTTCCTGTGTCAAATTCACATACTACACATTCTTTTGAACTAAAGACAACTTCATTTCCTTGCTCACACATTTGACTCACACTTAACAGGTTGTGCTTTAATCCATCCACATACATAACATTGTTAGCTTTCACCTTTTCTTTTAGAAAAATAGAACCTTTTCCTTTAATGACAGCAGGAGAGTCATTTCCAAAAGTAACATTCTTTTCTTTCTCTAGAGAATTGTATGAAAGAAGATATTTCTATCACCTGTCATGTGTTTTGAGCATCCACTATCAATGTACCATTTATTTTCTTCCCCTTCTTCAAATAACACTATGCCACAAATTTCAACCTGTAAGACCTTTTTCCAAACCTTGGAATTTGAAGGTATATGTTCATTTGGTTGAATTTTGCTCTGGAATTCAGATTCTTCATGACCAAAGTTATTGCAATAAGCACATTCAATTTCATTTTGAATAGGAGAAAAGTTGTTATAAGTATTCTTCTTTATTCCAGTCTCATTTTTTTTCTTTCTTGCTTCTCTGGTCATGATGGTTTTGTATGCAACACATTGAGCAACCTTATGACCAAAATTATGACATGAGAAACATTGTCCATTAAAGAAGAAATTTTTGTGATCATGAAACCTTCTATTTATATTTACTCGTTGAATGATATTTCTGTTATTGTTCTTCCTTGTATTAAAGTGGTCATGCTTCACCTGTGTATTTTCTTTGTTCTTTTGTTGAGAGACAGAATGTTGTAGGCTGGCTTTTGTTGCATTTAGATAGCTTGGTGTTGAAGACTGAGATGATTATCCAATATACCCAAGACCTGTCTTTATAAGAGGAGAGCATTGTACCTTGATAATTTCATCTAAGGTTTCAGATCCTTTAGCAAATCTAAGATTTAAAATTTTCACTTTCTCAATTTCCTTTCTTAGACTTACTATTTCACATTCTAATTTCTCATTTTGATTCTCCTTTTCCATAAGCTGATTTTTGAGAGTATCTATGGTAATTTTGTTTTCTTCCAGACATATTTTGAGATGATTTATTTCTTCAAGAAAATATTTTTCTTCTAAAGCATCCATAAAAGTATCACTAGAGTCCTTTTCAAAAGCCATGAGTATTCTAATATCTTGATCATATTCTCCTTCTTCACTATTTGATAAACCATCACTATCTTCACGAGTATAATAGCTTTTTCTATTGATAAACTATTTCTTATTTCCTTTAGCCACTTCCTTTCCCTTTTCATGACTATCTTTATGAGGACATTTAGCAGCATAATGACCAACTCTTCCACAAGAAAAACATTTAAAAGGAAGCTTACCTCTGAACCTTCCAGTGCCAAGCTGTAGCTTCTTTATGAAATTTATCTCATCTTCTTCTAAAACATACCCTGATCCTTCTTGTTCTTCTACCTCCTTTTCTTTTGCAGCAGCTTTGAAAACAACTTCTTTGACTTCAGATGGACCTCCTTTTCTCATTTCACAAGCAGTCAAAATCCCATGAAGTTGAACAACATTAAGAGTTTGTAGATCCTACTTCTATTCAATAGCAGACACTTTTGACTCAAATTTGGGAGTTAGAGATCTTAAAACCTTTTCTACCAAAGTACTGTCAAATATGGTTTCACCCTGATTTCTCATACAATTTACAATATCATCTAGACGTAAAAAGAAACTGGCAATGCTTTCCTCATTATGCATTCTGAGTTTTTCATATTGATTTCTGAGAGTTTGGAGTCTAGCACTTTTTACCTTGGCATCACCTTCATATCTTAGAATGATTTTGTCCTATATCTCATTTTCTATATTCAACTACATGACTTTGAAAAAATCTGATTCATTCAAACTTCCCAATAGTGCATTGACCGCCTTTGCATGGTTTTCATAGTTCTTTCTTGTTGTTGCATATGTAGGAACTGAAGTTGGATATTGATAACCTCCTTCAACTATAGCCCATACATCTACTCCAAGAGATTGAAGATACGATCTTGTCCTTGTCTTCCAGAAGATTAAGTTTTTTTCGTTGAAGAGAGGATGCCTGATAGATGTTGTCCCATCTTGATTTCTCATCTTAGCTGATCTTCCTTCTAGTGATTAAGCTTCTTCAGAAGGACCTAATCTGATACCAATTGTTGGGAAAATAATGAGGGGTGTGGGGGGGGGTGAATCAATATTTAGAGATTACTGATAATTTTAACTTTTTCTTTACTGAATTCTATATGCAGCTTTGATGAACCCAACTCACGTATACATGTGTATATACCAAAATAAACTTGTGTATGCTGATAAAATTTTATTGTTAGAAAAAATTTTCAGAAACAATCTTTAACTCAGCTTATCAGTCATGCATCTATTAGTTAAGCAGTAAATATGTGCAGTAATAGCAAAATAAATCATTACACAAGAGAAACACACATGAAAACCAATATTTAAGGTGGAAACCCAATTCGGGAGAAAACCACCGCTGCTATCATCTTTGTCTTCAATATTTATTACATGGAAAACTTCTTACAATATTGTACTGATGCAGACTCATATCAGTATGCAGGTATCTACCTGTAGAAGACTTCAACCTTCTCTTGTTTTCTAGCTGCAACTGGAAGGGAGCTACAACCCCCTGATCTCATTTACCAACCACTACTGGAAGGGAGCTTCAACCCCCTAATCAAAACATCAGCTTCTACTGGCAGGAAGTTTCTACTTCCCTTAGAATCACTGTAGACCACATTTCATCAATTTTCATACTAGATCGCATAACTTCTGTTAGTGTCAGTCTAGTCATACTGCCATCAGTGATCAAAACTGCTCTTTTTCATTTGCATATTAAGTGTCTCATACCAAATAAATTTCACGATTCCGCTAGGTCATGGATTCATTGATGGTAGTAATTTTTTTTCAATTTTCCCTCATAAGGTACTAGCTGATTTTCCTTTCTATGGTCTTTAGTCATGAGTCACTTTCACTCTCAAATCATTTCATTAGGTCATAGGATGGGTCTCATCAGTTTCTAGGGTCTCACCATGGTCAAGTTAATAAGTCAAATGTCAATAATATCAGCAAGGTCATGAGGAAGTCAATAAATTCAAAGTCACATTACCTGGAAGATAAAAGTTATATTTTTATTCATTTCGATGTAAATTTCACCTCAAAACCATGTTTTGAGGTGAAAACATGATATTTTTCCTTTATTATCATTCATTATGTAATTTCGTGTCATCATATGAAATAAGTCACAATTCAGAAGTTGTTATCTCCACAAAGCAATGTCCCTGCCTTCATAGAATTTTTCCGCAACATGTTCAGCACCAAATCATCTTCCAAGTAGATCTATCAGAAAGAGCCCAGAAAGAGCTTTCCAACGGTATACTGCACTCTTAAAACTAACTTCTGGATTGAATTTTATGCCTAAGTGAAGTAAAAAGCCCTCTATATCCTAACCCTTCCCCTTTTCCCATTTTTCCCTTAAACTTTGTTTTATTAAGGTTTAAAATTTCCTTTATAAATCCATTTCCCCCCCCCCTTCCAATTATAAAATCGCATTATAAAATAATTTAAAAAATATGTGATTTATTCCATAAACCACTTCCCCACCATACGTTGTGATGAAACTTTATTATAAAGTTTTATATCATATAAAACCCCGCTACCCCAAAGTCCTTTCCATCACAAATCGCAACATCCAAATGTACGCCACGATCACCCTCATCAAAAAGTTCCGATGCGATTGTATTTCCCCCCCTCCGATGCACATTCGACCGTTGATTGCCCCTGCCGATCCGATGGCTCACAGCCAATTGGGCCATCGCAATCAGCGCTCCCATGATGCCCCCTCCGATTGGCCCTTCGCGAGAAAATCCGATGTGATTGATCACAAGTCCCTCTTCCGATTACCCGATCGCAATGTATAAATTTGAATAACTTATATGTTATCCACCGAGATTCTCCTGATCACACACTATTTTATCTTCATGCACAATACATAATCTCTTCTACCATTGATCATCACATGTGGAAATAAAATCAATTGCATGCACACATTAAAGCCATAAAAATTCACACATATGAACACAATATGTAATGGGAAAGCTTAAAGTTGAAAACCCCCAACTATATGTATATTATATATATCATAGAGATCATGTAATATTCATTATACAAAGCTCCTCAGAAGCTCTCAGTAGAATCCCCAATCTCTACACACTAATCAAGCTAGATCTAGCAAAACACATGCTCCAATCTCTGCCACTTGATAGCCTGCCTCTATTGTGCAATCCTTGCTGAAGAATGCCTACTGATGAGTTTGAATTATCCCATCCTTGCTCACGTAGTATTTATAGGCATGTCTACTGAGTGTTGGATGCAAACCATGCATTACTTATAGTCACAACTGATAGTCATACTTGCCCTTTCACCTATCTCTGCACTGCTCTCCACTGAAACTGTCCATGCACTGAATTTAAAAGATGTATTCTTTAGTTGATTAATGAGTTTATAATTAGTGAATTAATTAATAATTAATTCATACCACTCTCACTAATTGTATCAATTAGTTAAACTAGATACAAATAGCTCAACTATGTTTAGATTAGTTAAACTGAACACAACTCCATTAACTTCCTCAATCAACTCCACCAAACTCTCTCACATGAGTTCTAACTTAAGTATCCATGCAATAGCTCCACATAACCCTCAGGAATAGCGTGATTCCTTCTGTCAGCTCACGTGCCACATATGTGAACTTAACTGAAGTGCTCCAAGAGAATAAGATAATTTTTAGAGTCCAAATATTATTAAGAGCTAATAATATTCGACATATCTATTTTTAGACTAGCAATCTAAAAATAAATTCCACCCAATATGTCTAAAAATAGAGGTCCAGCTATTTTTCCAACTTGACCAACCATCCACAAATAGCATCCCACAACTCATAGAATATGATCCATATGTCTAAAAATAGAGGTCCATCTATTTTTCCAACTTGACCAACCATCCACAAATAGCATCCCACAACTCATAGAATATGATCCATATGTCTAAAAATAGACATAGTCTAAAAATAGAATTTGCGACAAAAATCACCTGTGTGGCCCCCACCTAGTTTAGGTGATAACTTTCCAACTAGGATCAGGAATGATGTTTCAGGATGCCTCCTTCAATTTTTATTTTTGTAATATTCAACACTCCCTCTCAACAAGAAAGGATTGTCTTTGCATGCGACATGCAACTCCATGCATTCGCCATGCAACCTTAACAAGCGCCATGCAACTCCATGCATCTACTATGCAACTCCTCTAAAACTGAATAGGATCCAAACAATTCAATCAATCTGATGCATCTATCATCAAAGTCTTTGACTTCTGCTGGGACCAATTGCACATGTCTTCAGGAACCACTGCGTTGTTGAACTCTGCACCCATGCACTTTGCACTTGTTGTCAACTCTGATCCACACTCCAGTATCTGACACTGTCACTTTGATCTGCCTGCATCAATCCAACTGATCATGCTACTACTGCACTGTGGGCACCTTTTAGCCAGGTTCAATTCATGAGATCCACACTATCTCAATGAATGCTGCCCAGAAATCTCCTCTTGGGATTACTCATGCATGTCGCCCCACCTCTCACCTGGTGGTACAGCTGCATGCACTCCCTCTGCCCATCTAGCATGAAATATCTCTGCATGAGTGGTTTCTCCCACTCCATGGTCCTCATCTTGTGGCTACTCCACATCCTGAGGTTCACTCTTACCTGCATGCAAATCCAACTCCCTCCCAAGCTTCAATTGCATGGCTTTCTTGCACTTCCCAACAATAGGAAGCTCCGTAGAAATCCCATCTACTTCAAGTCTGTAGAGATTCTTAGCTCGAATCCCAACCTTCTTGACTTTTCCTTCTTCATCCACACTAACTCCTACACTCCCAAGCTCATCCTTGTAGTGGACAAACTTTTTCAAGTATACCGGAATAGTGTCATTCTTCTCCATTTTTATTTTCCTGAGTTTATCCTAACACTCAACCGCTTCAATGCTTTGCAATTGCTCCAATGATCAATATCGCTCTGATACCATGTAGAAATTATATAACACAGCTCTAACACCATGTATAAATTTGAATAACTAATATGTTATCCACCAAGATTCTCCTGATCACACACTATTTTATCTTTATGCACAATACAAAATCTCTTCTACCATTGATCATCACATGCAGAAATAAAATCAATTGCATGCACACATTAAAGCCATAAAAATTCACACATATGAACACAGTATGTAATGGAAAAGCTTAAAGCTGAAAACCCCCAACTATCTGTATATTATATATGTCATAGATATCATGTAGCAATCATTATACAAAGCTCCTCACAAGCTCTCAGTACAATCTCCAATCGCTACACACTAATCAAGCTAGATCTAGCAAAACACATGCTCCAATATCTGCCACTTGATAGCCTGCCTCTACTACGCAATCCCTGCTGAAGAATGCCTATTGATGAGTTAAAATTACCCCAACCTTGCTCACACAGTCTTATAGGCATCTCTACTGAGTGTTGGATGCAAACCATGCATCACTTATAGTCACAACTGATAGTCATACTTGCCCTTTCACCTATCTCTGCACTGGTCTCCACCAAAACTGTCCTTGCACTGAAGTTAACTGATCTATTATTTAGTTGATTATTGAGTTTATAATTAGTGAATTAATTAATAATTAATTCACACCACTCTCACTAATTGTATCAATTAGTTAAACTAGATACAAATAGCTCAACTATGTTTAGATTAGTTAAACTGAACACAACTCCATTAACTTCCTCAATCAACTCTACCAAACTTTTTCACATGAGTTCTAACTGAAGTATCCATGCAATAGCTCAACAGAACCCTCAGGAATAGCATAATTCCTTCTGTCAGCTCCTGTGCCACATCTGTGCACTTAACTGAAGTGCTCCAAGAGAATAAGATAATGTTTATAGTCCAAATATTATTAAGAGCTAATAATATTCGACATATCTATTTTAGACTGGCAATCTAAAAATAGATTCCGTCCAATATGTCTAAAAATATAAGTCCATATATTTTTCCAACTTGACCAACCATCCAAAAATAGCATCACACAACTCATAGAATATGATCCATATGTCTAAAAATAGACAGTCTAAAAATAGAATTTGCGACAAAAATCACCTGTGTGGCCCCCACCTAGTTTAGGTGATCACTTTCCAACTAGGATCAGGAATGATGTTTCAGGATGCTAGCTTCATTGTTTCTTGTTGCAATCTTCAACATGTAAGTCCCTCTTCCGATTACCCGATCGCATCATCGCAAGTCCCTCTTCCGATTGCGATTATGCGGGTCACACCTTTAGCCCTCCGCCTTTACAATAAAAATCATTCTACCCTTTTATATAAAGTTAATTTTGATTTTTCTGCTCTATAGTTATATCCCCCATCAGGCTTACGCTAATCGCATCAGAGCTTTGTGTGGCCTGCTCCAAATTCACCTGACCTCCGATCCTGATTGCGATTATTAAAACACACCCCACAACATATTATAAAATCCTGTTATATGTTGTATCCCCCTCCTACCCATTCCGATGCAGATTGCGATGTGGACTCCATCCTCCCTCCCTTTGATCCTTCCATTTAAAAATCGGCTTTTCCCTTCACGAAGGAGTAAATTCATTGTATTGTATTTCAAAGGCATATTATTTTAAAAATTCATTTTTCTTCAGTGTAAAAAAAATAGAAAGTAAAGCGATAGCCAAGGCCGAGAAAGCTTATATAAAACAGAGATTGTCACAGCAACAAAAAATTAGGAAATCTATTCATCGGATTACCTATTTTCTTTCATACAGCATAGCAGCGAAATATCCAAGTGGTCAAATGCAATGTTGTCCCTTATTTTCAGGGGTAGATTGTTGTATTTCTTTACTATGATTGTATTTCAGTTCTTCAACTGTTAGAATAGCTCCCTCGTTACGTGGATCTATGTTCCCACATTTGAGCCTATTTGTTGTAATTCTAAATCATTTGGAGAGGAGTCAAAAAGGATTAAGGAGTAGGGGGTAGTGTGGAAGAAAACTATGTGCTCCATTGTACAGTTTGACAGGGTTTAATAAAAGATGCAGCTCTGATTTGTGGGATCCATGTGGTATGAGATTTAGCATGTGTTCTCTCTTTGGTTTCATATGTAAATTTTTATGTTTCACCTCTCATTCATAAACATTTCCTTTTGAATGCTTTCAAGATAGAAAGGTAGAATCCATTTTATATGCTCTGCCTTGGGAAATCATTCATGCTCTGTGTTTTTCTTATGTTTGAAAAGGATCCATTTACTGTGCCCTTTTCAGCTCCTCGCTAGTCTTGCCATCCCATCCTTATTAAACTTTAATTGCTAAATATCCTACCTATCTTTCCCCATGAAATACCCTGTGTCCTGATTTAATCCCCAGTTTCAACTGTCCCCTTTATATCCCACACATCCCTGGAATTAATTCACTCATTTTATTTAAGATTTTTCCCATCATTTTATCTAGCCTAATATCAGTCCATTTATTGTATTGCATTGAATATTATTTCATGGAGAGAGCCCTCTCCTGTCCTTGTAGGGCTAGCTACAAGGCTGAGCGTGGTTTAGTTGTTACCCTGTTTTTCCCTTTTTCAACCTGGGGTCCAATTCGGGTGCTAACATCTCTGGCGACTCCACTGGGGAAGCTCAAGATTGTTTGTTTGTTAGTGTTATTCATTTTATAAACTACAGACAGAGTCTGAAGTTATGCTAGGTAGCCTTCAAAACTGCACATTGCTTTGCAAGTGCATAAGTAGATAAACGCTGCTTCAGTCAATATCCGGTTTAGTTTTATAAACGTAACATCTGACTTGCTAATTGCCCCAGTACATCAGATAATTCTAGACTTTTGAACGATGATGTTCACAGTTTTCTAGGCTAGAAATAAAATTCTGTGAAATAGAAATTCGACCACACTGGCTTCAAGAAGATACACCAGGGCTAATCCAGATCCAAATCCTCCCCCTGTGTTTGAAAATCCAAATCTTATCCAAAGAATTGTCAGAAGACAAGAAGGATCATTAAGCCCCAGACCCGTCTTCAGATCATATACTTGGCCCAGTGAGTGGTTTTTTGTAGAAGATCTTTCCTTTGATGAGAATTTTTAGCTTTCTTTATTTAGGAACAAGTCTAAAAATGACATTGATGATACAGTTTTAGATCTTGAGTTCTTTGTAGGTATTGAAGTCCAAAGAGAAAATTCCTCCATTGACGATTACATTTTGAATTCTCCTCAGTCCATCATTATAACTAATGTTCTTGAGCCTTCAGAATCATCGGAAACAACATTTACCCCTCCCAATTCATCAACATTCCCATCAATCAATTCCAAATTATCATCTCCTCCATCAACACCTCCCTCAAATCCTACAAATCCTGTTGTAAATCCACCTAGAGTTATGGCTGCCAGGTATGCACCCCTTGTCTTACCCCAGGTCCTCAACAATATGCCAGCTGACTATAAAAGTAAAATTCATATTTTTGATGCCACTCAAAGCATCATGGCCCAACAGCACGTTGATAAAATGAATGACTTTTTTGATTTACATGAGGTATAAGCAGAGAATGTAACAACTAGGCTGTTTGTCCAAAACTTCCGAGGTGAGGTTAGAAATTGGTTTAGAGCCTTACCGCCAAGCTCAATTCGCACTTTGCAGGAGTTGCACACTCAATTCCTGAACCGGTGGGAGGTAAAAAAGAACCCACTTCAAATTCTTTCTGAGTATGAGAACATTAAAATAAATGTGGGTGAAATCGTGTAGGATTATTTTTTAAGATTCAATGTTGTATATAATGCTATTCCAGCTAACTTGAAGCCTCCTGTGGGACAAGCATTGTTGAAATTTCCCGATGGTTTTGATGCCGACATGGCATATCAGCTGCATGAAAGAGACCCGTATTCACTTGAAGACATGCTGAAGATAGCAGTAAACGTTGAAGCTAATCTGCTGTCTAAAAGAGCACAAGCCAGAGCTAAAAAAAGAGTCACAATAAAAGAGGATTCCTCTACTTCAGACAGTGAAATGGACACCCTGATCAGAATAGTAGAAAAAATGGTCGATAGGTTAACCATTGCAGATAGACCCGAGCCTCAAATAAGAAATCCAAATTTCAGAGGACAACAACCGCAATTCAGAATTAAACAGAGAGAGCAGAGAACACAGGACCAAGTTGCGCCACCACAGTTGCAGATTAAAACTCCTTCGCAGCAGAACTACATGCAAGGGATAGATCCAGATGACGATGATCCTGTGATTGAGGCTAATCACTTTTTCACAGCTGATGGTGCGCCAATTTTCCTCACAAAAGATGAAGAATACACAGTGGCGACCCAAGATATTCAAAAGGACCAAAATTTCATTTTGGCCAATGACACAGTATTGGAGGAAGAGTCCGATGACTACCATGGAGGGTATATGAACGCTCTGTCAACTCAGCAAAGGCAGTAATATTTAAGGAACAGAGACTTTACAATCGGTCTCATTCAAAAGAGAAAAGAACTCCAAATGAAGAACGACGCACAGAAGAAAGGAAAAGAACCAGTTGTTCCTTCTTCTAGTAAAGTGCCTACGGTTACTAATACAAATGAAAAGAAACAGAAGAGCTCAACGAAGGAGCAAACAGAGAAGAAAGACTCGCCCATTAAAGAGGTAGAAAAATCTCCCTCCTTTAATCTAGAAAATGAAATTTCTAAGTTAAAGGTAAATATGCCCCTCACAGAGTTGGTGAAGAATAGTGCATATAAAACTCAGGTGTCCAAAGTCTTGAAAATAGGCTCTATATCTGATATGGTTAATGTAGAAGATGACTACCCTGAACTTATTTTCGGTCCAGCCATAGAAGAATCTGAAGAAAATGAAGTCCCTCCTTTTTACCTGAGTCTTATATTACATGAGTTTATCCTGCATAATGCTATGTTGGACTCTGGGGCCTCACATAATTTGATGCCCAAAGATGTCATGGAGAAGCTAGGCCTTGATATCACTCGAAAATATCATGATTTGTATTCTTTCAACTCAAGTAGGGTCCACTGTATTGGTCTAATTAAAGATTTGGTAGTGTCTTTAGATCAGATTCTAGCAAATAATGTCTTGATGGATGTAGTTGTTGCCGATGTCCCACCGAGGTTTGGAATGCTTCTATCTTGGTCTTGGGGTGCAAAACTTAAGGGAACCATGCAGCTTGACTTCTCTTATGCCACTATCCATGTATTTGGCGAGTTGAGAAAGTTATATAGGGAAAATAAAATGAAATATATGATTACCAGCAAAGACAAGCCTATAAATCATCCCATTAATGCTGTCCATATAGATTTAGAGTCTTTTGTCTTGTATTCTGATGGTGGTTTAAATGATGAGAATGTTAAATTGGTACAAGTGGATGAAATACCTGAGATTTAAGAGAATTTCAGAGAAGTCCTTAAGTAGGAAAAGGATAAAGCAGCAAACACTTCTGAACCTCTTTCCTGCTAGCAGCAAAAGGACAGTGAACAGCTGGAAATCAGCCAAGGTAAAGAAGAGAAAGAAACAAATTTCCAGCATCTTCAAGAAGAAGAAGAAGAAGGTCTATGGATTATGGATTTTGATGGAGCTGTTGGTAAGGATGGAGCTGGCATTGGAATATGGATTAGGAGCCCTATTTTCCAGCCTAAGAAGGTTCCCAGCAATGTTAGATTTTATGCTTATAAGCTAGCTTTTGATTGCTCTAATAATGAAGCAGAATATAAGGCTTTGATTGCAGGTCTCAAAATTTTGAAGAATTTGAATGAAAAAAGGATCTCTGTGTATGGAAACTCTGAATTGATAATCAAACAGGTGAAAGGAGAATACCAAACTAAGTATCCGAGATTGAGGGCATACAAAAATGTAGTCCTGGACATTTTGAAGACATTCCCAGAGTAAACTTTGACAGTAGTACCTAGGATGCAGAATTTGATTGCCGATTCCATGGCCACTACTGCCAGCAACTTGAAGATTCTGATGAACTCTAGCAATAAGTTAAAGGATAATGTAATTCCTAGAGGTCTCATACCTCTAGAGGAGCTTTTTGATCAGGATGATGTCGCAAAGAAACCAAGCTTGGTGCCCACAGAGAAAGGAGTTGAAGATGTGAATATTGGAACAGCTGACCCGCCTAAGTTTGTCAAATTGTCAAAAGCATTATCCCCTGAGGTAAAGGAGAAGTAAGTTAAATTTTTTTCTGAATTTTCTGATGTATTTGCATGGGATTATTCAGATTTGAAAGTGTATGATAAGAACATAATCTAGCATACAATTCCTATCAAGCCGGATCAGAAGCCTTTCAGATAGAAGCTGAGAAGAATCAATCCGAAGCTGTTGCCATCAATTGAAAAGGAGGTAAACAAGTTGTACAAAGCAGGTATCATAGTTCCCATCAGATTTTCTGATTGGATTTCAAATTTGGTCCCAGTGCGTAAAAATACTGGAGAAATAAGATTGTGTATAGATTTTCATAACTTGAATAAGGCATCCTTAAAGGATAATTACCCACTTCCGAAAATGGACCATATTCTACAGAGAGTAGTTGGATCATCTAGGATGTCACTACTTGATGGCTACTCAGGGTACAACCAGATCTTGGTGCATGAGAAGGACCAAGATAAAACTTCCTTCACAACACCCTGGGGAACCTTCCAGTATGCCAAGATGCCTTTCGGGCTGAATAACGCGGGAACCACCTTCCAGCGTGAAATGGTCATTTCTTTTGCAAATGAAAAAGATGGTTTTCTTGTTGTTTATTTGGATGATTTGATAGTGTTTTTAGGTTTAGATGATGAGCATTTGCACCATTTAAGAGTGGTTTTTCAGCGTTGCAGAAAGTTTGGGATTTCTCTCAATCCCAAGAAGAGCCTTTTTTCGATGGATGAGGGAAAATTTCTCGGGCATATCATCTCTAAATATGGCGTCCGCATAGATCCAGCTAGAGTGGAGGAAATTCAGCTCATATATCTTCCATGGAACAAGAAAGAGATTCAGGCCTTTAATGGTAAGATGAATTTTTTGTGCAGATTTATTCCTAATCTGGCTGAACATTTAAGAGAAAAGACCAATATGTTGAAGAAAGATAGCACTGTTAAGTGGAGTGAAGAAGCTATCAAGTCATTCAATTTGGTAAAATTTTATTTTTCTAGTGCCCCAGTTTTGATCAGCCCCGACTATACTCAATATTTTATCATATTTTCGTTTGCATCTGAGCATACTATGGCTACTGTTTTAATGCAAAAGAGAGATGAGGTAGAAAATCCAATTTCCTTTTTCAGTAGGACTATTAGAGATGCTGCTTTAAGATATAATATTATTGAAAAACAGGCATTGGCCCTTATCAAGGCATTGAAGGATTTTAGGGTTTATATTTTGCATTCACATACTATAGCATATGTCCCTAATGCAGCAGTGAAGGATGTGCTGATGCAAACTGATCCAGAAGGTCGAAGAGGCAAATGGATAGCAGCTATGTTGGAGTATGATCTGGAGATCAAGCCCACGAAATTGATCAAAGGCCAAGGCTTGGAGAAATTGATGGCTCAATCAAATCTGCGTGCTTTAGATATAAACCTCATTACAACAATGTCAGAAGAGGAAGAGGAAGGTTTTCTGGTTGCTATTTTAGATATTTTTCTGCAGTCCCCTTTGTATTCGGATATTGTGTATGTTCTTCAGCATTTTTCACCTCCTCCAGGCATGTCTAAGAGTAAAGGTAGATCTTTGAAACTTAAATCTACAAAGTATTGCATTTTAAACAGCGCTCTATTTCGGAAGGATCCAGGAGGCATTGTGCTAAATTGTTTGGTTGAAGAATAAGTTCAGAATATCATGCTTGATTTCTATAAAGGTGACTATGGTGGTCACTTGTTTTGGAAAACTACAGCCCACAAGGTATTGAGAGCCAGGTATTATTGGCCCACATTATTTTCTAATTTATATAAAACAGTGATGAATTGTCATGAATGTCAAATTTTCCAAGGGAAGAAGAAATTTCTTCCACTTCCTTTGAAACCAGTTTCAGTGAACGTGCCCTTTCAACAGTGGGTTCTCGATTTTATCGGAGAAATACATCCCGCGTCCTCAGCATAGCATCGATGGATATTTACTGGGACAGATTACTTTACGAAATGGATCAATGCCATCCCTACCAGGCAAGCGACTGACACGGTAATTATTCAATTCCTTGAATCGAATATTTTATCTCGTTTTGGCTGCCCATGTAAAATTGTGACAGATAATGCAGCCGCGTTCAGATCAAAGAAAATGGTCGATTTCTGTGACAAATACAACATCATGCTGGGTCATTCAACAGTCTATTATCCACAAGGAAACGACCTAGTAGATTCATCGAACAAATCACTCATGAATATAATTAAGAAAATGCTGGAGGAAAAAAAAATAAATTGGCACCGAAAGCTTATCAATGCACTATGGGCAGACAGAGTTAGCAGTAAAAAATCAATAGGTATGTCACCTATTGAGCTGGTTTATGGTATTGATGTTGTATTTCCTACTTCTCTTACAGTTCCAGTTATGAGATTGTTACAAGAAGTTGGCAGCGAAGGATCAACCAGATGATCCACCTTCAACAAACAAGAGAGGAAGTGTCAGAGAAAGCGAGTCAGATGAAGGACAAGATTAAAAATATCTATGACAGGAAGACAAAAGCAAAAAAATTTTAGCTAGATGATGTAGTGTTGAAATGGGATGCAATAAATGAATACAAAGGGAAGCATGGTAAGTTTGACAACCTTTGGAAGGGACCATACAAAATTACAGCATACAGGGGATAGAATGCCTTCTTGCTTTCATAAATGGATGGATAGGATTGTCCTGGAGGAGCAGTAAATGGTAGGCTGTTGAAGCACTACCATTGTTGAAGACTATGGATCAGAATCTATCCAATCATCATTATATATATCATGTTATTTTTTTAAATCAGAGTTCAAACGCACAGTCATTCAAGTTTGGGGCCCGAGGTGAAGGCTATAAAACTTGGATCACATGTGTATGGTTTTATTTTATTTCAGTATTAGTCTTGAGTCAGGGTCAGTTTGCATTTTTGTCATCTTTCAGTCTTTTGACTCCATGCCCAATGGATAAGGCTACTTGTTCTACGGTGTTCTTGGCACCTCCAAGGAGCTACCATCCCCATTGGAGCCAATGTTAGTGTCAGTCTAGTTATACTGCCATCAGTGATCAAAACTGCTCTTTTGCATTTGCATATTAAGTGTCTCATACCAAATAAATTTCACCATTCCACTAGGTCATGGATTCATTGATGGTAGTAATTTTTTATCAGTTTTCCCTCATAAGGTACTTGCTGATTTTCCTTTCTATGGTCTTTAGTCATGAGTCACTTTCACTCTCAAATCATGTCATTAGGTCATAGGATGGGTCTCATCAGTTTATAGGGTCTCACCATGGTCAAGTTAATAAGTCAAATGTCAATAATATCAACAAGGTCATGAGGAAGTCAATAAATTCAAAGTCACATCACCTGGAAGATCAAAGTTATATTTTTATTCAGTTTGTTGTAATTTTCACCTCAAAACCATGTTTTGAGGTGAAAACATGATATTTTTCCTTTATTATAATTCATTATGTAATTTCATGTCATCATATGAAATAAGTCACAATTCAGAAGCTGTTATCTCCACAAAGCAATGTCCCTGAATTCAGAGAATTTTTCTGTAGTATTTTCAGCACCAAATCATATTCCAAGTATATCTATCAGAAAGAGCTTGGAAAGAGCTTTCCAACAGTATACTACACTCTTAAACTTGACTTCTGGATTGAATTTTATGCCTAAGTGAAGTAAAAATCCCTCTATATCCTAACCCTTCCCCTTTTCCCATTTTTCCCTTAAACTTTGTTTTATTAAGGTTTAAAATTTCCTTTATAAATCCCTTTTTCCCCCCCTTCCAATTATAAAATTTCATTATAAAATAATTTAACAAGTATGCGATTTATTCCATAAACCACTTCCCCACCATACGTTGTGATGAAACTTTATTATAAAGTTTTATATCATATAAAAACCCGCTACCCCAAAGTCCTTTCCATCGCAAATCGCAACATCCAAATGTAAGCCCCGATCACCCTCATCCAAAATTTCCAATGTGATTGTATTTCCCCCCCGCCGATTCACATCCAACCGTTGATTGCGCCCGCCGATCCAATGGCTCACATCCAATAGGTCCATCGGAATCGGCGCTCCCATAATGCCCCCTCCGATTGGCCCTTTGCGAGAAACTCCGATGCAATTGATCACAAGTCCCTCTTCCGATTACCCAATCGCAAGTCCCTCTTCCAATTACCTGATCACAAGTCCTTATTTCGATTACCCGATTGCAATTCCCTCTTCCGATTACCCGATTGCAAGGCCCTCTTCCGATTACCCGATCGCATCATCGCAAGTCCCTCTTCCGATTACGATTATGTGGGTCCCACCTTTAGCCCTCCGCCTTTATAATAAAAATCATTCTACCCTTTTATATAAAGTTCATTTTTATTTCGCTGATCTATAGTTATATCCCCCATCGGGCTTACACCAATCGCATCGGAGCTTTGTGTGGCCTGCTCCAAATTCACCTGACCTCTGATCCCGATTGCAATTATTAAAACACACCCCACAGCATATTATAAAATCTTGTTATATGTTGTATCCCCCTCCTACCCCTTCTAATGTAGATTGCGATGTGGACTCCATATTCCCTCCCTTTGATCCTTCCATTTAAAAAATTGGCTTTTCCCTTCACGAAGGCGTAAATTTATTGTATTGTATTTCAAAGGCATATTATTTAAAAAAATCAGTTTTCTTCAGAGTAAAAAAAATAGAAATTAAAGCGATAGCCAAGGCCGACAAAGCTTATATAAAACAAAGATTGTTACAGCAGTAGCAAAATAGGAAATTTGTTCATCGGATTACCTATTTTCTTTCATACATCATAGCAACGAAATCTCCAAGTGGTCAAATTCAATGTTGTCCCTTATTTTCAGGGGCAGATTGTTGTATTTCTTTACTATGATTGTATTTCAGTTCTTCAGCTGTTAGAATAGTTCCCTCGTTACGTGGATCTGTGTTCCCACATTTGAGCCTATTTATTGTAATTCTAAATCATTTGGAGAGGATTTAGAAAGGATTAAGGAGTAGGGGGATAGTGTGGAAGAAAACTCTGTGCTCCATTGTACAGTTTGACAGGGTTTAATAAAAGATGCAGCTCTGATTTGTGGGATCCATCTGGTATGAGATTTAGCATGTGTTCTCTCTTTGGTTTCATATGTAAATTTTTATGTTTCACCTCTCATTCATAAACATTTCCTTTTGAATTATTTCAAGATAGAAAGGTAGAATCCATTTTATATGCTCTGCCTTGGGAAATCATTCATGCTCTGTGTTTTTATTCTATTTGAAAAGGATCCATTTACTGTGCCCTTTTCAGCTCCTTGCTAGTCTTGCCATCCCATCCTTATTAAAATTTAATTGCTAAATATCCTGCCTATCTTGCCCAATGAAATACCCTGTGTCCTGATTTAATCCCCAGTTTCAACTGTCCCCTTTATATCCCACACATCCCTGAAATTAATTCACTCATTTTATTTAAGATTTTTCCCATCATTTTATCTAGCCTAATATCAGTCCATTTATTGTATTCCATTGAATATTATTTCATGGAGAGAGCCCTCTCTTGTCCTTGTAGTGCTAGCTACAAGGCTGAGCGTGGTTTAGTTTTTACCCTGTTTTGCCCTTTTTTAGCCTGGGGTCCAATTCAGGTGCTAACATCTCTGGCGACTCCACTGGGGAAGCTCAAGATTGTTTGTTTGTTAGTGTTATTTGTTTTATAAACTACAGACGGAGTCTGAAGTTATGCCAGGTAGCCTTCGAAACTGCACATTTCTTTCCAAGTGCATAAGTAGATAAACGTGGCTTCAGTCAATCTCCGATCTAGTTTTATAAACGTAACATCTGACTTGCTAATTGCCCCAATACATCAGATAATTCTAGACTTTTGAACGATGATGTTCAGAGTTTTCTAGGCTGGAAATAAAATTATGTGAAATAGAAATTTGACCACACTGGCTTCAAGAATATACACAAGGGCTAATCCAGATCAAATCCTCCCCCTGTGTTCGAAAATACAAATCTTATCCCAAGAATTTTCAGAAGACAAGAAGGATCATTAAGCCCCAGACATGTCTTAAGATCATATACTTGGCCCAGTGAGTGGTTTTTTGTAGGATATATTTCCTTTGATGAGAATTTTCAGCTTTCTTTATTTAGGAACAAGTCTGAAAATGACATTGATGATACAGTTTTAGATCCTGAGTTCCTTGTAGATATTGAAGTCCAAAGAGAAAATTCCTCCATTGACGATTAAATTCTAAATTCTCCTCAGTCCATCACTATAACTAATGTTCCTGAGCCTTCAGAAATATCACAAACAAAATTTCCCCTCCCAATTCATCAACATTCCCATCAGTCAATTCCCAATTATCATCTCCTCCATCAACACCTCCCTCAAATCCTACAAATCCTGTTGTAAATCCACCCAGAGTTATGGCTGCTAGGTATGCACCCCTGGTCTTACCCCAGGTCCTCAATGATATGCCAGCTAACTATCAAAGTAAAATTCCTATTTTTGATACCACTCAGAGCATCATGGCCCAGCAACACATTGATAAAATGAATGAATTTTTTGATTTACATGAGGTAGAAGCAGAGAATGTAACAACCAGGCTGTTTGTCCAAAGCGTCGGAGGTGGGGTCAGAAAGTGGTTTAGAGCCTTACCGCGATGCTAAATTCACACTTTGCAGGAGTTTCACACTCAGTTCCTGCACCAGTGGGAGGTAAAAAAGAACCCACTTCAAATTCTGTCTGAGTATGAGAACATCAAAAGAAATGTGGGTGAAACTGTGCAGGATTATTGTTTAAGATTCAATGTTGTATATAATGCTATACCAACTAACTTGAAGCCTCCTATGGGACTGGCATTATTGAAATTTCCCGATGGTTTTGATGCCGACATGGCATATCAGCTGCATGAAAGTGACTCGTCTTCACTTGAAGACATGCAAAAGATAGCGGTAAACGTTGAAGCTAATCTGTTGGCTAAAAGAGCACGAGCCAGAGATGAAAAAAGAGTCACAATAAAAGAGGAGTCCTCTACTTCAGACAGTAAAATGGACACCCTGATCAGAACAGTAGAAAAAATGGTCGATAGGTTAACCATTGCAGATAGACCCGAGCCTCAAATAAGAAATCCAAATTTCAGAGGACAACAACCGCAATTCAGAATTAAACAGAGAGAGCAGAGAATGCAGTACCAAGTTGCGCCACCATAGCAGCAGATTAAAACTCCTTTGCAGTAGAAATACATGCAAGGGATAGATTTAGATGATGATGATCCTGTGATTGAGGCTAATCACTTTTTCACAGCTGATGGTGAGCCAATTTTCCTCACAGAAGACGAAGAAAACACAGTGGCGACCCCAGATATTCAAAAAGACCAAAATTTCATTTTGGCCAATGACACAGTATTGGAAGAAGAGTCCGATGACTACCAGAGAGGGTATATTAACGCTCTGTCAGCTCAGCAAAGGCAGTACTCTTTAAGGAACAGAGACTTTACAATCATTCCCATTCAAAAGAGAAAATAACTCCAAATGAAGAACGATGCACAGAAGAAAGGAAAAGAACTAGCCGATCCTTCTTCTAGTAAAGTGCCTGCAGTTACTAATACAACAAATGAAAAGAAACAACAAAGATCAACGAAGGAGCAAACAGAGAAGAAAGACTCGCCCATTAAAGAGGTAGAAAAAGCTCCCTCCTTTAATCTAGAAAATGAAATTTCTAAGTTAAAGGTATCTATGACCCTCACAGAGTTGGTGAAGAATAGTGTGTATAAAACTCAAGTGTCCAAAGTCTTGCAAATAGACTATGTCTCTGATATGGTTAATGTAGAAGATGACTACCCTGAACTTATTTTCAGTCCAGCCACAAAAGAATCTGAAGAAAATGAAGTCCCTCCTTTTTACCTGAGTCTTAGAGTACATGAGTTTATCCTACATAATGTTATGTTGGACTCTGGGGCCTCACATAATTTGATGCCCAAAGCTGTCATGGAGAAGCTAGGCCTTGATATCACTCAAAAATATCATGATTTGTATTCTTTCGACTCAAGTAGGGTCCAATGTATTGGTCTAATTAAATATTTGGTAGTGTCTTTAGATCAGATTCTAGCAAAGAATGTCTTGATGGATGTAGTTGTTGCCGATGTCCCACCAAGGTTTGGAATGCTTCTATCTTGGTCTTGGGGTGCAAAACTTAAGGGAGCCATGCATCTTGACTTCTCTTATGCCACTATCCCTGTATTTGGCCAGTTGAGAAAGTTATATAGGGAAAATAAAATGAAATATATGATTACCAGCAAATACAAGCCTGTAAATCATCCCATTAATGCTGTCCATACAGATTTAGAGTCTTTTGTCTTGTATTCTGATGGTGGTTTAAATGATGAGAATGTTCAATTGGTACAAGTGGATGAAATACCTGAGATTTCAGAGAATTTCAGAGAAGTCCTTAAACAGGAAAAGGATAAAGCAACAAACACTTCTGAACCTCCTGCCTGCCAGCAGCAAAAGGACAATGAACAGCTGGAAATCAGGCAAGGTAAAGAAGAGAAAGAAACAAAATTATAGTATCTTCAAGAAGAAGAAGAAGGTCTATGGAGTATGGATTTTGATGGAGTTGTTGGTAAGGATGGAGCTGGCATTGGAATATGGATTAGGAGCCCTATTTTCCAGCCTGAGAAGGTTCCCAGCAATGTTAGAGTTTGTGCTTATAAGCTATATTTTGATTGCTCTAACAATGAAGCAGAATATGAGGCTTTGATTGCAGGTCTCAAAATTTTGAAGAAGTTGAATGCAAAAAGGATCTCTGTGTATGGAGACTCCGAATTGATAATCAAATAGGTGAAAGGAGAATACCAAACTAAGCATCCGAGATTGAGGGCATACAGAAATGCAGTCTTGGACATTTTGAAGACATTCCCAGAGTATACTTTGACAGTAGTACCCAGGATGCAGAATCTGATTGTCGATTCCCTGGCCACTACTGCCAGCAACTTGAAGATTCCGATGAACTCCAGCAATAATTTTGAAATCTATGTCAAACATAGGCCTACTGTTCCGGACAATTTAAGGTATTGGCAAGTATTTTGGGATGATAATGAGATTAATGCATTTTTGGAGGGTGATGGAAAATTCAAAGATACTCCCATAGAGGGTGAGTATGAGGTTGATGATCAGGAGTTAGAAGCAAACTAGATGGACATATTGCAGTTAAAGAATAATGTAATTCCTAGAGGTCTCATACCTCTAGAGGAGCTTTTTGATTAGGATGATGTCGCAAAGAAACCAAGCTTGGTGCCCATAGAGAAAGGAGTTGAAGATGTGAATATTGGAACAACTAACCAGCCTAAGTTTGTCAAATTTTCAAAAGCATTATCCCCTGAGGTAAAGGAGAAGTATGTTAAATTGTTTTCTGAATTTTTTGATGTATTTGCATGGGATTATTCAGATTTGAAAGTGTATGATAAGAACATAATCCAACATACAATTCCTATCAAGCCAGATCAGAAGCCTTTCAGACAAAATCTGAGAAGAATCAATCCGAAGTTGCTGCCATCAATTGAAAAGGAGGTAAATAGGTTGTACAAAGCAGGTATCATAGTTCCCATCAGATTTTCTGATTGGATTTCGAATTTGGTCCCAGTGCGTAAAAAGACTAGAGAAATAAGATTGTGTATAGATTTTCCGAACTTGAATAAGGCATCCTTAAGTGATAATTACCCACTTCCGAAAATGGACCATATTCTACAGAGAGTATTTGGAGCATCTAGGATGTCACTACTTGATGGCTACTCAGGGTACAACCAGATCTTGGTGCATGAGAAGGACCAAGATAAAAATTCCTTCACAACGCCCTGGGGAACCTTCCAGTATGCCAAGATGCCCTTCGGATTGAAGAACGCCAGAGCCACCTTCCAGCGTGCAATGGAAATTGATTTTGCAAATGAAAAAGATGTTTTTCTTGTTGTTTATTTGGATGATTTGACAGTGTTTTCAGGTTCAGACGATGAGCATTTGCACCATTTAAGAGTGGTTTTTAAGCGTTGCAGAAAGTTTGGGATTTCTCTCAATCCCTGGAAGAGCCTTTTTGCCATGGATGAGGGAAAATTGCTCGGGCATATAATCTCTAAATATGGCATCTGCATATATCCAGCTAGAGTGGAGGCAATTCAGCTCATAGATCTTCCACGGAACAAGAAAGAGATTCAGGCATTCAATGGTAAGATGAATTTTTTACGTAGATTTATTCCTAATCTGGTTGAAAATTTGAGAGAAATGACCAATATGTTGAAGAAAGATAGCACTGTTAAGTGGAGTGAAGAAGCTATCAAGTCATTCACTTTGGTAAAATTTGCTTTGTCTAATGCCCCAGTTTTGATCAGCCCCGACTATACTCAAGATTTTATCATATTTTCGTTTGCATCTGAGCATGCTATGGCTACTGTTTTAATGAAAAAGAGAGATGAGGTAGAAAATCCAATTGCCTTTTTCAGTAGGACTATTAGAGATGCTGCTTTAAGATATAATATTATTGAAAAACAGGCATTGGCCCTTATCAAGGCATTGAAGGATTTTAGGTTCTATATTCTACATTCACATACTATAGCATATGTCCCTAACACAACAGTGAAGGATGTGCTGATGCAAACTGATCCAGAATGTCGAAGAGGCAAATGGATAGCAGCTATATTGGAGTATGATTTGGAGATCAAGCCCACAAAATTGATCAAAGGCCAAGGCTTAGCAAAATTGATGGCTCAATCAAATCTGTGTGCTTTAGATTTAAACCTCATTACAGCAATGTCAAAAGAGGAAGAGGAAGGTTTGCCAGTTCCTATTTTAGATATTTTTCTGCAGCCCCCTTGGTATTCGGATATTGTGTATGTTCTTCAGCATTTTTCACCTTCTCCAAGCATGTCTAAGAGTAAAGGTAGATATTTGAAACTTAAATCTGCAAAGTATTGCATTTTAAATAGTGCTCTGTTTTGGAAGGATACAGGAGGCGTTTTGCTAAATTGTTTGGTTGAAGAAGAAGATCAAAAGATCATGCATGATTTCCATAAAGGTGACTGTGGTGGTCACTTGTTTTGGAAAACTACAGCCAACAAGGTATTGAGAGCTGGGTATTATTGGCCCACATTATTTTCTGATTTATATAAAATAGTGATGAATTGTCATGAATGTCAACTTTTCCAAGGGAAGAAGAAATTGCTTCCACTTCCTTTGAAACCTGTTTCAGTGAACGCGCCCTTTCAACAGTGGGGGCTCGATTTTATTGGAGAAATACATTTTGCGTCCTCAACACAACATCGATGGATATTGACTGGGACAGATTACTTTACGAAATGGATCGAGGCCATCCCTGCCAAGAAAGCGACTGACACGGTAATTATTCAATTCCTTGAATCGAATATTTTATCTCATTTTGGCTGCCCATGTAAAATTGTGATAGATAATGCAGCCGCGTTCAGATCAAAGAAAATGGTCAATTTCTATGACAAATACAACATCATGCTGGGCCATTCAACAACGTATTATCCACAAGGCAACGGCTTGGCAGAGTCATCGAACAAATCACTGATGAATATAATTAAGAAAATGCTGGAGGCAAACAAAAGAAATTGGCACCGAAAGCTTATCAACGCACTGTGGGCAGATAGAGTTAGCAGTAAAAAATCAATAGGTATGTCACCTTTTGAGCTGGTTTATGGTACTGATGATGTCTTTCCTAATTCTCTTACAGTTCTATTTATGAGATTGTTACAAGAACTTGGAAGCGAAGATGATGACAACCAGCGAAAGATCAACCAGATGATCCACCTTCAACAAATAAGAGAGGAAGTGTCAAGGAAAGTGAGTCAGTTGCAGGAAAAGATTAAAAAGATCTATGACAGGAAGATAAAAGCATAAATGTTTCAGCTAGATGATGTAGTGTTGAAATGGGATGCAAGAAATGGAGACAAAGGGAAGCACGGTAATTTTGACAACCTTTGTAAGGGACCATACAGAATTATAGCATACAGGGGATAGAATGCCTTCTTGCTTTCAGAAATGAATGGCCAGGATTGTCCTGGAGGAGCAGTAAATGGTAGGCTGCTGAAGCACTACCATTGTTGAAGACTATGGATCAGAATCTATCCAATCATCATTTTATATATCATGTTATTTTTTTAAATAAGAGTTCAAACGCATAGTCATTCAAGTTTGGGGCCCGAGGTGAAGGCTATAAAACTTGATGACATGTGTATGGTTTGATTTTATTTCAGTCTTAGTCTTGAGTCAGGGTCAGTTTGCATTTGTGTCATCTTTCAGTCTTTTGACTCCATGCCCAATGGATAAGGCTACTTGGCCTACGGTGTTCTTGGCACCTCCAAGGAGCTACCATCCCCATTGGAGCCAATGTTAATGTTAGTCTAGTCATACTACCATCAGTGATCAAAACTTATCTTTTTCATTTTCATATTAAGTGTCTCATACCGAATAAATTTCACCATTCCGCTAGGTCATGGATTCATTGATGGTAGTAATTTTTTATCAGTTTTCCCTCATAAGGTACTTGCTGATTTTCCTTTCTATGGTCTTTAGTCATGAGTCACTTTCACTCTCAAATAATTTCATTAGGTCATAGGATGGGTCTCATCAGTTTCTAGGGTATCACCATGGTCAAGTTAATAAGTCAAATGTCAATAATATCAACAAGGTCATGAGGAAGTCAATAAATTCAAAGTCACATCACCTGGAACATCAAAGTTATATTTTTATTCAGTTTGATGTAATTTTCACCTCAAAACCATGTTTTGAGGTGACAACATGATATTTTTCCTTTATTATCATTCATTATGTAATTTCATGTCATCATATGAAATAAGTCACAATTCAGAAGCTATTATCTCCACAAAGCAATGTCCCTGCCTTCAGAGAAGTTTTTCATAGCAGGTTTAGTGCCAAATCATCTTCCAAGTAGATCTATCAGAAAGATCCCAAAAAGAGCTTTCCAACGGTATACTGCACTCTTAAAACTGACTTCTAGATTGAATTTTATGCCTAAGTGAAGTAAAAAGCCCTCTATATCCTACCCCTTCCCCTTTTCCCATTTTTCCCTTAAAATTTATTTTATTAAGGTTTAAATTTTCCTTTATAAATCCATTTTTACCCCCCTTCCAATTATAAAATCGCATTATAAAATAGTTTAACAAATATGCAATTTATTCCATAAACCACTTCCCCACCATACGTTTTGATGAAACTTTATTATAAAGTTTTATATCATATAAACCCCGCTACCCCAAAGTCCTTTCCATCGCAAATCGCAACATCCAAATGTACGCCCCGATCACCCTCATCCAAAAGTTCTGATGCGATTGTATTTCCCCCCCTCCGATGCACATCCGACCATTGATTGCCCCCGCCAATCCAATGGTTCATGGCCAATCGGGCCATTGCAATCGGCGCTCCCATAATGCCCCCTCCGATTGGCCCTTCGCGAGAAACTTTGATGCGATTGTTCGCAAGTCCCTCTTCCGATTACCTGATCACAAGTCCCTCTTCCGATTACCCGATCGCAAGTCCCTCTTCCGATTGTGATTATGCGGGTCCCACCTTTAGCCCTCCGCCTTTACAATAAAAATAATTCTACCCTTTTATATAAAGTTCATTTTGATTTCGCTGCTCTATAGTTATATCCCCCATCAGGCTTACGCCAATCGCATCGGAGCTTTGTGTGGCCTGCTCCAATTTCACCTGACCTCCGATCCCGATTGCGATTATTAAAACACACCCCACAGCATATTATAAAATCCTATTATATGTTGTATCCCCCTCCTACCCATTCCGATGTCGATTACGATGTGGACTCCATCCTCCCTCCCTTTGATCCTTCCATTTAAAATATCGGCTTTTCCCTTCACGAAGGAGTAAATTCATTGTATTGTATTTCAAAGGCATATTATTTAAAAAATTCAGTTTTCTTCAGTGTAAAAAAAATAGAAAGTAAAGCGATAGCCAAGGCCGAGAAAGCTTATATAAAACAGAGATTGTCACAGCAGCAGCAAAATAGGAAATCTATTCATCAGATTACCTATTTTCTTTCATACAGCATAGCAGCGAAATCTCCAAGTGGTCAAATGCAATGTTGTCCCTTATTTTCAGGGGTAGATTGTTGTATTTCTTTACTATGATTGTATTTTAGTTCTTCAACTGTTAGAACAGCTCCCTCGTTACGTGGATCTATGTTCCCACATTTGAGCCTATTTATTGTAATTCTAAATCATTTGGAGAGGATTCAAAAAGGATTAAGGAGTAGGGGGATAGTGTGGAAGAAAACTCTATGCTCCATTGTACAATTTGACAGGGTTTAATAAAAGATGTAGCTATGATTTTTGGGATCCATGTGGTATGAGATTTAGCATGTGTTCTCTCTTTGGTTTCATATGTAAATTGTTATGTCTCACCTCTCATTCATAAAAATTTCCTTTTGAATGCTTTCAAGATAGAAAGGTAGAATCCATTTTATATGCTCTGCCTTAGGAAATCATTCATGCTCTGTGTTTTTCTTCTGTTTGAAAAGGATCCATTTATTGTGCCCTTTTCAACTCCTTGCTAGTCTTTCCATCCCATCCTTATTAAACTTTAATTACTAAATATCCTGCCTATCTTGCCCCATGAAATACCCTGTGTCCTGATTTAATCCCTAGTTTCAACTGTCCCCTTTATATCACACACATCCCTGAAATTAATTCACTCATTTTATTTAAGATTTTTCCCATCATTTTATCCAGCCTAATATCAGTCCATTTATTGTATTCCATTGAATATTCTTTCACGGAGAGAGCCCTATCCTGTCCTTGTAGGGCTAGCTACAAGGCTGAGTGTGGTTTAGTTGTTACCCTGTTTTTCCCTTTTTCAGCCTGGGGTCCAATTCGGGTGCTAACATCTCTGGAGACTCCACTGGGGAAGCTCAATATTGTTTATTTGTTATTTTTATTCATTTTATAAACTACAGACAGAGTCTGAAGTTATGCCAGGTAGCCTTCGAAAGTGCACATTTCTTTGCAAGTGCATAAGTAGATAAACGTTGCTTCAGTTAATCTCCGTTCTAGTTTTATAAATGTAACATCTGACTTGCTAATTGCCCCAATACATCAGATAATTCTAGAATTTTGAACAATGATGTTCAGAGTTTGCTAGGCTGGAAATAAAATTCTGTGAAATAGAAATTCGACCACACTGGCTTCAAGAAGATACACCAGGGCTAATCCAGATCCAAATCCTCGCCCTGTGTTCGAAAATCCAAATCTTATCCCAAGAATTATCAGAAGACAAGAAGGATCATTAAGCCCCAGACCCATCTTTAGGTCATATACTTGGCCCAATGAGTGGTTTTTTGTAGAAGATCTTTCCTTTGATGAGAATTTTCATCTTTCTTTATTTAGGAACAAGTATGAAAATGACATTGGTGATACAATTTTAGATCCTGAGTTCCTTGTAGATATTGAAGTCTAAAGAGAAAATTCCTCCATTGATGATTACATTCTGAATTCTCCTCAGTCCATCACTATAACTAATGTTCTTGAGCCTTTAGAATCATCACAAACAACATTTCCCCCTCCCAATTCATCAACATTCCCATCAGTCAATTCCCAATTATCATCTCCTCCATCAACACCTCCCTCAAATCCTACAAATCTTGTTGTAAATCCACCCAGAGTTATGGATGCCAGGTATGCACCCCTGGTCTTACCCCAAGTCCTCAACGATATGCCAGCTAACTATCAAAGTAAAATTCCTATTTTTGATGCCACTCAGAGCATCACGACCCAACAACACGTTGATAAAATGAATGAATTTTTTTTATTTACATGAGGTAGAAGCAGAGAATGTAACAACCAGGATGTTTGTCCAAAGATTTTGAAGTGAGGTCAGAAAGTGGTTTAGAGCCTTACCGCCAGGCTCAATTTGCACTTTCCAGGAGTTGCACATTCAGTTCCTGGACCGGTGGAAGGTAAAAAAGAACCCACTTCAAATTCCGTCTGAGTATGAGAACATTAAAAGAAATGTGGGTGAAACCGTGCAGGATTATTGTTTAAGATTCAATGTTGTATATAATGTTATTCCAGCTAACTTGAAGCCTCCCGTGGGACTAGCATTATTGTTTATTTCCCGATGGTTTTGATGCCGACATGGCATATCAACTGCATGAAAGAGACCCGTCTTCACTTGAAGACATGCAAAATATAGCGGTAAATGTTGAAGCTAATCTGCTGGCTAAAAGAGCATGAGCCAGAGCTGAAAAAAGAGTCACAATAAAAGAGGAGTCCTCTACTTCAGATAGTAAAACGGACACCCTGATCAGAACAGTAGAAAAAATGGTCGATAGGTTAACCATTGCAGATAGACCCGAGCCTCAAATAAGAAATCCAAATTTCAGAGGACAGCAGCTGCAATTCAGAATTAAACAGAGAGAGCAGAGAATGCAGGACCAAGTTGCGCCACCACAGCAGCAGATTAAAACTCCTTTGTAGCAGAACTACGTGCAAGGGATAAATTCAGATGACGATGATCCTGTGATTGAGGATAATCACTTTTTCACAGCTAATGGTGCGCCAATTTTCCTCACAGAAGACGAAGAATACACAATGGCGACCCCAGATATTCAAAAAGACCAAAATTTCATTTTGGCCAATGGCTCAGTATTGGAAGAAGAGTCTGATGACTACCAGAGAGGGTATATGAACGCTCTGTCAGCTCAGCAAAGGCGGCACTCTTTAAGGAACAAAGACGTTACAATCAGTCCCATTCAAAAGAGAAAATAACTCCAAATGAAGAATGATGCAAAAAATAAAGGAAAAGAACTAGCTGATCCTTCTTCTAGTAAAGCGCCTGCAGTTACTAATACAGCAAATGAAAAGAAACAGCAGAGCTCAACGAAGGAGAAAACAGAGAAGAAAGACTCGCCCATTAAAGAGGTAGAAAAAGCTCCCTTCTTTAATCTAGAAAATGAAATTTCTAAGTTAAAGGTATCTATGCCCCTCACAGAGTTGGTGAAGAATAGTGCGTATAAAAATCAAGTGTCCAAAGTCTTGAAAATAGGCTCTGTCTCTGATATGATTAATGTAGAAGATGAATACCCTAAACTTATTTTCAGTCCAGCCACAAAAGAATCTGAATAAAATGAAGTCCCTCCTTTTTACCTGAGTCTTAGAGTACATGAGTTTATCCTGCATAATTCTATGTTGGACTTTGGGGCCTCACATGATTTGATGCCCAAAGCTGTCATGGAGAAGCTAGGCCTTGATATCACTCGAAAATATCATGATTTGTATTCTTTTGACTCAAGTAGGGTCCACTGTATTGGTCTAATTAAATATTTGGTGGTGTCTTTAGATCAGATTCCAGCAAAGAATGTCTTGATGGATGTAGTTGTTGCCGATGTCCCACCGAGGTTTGGACTTCTTCTATCTAGGTCTTGGGGTGCAAAACTTAAGGGAACCATGAAACTTGACTTCTCTTATGCCACTATCCCTGTATTTGGCCAGTTGATAAAGTTATATAGGGAAAAGAAAATGAAATATATGATTACCAGCAAAGACAAGCCTGTAAATCATCCCATTAATGCTATCCATATAGATTTAGAGTCTCTTGTCTTGTATTCTGATGGTGGTTTAAATGATGAGAATGTTCAATTGGTACAAGTGGATGAAATACCTGAGATTTCAGATAATTTCAGAGAAGTCCTTAAACAGGAAAAGGATAAAGCAACAAACACTTCTGAACCTCCTACCTGCCAATAGCAAAAGGACAGTGAACAACTAGAAATTAGCCAAGGTAAAGAAGAGAAAGAAACAAATTTCCAGCATCTTCAAGAAGAATAAGAAGGTCTATGGAGTATGGATTTTGATGGAGTTGTTGGGAAGGATGGAGCTGGAATTAGAATATGGATTAGGAGCCCTATTTTCCAGCCTGAGAAGGTTCCCAGTAATGTTAGAGTTTGTGCTTATAAGCTAGCTTTTGATTGCTCTATCAATGAAGCAGAATATGAGGCTTTTATTGCAGGTCTCAAAATTTTGAAGAAGTTGAATGCAAAAAGGATCTTTGTGTATGGCGACTCCGAATTGATAATCAAACATGTGAAAGGAGAATACCAAACTAAGCATCCAAGATTGAGGGCATACAGAAATGCAGTCCTGGACATTTTGAAGACATTCCAAGAGTATACTTTGACAATAGTACCCAGGATGCAGAATATGATTTTCGATTCCCTAGCCACTACTGCCAGCAACTTGAAGATTCCGATGAACTCCAGCAATAAGTTTGAAACATATGTCTATTAGTATGAATCCTTTGTCGAAGTGTACAAAAAAGGACCACTTTAGCTACGCATAACTAATAGCCCTAACAACAAAAGTGGCTGCCAATATCTTCAGATCTGTGGTTAGTTAAACAAGAAAAGAGCTGCAAAAAACTAGATCTATGCATGAAAATACATTAAGCAGTAAAAACAAGGGTTTGCTTCATATACCAATAGACAAGAAAAGAACAATTTTTGAAAGAATTTTTGTATTAATTGGGCACCTGGGAGGAAAACAAGAAGGGGTATCCAATTCTCCTCAGTGGGATGGGTTCTTGGAAGTCCTCAGCACTTCAGATCTAAGATTTATCTCTCTTGTTGGTGTAGAAAACCCAATGCAAAGAAAGGAGCTCAATGGGAGCTCACGCAGCAAATGATGGAAAAATGTGACCAAGTGTATAGATCCAGAGTGATCTAATAGGCAACAAAAGGTGAAGAATGGTAGGAAAACCCCTCCTATTTATAACAAAATATTGGGTCATTCTAGATCTTGGTGCATGGGTTAACCAAATCTAGATCCACCTTTTATGGAATATTTTATTATATTTGTTGGAGGGAAAAAGTATTTGACTTGGGTCAAATCCCTTTATTTGTTAATAATAAATAAATAAATGATTTATTTATCTTTTTTAAGGAAGTGGTTGAAGGATAATTAAATAAATAATGATTTATTTAATTATTTGTGGGTGATTTGGTCATATTTAACAAGGAATATTATCTAAATAAGATTTAAATAATTATTCCTAGAAAATAATAAGATAAATAAAGGTTTATCATATTAATTTCTTTGTTTTTGGGTTAAACATGACTGGGAATAATAATTAGATTATGATTTAATTAATTATTCCATGAGGAAAATCAAACAAATATAGGTTTGTTTAATATTTCCTTTTGGGGTTTCCTGTTTGGACCATAAACAACCTAATAAATGTGGTTTATTAAGTTATTTACCGTAGTGAAGGCAATTTTACTTAGGGTAAAATTGGTCTTACATGGTGTACTTGGGCCCATCTAATGATAATAGGTTAGATGACCGAAAAATGGTGTAACAGATTGCCCCCCAGCGTGCGAGTGTCAGGAGCAAATCGTATGACCGAAGTACGTTGTAAGAACTCAATCACCAGACAACAAAAGGGAAGTCAGAGAGAGAAATGCAAGATAGATAGTGTGCTGAAGAACTAGACCCTAAGGAGACGAGACTCATAGGTGCAACAAGTCTCTTTTTATGAGAGGGTACCTATGCTGAAGGCGGCGGGGGAGGCATACCTATGCCCGCCGAGACAAAGTACAAAAGAATAGTGTGTCCAGTAAACAAGGGACCGAACCATAAAGTACAGCTGGCATAACCGTAAGCCAGATAAAAATACAATGAAGAATCCCATATACATGTTGTGCCTGGGATAACAGCCAAGACTTGTACAATAATATCTGAGTACATGAGATACAAATACAGCCCAAATGCCCCCTGTACATGGGGAAGGGCTCACAAAATCTGACTGATACATGCAAATCAAAGAGGCGCTACAAGTGGCTAAGGCCAACATCATCAAATATCTGGAACTGCATCGAAGGCTGCAAGGAGGAGGTCATCCGGGCATGTGGGGGGCTACCTGCAGGGCTGCCCCCTCATGAGGGTTGAGACATCTCACACACACCTAGGAATCATCAAGAGTTGCTGCTGTATCACTGAACCATCAAGTATACGGATCTCGGTCATGCTAAAAGGAGCTGGAGTGGAGAAACAACCAAGTCAAAGGGAAACGAGAGATCCCTTTGCCTGATCCGAGGCACCGAACAAGAGTGGAAGCTGGAACCAAGGTACACCGCCCTCTAGACCTGGCTTCTGGAAGGAATGAGCTGATGTCGACAGAAGGAGGTTCGCTATAGGTGAGGCAATGAGACATCCTCAACTAAGGCATGAGAGAAAATAGTGGAGTGACGGACAGACTGACACTAATGATGATAGTGAAATGGAAGGGACTGAATAGCGAATGGACGACTTCCCTTGTTAGAGCATAAAGGGCATGAATGACATGGTAGTGACTAAAACAATATCATAAGGGATAGGGGACAATGGGAATGAAGGTCATAATGTGCGACACAAGAGAGAGACCCAGCAATGAAGGATGGAGGGCTATAGCGGGGTACAAAGGGACTCGAGATAGACTCCATGAATGCGATGATGACTCAACTTGGATGCTCTAAACAAGGGTGACTCGATGGTGCTGCCACACAGTAAAGGCCCAATGGGGGACTAGAAAAACATGAGTACAAGATGGGAACTCATGACAAAAATCGACACGAACAAAGACAAGTAAGGAGGCAAAGTGGTGCCCCGAGTACAAGTGTCGCAAGTGAGGAAATTCGATTTTAATGAGAGGTGAAGTGACCCTTCTTGGACAAAATGTGTCCTGGTGAAGTATCAAATCATAAAAAACTAACAAATACCCATTTGAGGGCTCGGTGAGAGCTTTCCAACGGTGCAGACGGTTTGTCAAACGGGGCTACGGTGTGGTCGCAGCGGTCGAAAGAAGAAACAGGAGTTCTCTTTTAATAAGGCAGTTTTCCCTCCAAATTCACTCATTTGCTATTGTTGCTGTGGTGAATGTAGAGAGGAGAGAAGGCCCTAAATCTTGCAGTGAGCATAGCGGACAAACCGACCATTGGAATCGAGATCCATCAATTGCAGGTAAGAGGCCTAACCTTACTCTTTCATTTTGATGGATTGAAAGTTCAGTTTAGGGCCCAAAATCCCAGAAACAGACCCTCCTTCTTCTCTACGGCCGGGTCGCACTTTTTGGGCCAAAAAGTGCAACCTGGGACGCAGGTTTCAGGGCAAAACCTGCGACCTGGTCCAGAACTGGGCAGAAAAATGTGACCTGGGAGATGAGGGGGTTTTGGTGCTGTTTTATGGCTGAGAGTTGGGTTTTTGTGTTTGGTTATGGTATTCCCGATCTGTATGCTGACAAAGATGATGTTTTTGTGTAGGTATGGCAGATTTACGGGTTAACTGGAGAGAGAGAGACCTGGGTACATTACGGGCAGAGATCCAAGCGGATCAGGGTGTCCGTCGTGTGTTGGCCAGGTTTGGGGTTCTAAAGTTTTTTTAGAACCCTTTGATGAGGGCAGGAGAGCCTTTGTTGGCCCGAATTATTAGTTACTGGGATCCAGAGCATGAGGGCTTTGTAGTGCAGGGGCACAGGATCGAACTAACAGTCCAGGATGTGTATTTCCTGACGGGCCTCCCACCACTGGGGATGGTGGGAAACACTCAGCCAGTATTACCGCGGGGGCGGCATATCATGGAGTTTGTGGAACGACATTGTCGACCGGGTCTCCAAGTCAAGGGGACTCGGATACCGATCGGGGATCTAGAGAGGCTAGAGACCCGTGCAGTGGCCACAGCTGTGCTGCGTATCCTGGGCAACCAGGCGTTCCATCACATCACCGGGGGGTAGATGATGCTTGTAGAGAGTGTGTTGAGTGGGACCTACTATGGGTGGGCCCAAATGATGCTGGTGTCGTTAAAATGACAGTTGTCGCTCTGCAAGCGGCAAGTGAACCACGATTGCTCGTATGGGACTTTATTGTGCACCTTCTTCTTTGAGAAGATCTCGACCTTGTAGCCTCGTATACAGCTTCCAAATGGGGGCCCGAGAGAGCCCAGGATGCGCCGGTGGGGGCGGCTACTGTGTAGAGGAGGAGGAGGGGCAATCGGGCGAGTGTTTCGACCTGAGTTCTTTGCCCATTGGGATCAGATGCTGTTATACATAGACGACTATCCCTATAGTGGGATGAGTTATTGTGGAGATCCGGACCTGCCACTTCTGCCTGGTCGAGTATGGGGGCCCGATGGTAAGTGACAGATTGCTATTCTTGTATGGGCATGTTTACAGTTTTTGAATAGTAGATAGGGTATTGATTCATGTACTGTTGGTATGCAGATATAGCTCCGGTAAAATCGGCCGGATATATGGGACGACCGGCAGCAGCTGGAGCTGCAGGTCCGAGTGGGTTGAAAGCAGCGCATAATGAGGATGCAGCCGCCTTTCTGGAGGACATCCACCGTAGATGCGAAAGGTTGCTGATCGGAGTATCAGAACGCGGGTGGCAGGACTTAGATGACCAGTACATAGAGCCGTGTATTGGTCTACCCTTGGAATGGCGAGGGGTCATGCGGCGCATGGCGATGGCCGGTCAGGGGATACGTGATCTACAGGCTGCAGGGGCAGAGCCATTGGCTCGGGATCCGCCAGATAGTGATTAGGTGTGGGGCATGTGGTGCCCCCTAGTGTGTATGTAGGGGCAGGTGGTGCCCCCAGTTTTGAGTTTTTTGTAACATGTTATGGGCATGTCATATGTATCAGAGTAGATGGACTCTAAACACATGTTTTGCGACACATATTATGGATATGCATCTTTTTTAATGATTATGAATGTTATTGTCTTGTATAAAATGCGTGTGATAAATTCCAATCTAGAACATGGTTTGCAATACTATCTACATAGTGATTCTGTTCTCGAGGTACATGGTTGAAAGTTATGGTTTCAAATGCACGTATCAAGATTTTCACTCGTAAATAGCGTCTAAACAGCACAGGGTTATGCACATGATAAACACCATTTAGTTTCATTACAAGAATTAGGGAATCCAAACGAACGTGCAGATGGAGGATGCGATGAAAGAGGGCATCGGCTAAGAGACCATGCACTGCATCATATTCGTCCTGATTGTTGGTGGCAGAACCAATGCAGACCCCGTCGGAGAGAACAAGGGCATGCAATGGGGTGAAGATGGCCCAACCTGCCGAGGCGAGATTCTGGGAGTAACGACTGGAACCATCGGTGTAACCGATAAAGGGCATGGACGGGGGGTCCTGCGGAATGGTGTTACAAGACAACAAATGAGGGGAGGAGAGGCAATGACGGCAGCATGAGTGTACAGAAGACATCGAGCGGCAACTGTGGGAGGGAGTGCAAGGAGCAGGATGACTATGACTCATATACAAACTGGAGGGTGGTATATGAGGGCTATCGGAAGTATGGGGAGGACTCAGGCTACTGAGGTCAACAGAGATACGGGTGGAGTGATCTCGTGTATGGGTCGAAAAAAGGTGTTCAGGTGACACAATAGGGGAGGATGCAGGGGGACTGGGCTCCAAGTGTCTCGCAGAGGAGGATAGGTAAAGAATGGTTGTGGTGGACTCCGTCATCTGAACATCAGGGGGGGAATGTCGATGGGAGCGAGGGGATCCTCAGGCTGGCCGAAAGCATACTGCGCGAGGATGGGAGAGGCGGATTGATTTTGTTCAACCTCATACTCTCGGACTACCTCTAAAGAGGCGTTGTAATGCGTCAGGTGAGGACAATGGTGGGAGTAATGGCCATGGACACCACACAAAGCACAGGGTTTGTTGGTGCGGAGAGTCTTTGGGTTCTTGGTTACGAACGAAGAAGGAATGGAGGCTTCAGGGACCGTAGCTTCAGGGAACGTGACTTTAACCATGGGCTGAATACGGGGCAACTCAGGACAAGCATGGGTGGCATGACCCGCGACATCACATAAGGTACAAGGTTTTTCTGGTGGAGGAGGGGTCGGGTCAGTCGTGGTGGTCTGGTCTTTGGGTGCCCCCTTGCGAGCTTTTCCTTTCTTCCCGGGAGCCGTCACGACAGGAGAGGGGTCCTGTAGAGGTGCTGGGGGCACAGGGGCAATGGAGGAAGTGAGGGGGGCCGGTTGAACTGGTGTCAAAGCCATGTAGGGTTTGGGGTGACCCCGGGGAGGGGTGCCAAATGTGGAGGATCAAGGTGCAATTTGTGCTGCCCAAGATCGGAGTTAGGGAGAGAGAGGGTGTATGACGGGAATGAGAATATACTACGAAAGGAGGCAGGAGAGGGATCTTCGAGCGAGGGAAATGACCAGAGGATGGCTAAGAGATGGTTAAGGCACAGGGGAGGCGATCCCCGGGGAGGATAAGGGTTCGGGGATACATTTGTGGGGAGGGGAGCGAGGAAGGGGAGGAGGTCCGGCTGGCTGAGATGAATGGCTAGGAGCGGGTTGCGGAGGGCGAGGGGGAGGTTGTTGACTAGCCGAGGCAGGCCGCTTACGGGCATCCTGAGACGATTGCATCATGCAAACATTCGATAAGCTGGGATCAGTGATGGGAGGAGGAGGGAGATTAGGAAAAGTTCCAAGCAGGGAGGAGTCTTTGTAAACGCTAGGGGAGACACTGTTCAAGGAATCGACGGTTTTCTTGTTGGCTACAGAAGAGATGGTCATCTCAGGTGAGGTTTGAGATTTTGGCTCATGATATGTCAACTGGTCAATGGTGACTATCTTTCCATTATGGGGGAAAGACATATTGCGGAAAACCGCGGATGGGACAGCAGACATAGCATAGGTGTAGCTTCGCCCCAATAGAATGTTGTAGTCTAGCGGGGCATCTATGACTTCGACGTCAATGCAAACAGTCTTACCGGCGAGGGTGATAGGAAAATTACGGAAAAGGCCAATGGGCTGGGAGGCGTGGACGTCCCACGCTCGAAGGGTGATCGTGGAAGGGGCCAGCTCAGGGGATCCGAGTTGCTTCCAAACCGAAGCGGACATCACACAGGTGGATGCCCCCTCATCAATTATGCACCGTGAAACGTTGGCGTTCCAGATTTTGATTGGGATTTGGAAGGCGACGGAAGCAGGAAGAGGAGGATGGTCCGATTGAGTGGCGTCGAAAACAATCATTTGGTCATCAGCAGGATCTACAGTGCCCACGGTAGATAGTAGAGCCTTCTTTTGGGAAGGGCACAACTGGAGGAGTTCCAGTGTGGAAATGGCAGCAGAAGATTGCGCCAAATCCTCTACTATACTATACGAATGAGAAGATCGACCGGAAGCAGCGTTTCGACGTAGGGGTCCCTTAGGAATCTTGGTATGAACCTCAACCTTGGGTTGAGGGATATGTAAGGGGCCACTGGATGTCAAAAGAGGCTCTGTAGAACCTAAAGAGGGAGGCTCGGGGGCAGAATGAGCAGGAGGCTTGGGGTACTGGCGAGACTGAGTTTGAAGGTGAAGGTCGATGGTCGGGGAAGGATTGGAGTGCATCATAAGGATCTGGTAATCAGAGGAACCAGAAAGGGAAGAGGGAGTGGTGACCTAGCTGTCAGGCGGTTGGGTAGCCACGAATCCTTGCTGAGGGAAAGTATCAGTAAACACAGCCGGTTGGGTAGTGGCCACATTAGGAGGAGCATGAGGGGAGGCGTGTTGTCCGCGCAATGTGGCTTGAGACTCCCACATCGCATACGGGGTAGAGAGGGGACAATGCGTGGGTGTAATGACCATAAGCTCATAAACAAGAGCTTGTTGTCTGCAGCAGCATCGACTTGTTGAAGTGCCACAGTAATGGGTAGTTGGCGGTGTTAGGTCCACTTTTCGGGATTAGGTCCACAGTACAAGAAATTATTTTTGATTGCCTCTCCGCCTTCTTTGAGAAGAAGGGGGATTCGTCGTGCCCTGTTGTGCAAATACTTGCCCTGGAGGGGGCTGTAAGTACTGTTGTGGGTTTTGAAGAGGCAAGGGAGATGGAAGCGCATATGCTGGAGGAGCTGGCGCACCAGGCTGCGGATAAGGGTAATGGTGGGGTTGGGCAACATTGAGGTAAGCAGGAGGTTGGGCAAAAGGAGGAGGCATGCCGTATCCTGGATACATGCTACCGGGAGGGGGAAGAGTGCTAGAGGTGCTGGCCCCTCCCTGAGGGAGACCATAGCCCATAGGAGGTTGAGCGTACGGATGGGAAAGGGCTCCAACGATACCATCGGTGAAATGAGATGCCCCCGGGGCGTTAGTGCCGCCGGGCCTGGGGAGGTCAGGAAGAATGGTATAAACATAACCAGATTGAGCATAGATCAGGTCATATTTCAAGGCTATTTGGAGGGTGGCTTCTTCGGTTTGAGGAAAGTGAGAGGTGACATCTTTGCCGATAGGAGCTAAGAGGGTGCGAAGGAACCAGTCCATGTAAACCCGATCTTCGAAGGGGGGGGCTCGACATAAGCTCCGTCTTCGTCGCCATTCCTGAACATGGGCGGAAAGGCGGGTCGAAGAGGTTTGCTTGAATGAAGTCAAGAGCTCCGTGCCAGTATCGTATCGGAGAGGGAGCTGGAAATAAGATAAAAATGCTTGGGCAAGGGTCGCAAAGGTGGTATGGGAAGAGGTGGCTTGGTCAACATACCATTTAGAAGCTTCGTCGGTAAGCGTGCGTTGGAACAAACGAAGACGGATGGAGTCATCGGTAATGGAATTGGAGGAACACCACATGTGTAAAGATCGGACATGATTGATTGGATCTTCTCCAGCAAGGCCTTCGAACTTAGGGATGTCGGAGGGGAGCTTGGTTGGCATAGCAGGCCAACCAACATCGTGGCGAATAGGGTCATTGATCAACTGATTGAAATCGGGGAGGCTGAGGCCTGCAATGTACGGCAGCAAGGGTATGGCCGAGGTAGTTCCTGTGGCGGTTCCGCTAGTAGTAGGTCCAGCATTAGGGCCTGGAGGACCACTAGCATTAGGCCCTGGACCAGACATGGTGAAGGTGACGGGGGGAGAACCAAGAGGAGAAAGAGAACCCGATGAATCAGGAGAGGAGTCGGAGTGCGGACTCGAAGGAGGACTGGCTCGACGACGGCAGGTCGGAGCAGGTCGATCGACCGGAAACTGAGGGTGAAGGCCAAGAAGTCTCCGAGAAAGGCGCCTTGGGGGCGCAATGATGACAGGAAGAAGGCAACCGACAGGGGAAGAAAGGGATAGAATCAAGTGAGGTCAAGGGTAGAAAAGGTGCAGTGACAATTGATTTTAGAGTCTTTGCCAGACGGTGTTAACCAGGCGCTTCTTCACTTTGGGTCAGTGTGTGGCGTGCGTTAATTTTAATTTTTAAACCCTTTTCGTTTTGAGAGCAAGAAAAAAGTGTGCTGTGTAACTGAAAATAAATCTACAGAGAACAATATATAATGCTGAAATAACAGAAAATTAACAGCTAATTGTGCATCTATCTAACCCAAGAAGGCGGGTCTCTTAAAACTAATCTAAAAAGGGGGAAACATCTAGGCAAAACACACGGAAAAGAGGCCAATAGATCTAAGGTCAAAAGGGACAGGGATCTAAAGGATAAAGCTGCTGAAAAGAGGTGTAGATCACAGCCAAGAGACAGAGGCAAGGTGGCTGGAAAAAAGGGAGGAAATCAGCAAAAAGCAGAAAGGACAGGGAGGAGGTCCTAAAGAGAGGTCCAAACAAAACAACAAGAGGTGATTTGAAAGGAAAAGAGGCTAATTTAGAGGGATCTGAAAAGGAGGTATCAGATCTGGAAAAGGGGAGGCTGAAACCCAGGAAAACAGAGGCTGAAAACAGCTAAAAACTCTTCCACAAAAAGTGGAGGGTACTGAAGCCCTAGGGGGCTAGGTTCCCACTTAGATGAGCTAAAACAGATCAGAACCAGGTCAAAGCAGGCTGAAATAGAGGCTGGAAAACCCTGACAGAACCTTCAGCAGAACCCAGAAAAATTGCAGAAAAATAGCTGAAAAAAGGGCAGGTCGCAGTTTCTGACCTGTTTTCAGTGCAGGTCGCAGAAAAGAGGCTGAAAAGTGCGACCTGGAGGTCCAGGTCGCAGTTTTTGGGCCGAAAAGTGCGACCTCCCGTTCCGGTTGTCTCGGTGGAAGATTTTCAGAAAAGTTTCCGTCTTAGTTGCGGCCGATGTCGCTTACCTACGCAATAGGGCCAGAAACACATGAAAGTTAGAAATTTTAATGTTTTAGGGTTTTATGTGAGAAAAAAAACATAAAAATAGGAAAAATAAACAGCTGAAAAGAAACCCTAGGGTCTGAAGTAGCTGGATATGCAGGAATATGAGAAACGATAGCGGTCGTAATTTAAAACCCGTGTGGAGTCGCCATTTGTTAGTATGAATCCTTTGTCGAAGTGTACAAAAAAGGACCACTTTAGCTACGCATAACTAATAGCCCTAACAACAAAAGTGGCTGCCAATATCTTCAGATCTGTGGTTAGTTAAACAAGAAAAGAGCTGCAAAAAACCAAATCTATGCATGAAAAGACATTAAGCAGTAAAAACAAGGGTTTGCTCCATATACCAATAGACAAGACAAGAACAATTTTTGAAAGAATTTTTGTATTAATTGGGCACCTGGGAGGAAAACAAGAAGGCGTATCCAATTCTCCTTAGTGGGATGGGTTCTTGGAAGTCATCAGCACTTCAGATCTAAGATTTATCTCCCTTGTTGGTGTAGAAAACCAAATGCAAAGAAAGGAGCTCAATGGGAGCTCACACAGCAAATGATCAAAAAATGTGACCAAGTGTATAGATCTAGAGTGATCTAATGGGAAACAAAAGGTGAAGAATGGTAGGGAAAACCCTCCTATTTATAAAAAAATATTGGGTCATTCTAGATCTTGGTGCATAGGTTAACCAGATCTAGATCCACTTTTTATGGAATATTTTATTATATTTGTTGGAGGGAAAAGGTATTTGACTTGGGTCAAATCCCTTGATTAGTTAAAAATAAATAAATAAATGATTTATTTATCTTTTTAAGGAAGTGGTTGGAAGATAATCAAATAAATAATGATTTATTTAATTATTTGTGGGTGATTTGGTCATATTTGACAAGGAATATTATCTAAATAAGATTTAAATAATTATTCCTAGAAAATAATAAGATAAATAAAGGTTTATCTAATTAATTTCTTTGTTTTTGGGTTAAACATGACTAGGAATAATAATTAAATTATGGTTTAATTAATTATTCCATGAGAAAAATCAAACAAATATAGGTTTGTTTAATATTTCCTTTTGGGGTTTCCTGTTTGGACCATAAACAACCTAATAAATGTGGTTTATTAAGTTATTTACTGTAGTGAAGGCAATTTTACTTAGGGTAAAATTGGTCTTACATGGTGTACTTGGGTCCATCTAATGATAATAGGTTAGATGACCAAAAAATGGTGTAACAATGTCAAACATAGGCATGCTGTTCCAGACAATTTAAGGTATTGGCAAGTATTTTGGGATGATAATGAGATTAATGCATTTTTGCAGGGTGATGGAAATTTCAAAGATACTCCCATAGAGGGTGAGTATGAGGTTGATGATCGGGAGTTAGAAGCAAACCAAATGGACATATTACAGTTAAAGGATAATGTAATTCCTAGAGGTCTCATACCTCTAGAGGAGCTTTTTGATCAGGATGATGTCACAAAGAAACCAAGCTTGGTGCCCACAGAGAAAGGAGTTGAAGATGTGAATATTGGAACAAATAACCAACCTAAGTTTGTCAAATTTTCAAAAGCATTATCCCCTGAGGTAAAGGAGAAGTATGTTAAATTGTTTTCTGAATTTTCTGATGTATTTGCATGGGATTATTCAGATTTGAAAGTGTATGATAAGCACATAATCAAGCATACAATTCCTATCAAGCCGGATCAGAAGCCTTTCAGATAGAAGCTGAGAAGAATCAATCCAAAGCTGCTGCCATCAATTGAAAAGGAGGTAAACAAGTTGTACAAAGCAGGTATCATAGTTCCCATCAGATTTTCTGATTGGATTTCGAATTTGGTCCCAGTGCGTAAAAAGACTGTAGAAATAAGATTGTGTATAGATTTTCAGAACTTGAATAAGGCATCCTTAAAGGATAATTACCCACTTCCGAAAATGGACCATATTCTACAGAGAGTAGTTGGAGCATCTAGGATGTCACTACTTGATGGCTACTCAGGGTACAACCAGATCTTGGTGCATGAGAAGGACCAAGATAAAACTTCCTTCACAACACCCTGGGGAACCTTCCAGTATGCCAAGATGCCTTTCGGACTGAAGAACGCGGGAACCACCTTCCAGCGTGAAATGGTCATTGATTTTGCAAATGAAAAAGATGTTTTTCTTATTTTTTATTTGGATGATTTGACAGTGTTTTCAGGTTCTGAAGATGAGCATTTGCACCATTTAAGAGTGGTTTTTCAACATTGCAGAAAGTTTGGGATTTCTCTCAATCCCAAGAAAATCCTTTTTTCCATGGATGAGGGAAAATTGCTCGGGCATATCATCTCCAAAGATGGCATCTGCATAGACGCATCCATAGTGGAGGCAATTCAGCTTATAGATCTTCCACGGAACAAGAAAGAGATTCAGGCTTTCAATGGTAAGATGAATTTTTTATGCAGATTTATACCTAATCTCGCTGAACATTTGAGAGAAATGACCAATATGTTGAAGAAATACAACACTGTTAAGTGGAGTGAAGAAGCTATCAAGTCATTCAATTTGGTAAAATTTTCTTCGCTCACAATTGTGCGCTTTTGATCACCCACTATACCTGCAATGATTTATCATATTTCGCTTGTATCCGGTACTTCATGGCTATTGTTTTAATGCAAAAGAGAGATGAGGTAGAAAATCCAATTTCCTTTTTTAGTAGGACTATTAGAGATGCTGCTTTAAGATATAATATTATTGAAAAATAGGAATTGGCCCTTATTGAGGCATTGAAGTATTTTAGGGTCTATATTCTGCATTCACATACTATAGCATATGTCCCTAACACAGCAGTGAAGGATGTGCTGATGCAAACTGATCCAGAATGTCGAAGAGGGAAATGGATAGTAGCTATGTTGGAGTATGATCTGGAGATCAAGCCCACGAAATTGATCAAAGGCCAAGGCTTGGCGAAATTGATGGCTTAATCAAATCTGCGTGCTTTAGATATAAACCTCATTAGAGAAATGTCAGAAGAGGAAGAGGAAGGTTTGTTGGTTCCTATTTCAGATATTTTTCTGCAGTCCCCTTAGTATTCGGATATTGTGTATGTTCTTCAGCATTTGTCACCTCCTCCAGGCATGTCTAAGAGTAAAGGTAGATCTTTGAAACTTAAATCTGCAAAGTATTGCATATTAAACGGTGCTCTGTTTTGGAAGGATCCAGGAGGCATTTCGCTAAATTGTTTGGTTGAAGAAGAAGATCAGAAGATCATGCATGATTTCCATAAAGGTGACTATGGTGGTCACTTGTTTTGGAAAACTACAGCCAACAAGGTATTGAGAGCCGGGTATTATTGGCCCACATTATTTTCTGATTTATATAAAACAGTGATGAATTATCATGAATGTCAACTTTTCCAAGGGAAGAAGAAATTGTTTCCACTTCCTTTGAAACCAGTTTTAGTGAACGCACCCTTTCAACAGTGGGGGCTCGATTTTATCGGAGAAATACATCCCACATCCTTAGCACAGCATCGATGGATATTGACTGGGAAAGATTACTTTACGAAATGGATCGAGGCCATCCTTGCCAGGCAAGCGAATGACATGGTAATTACTCAATTCCTTGAATCGAATATTTTATCTCGTTTTGGCTGCCCATGTAAAATTGTGACAGATAATGCAGCCGCGTTCAGATCAAAGAAAATGGTCAATTTCTGTGACAAATACAACATCGTACTGGGCCATTCAACAGTGTATTATCCACAAGGCAACGGCCTGGCAAAGTCATCGAACAAATCACTGACGAATATAATTAAGAAAATGTTGGAGGCAAACAAAATAAATTGGCACCGAAAGCTTATCAACGCACTGTGGGCAGACAGAGTTAGCAGTAAAAAATCAATAGGTATGTCACCTTTTGAGCTTGTTTATGGTACTAATGCTGTCTTTCCTACTTCTCTTACAGTACTAGTTATGATATTGTTACAAGAAGTTGGTAGCGAAGATGATGACAACCAGTGAAGGATCAACCAGATGATCCACCTTCAACAAACAAGAGAGGAAGTGTCACAGAAAGCGAGTCAGTTGCAGGACAAGATTAAAAGATCTATGACAGGAAGACAAAAGCAGAAAAGTTTCAGCTAGATGATGTAGTGTTGAAATGGGATGCAATAAATGAAGACAAAGGGAAGCACGGTAAGTTTGAAAACATTTGGAAGGGACCATATAGAATTACAGCATACAGGGGTCATAACGCCTTCTTTCTTTCAGAAATGGATGGCCAAGATTGTCCTGGAGGAGCAGTAAATGGTAGGCTGCTGAAGCACTACCATTGTTGAAGACTATGGATCAGAATCTATCCAATCATTATTGTATATATCATGTTATTTTTTTAAATCAAAGTTCAAACACACAGTCATTCAAGTTTGGGGCTAGAGGTGAAGGCTATAAAACTTGGATGACATGTGTATGGTTTGATTTTATTTCAGTCTTAGTCTTGAGTCAGGGTCAGTTTGCAGTTGTGTCAGCTTTCAGTCTTTTGACTCCATGCCCAATGGATAAGGCTACTTGGTCTACGGTGTTCTTGGCACCTCCAAGGAGCTACCATCCCCATTGGAGCCAATGTTAGTGTCAGTCTATTCATACTGCCATCGGTGATCAAAAATGCTCTTTTGCATTTGCATATTAAGTGTCTCATACCGAATAAATTTCACCATTCTGCTAGGTCATGGATTCATTGATGGTAGTAATTTTTTATCAGTTTTCCCTCATAAGGTACTTGCTGATTTTCCTTTCTATGGTCTTTTTTCATGCGTCACTTTCACTCTCAAATCATTTCATTAGGTCATAGGATGGGTCTCATCAGTTTCTGGGGTCTCACCATGGTCAAGTTAATAAGTCAAATGTCAATAATATCAGCAAGGTCATGAGGAAGTCAATAAATTCAAAGTCACATCACCTGGAAGATCAAAGTTATATTTTTATTCAGTTTGATGTAATTTTCACCTCAAAACCATGTTCTGAGGTGAAAACATGATATTTTTCCTTTATTATCATTCATTATGTAATTTCATGTCATCATATGAAATAAGTCACAATTCAGAAGCTGTTATCTCTACAAAGCAATGTCCCTGCCTTCAGAGAAGTTTTCTATAGCATGTTCAGCGCCAAATCATCTTCCAAGTAGATCTATCAGAAAGATCCTAGAAAGAGCTTTCCAACGGTATACTGCACTCTTAAAACTGACTTCTGGATTGAATTTTATGCCTAAGTGAAGTAAAAAGCCCTCTATATCCTAACCCTTCCCCTTTTCCCATTTTTCCCTTAAACTTTGTTTTATTGAGGTTTAAATTTTCCTTTATAAATCCCTTTCCCCCCCCCCCTTCCAATTATACAATCGCATTATAAAATAATTTAGCAAATATGCGATTTATTCCATAAACCACTTCCCCACCATATGTTGTGATGAAACTTTATTATAAAGTTTTATATCATATAAAACCCCGCAACCCCAAAGTCCTTTCCATTGCAAATCGCAACATCCAAATGTACGCCCCGATCACCGTCATCCAAAAGTTTCGATGCGATTGTATTTCCCCTGCCGATCCAATGGCTCACAGCCAATTGGGCCATCGGAATCGGTGCTCCCATAATGCCCCCTCCGATTGGCCCTTCGCAAGAAACTCTGATGCAATTGATCGCAAGTCCCTCTTCCGATTACCTGATCGCAAGTCCCTCTTCCGATTACCCGATCGAAATTCCCTCTTCTGATTTCCCGATCGCAAGTCCCTCTTTCGATTACCCGATAGCATTATCGCAAGTCCCTCTTCCGATTGCGATTATGCGGGTCCCACCTTTAGCCCTCCGCCTTTACAATAAAAATCATTCTACCCTTTTATATAAAGTTCATTTTGATTTCGCTGCTCTATAGTTATATCCCCCATCGGGCTTACGCTAATCGCATCGGAGCTTTGTGTGGCCCGCTCCAAATTCACCTGACCTCCGATCCCAATTGCGATTATTAAAACACACCCCACAGAATATTATAAAATCCTGTTACATGTTGTATCCCCCTCCTACCCCTTCCAATGCCGATTGCGATGTGGAATCCATCTTGCCTCCCTTTGATCCTTCCATTTAAAAAATCAGATTTTCCCTTCACAAAGGCGTAGATTCATTGTATTGTATTTCAAAGGCATATTATTTTAAAAAATCAGTTTTCTTTAGAGTAAAAAAAATAGAAAGTAAAGCGATAGCCAAGGCCGAGAAAGCTTATATAAAACAGAGATTGTTACAGCAGCAGCAAAATAGGAAATATGTTTATCGGATTACCTATTTCTTTCATATAGCATAGCAGTGAAATCTCCAAGGGGTCAAATGCAATGATGTCCCTTATTTTCAGGGGCAGATTGTTGTATTTCTTTACTATGATTGTATTTTAGTTCTTCAACTGTTAGAACATCTCCCTCGTTACGTGGATCTGTGTTCCCACATTTGAGCCTATTTATTGTAATTATAAATCATTTGGAGAGGATTTAGAAAGGATTAAGGAGTAGGGGGATAGTGTGGAAGAAAAATCTGTGCTCCATTGTACAGTTTGACAGGGTTTAATAAAAGATGTAGCTCTGATTTTTGGGATCCATGTGGTATGAGATTTAGCATGTGTTCTCTCTTTGGTTTCATATGTAAATTTTTATGTTTCACCTCTCATTCATAAACATTTCCTTTTGAATGCTTTCAAGATAGAAAGGTAGAATCCATTTTATATGCTCTGCCTTGGGAAATCATTCATGCTCTGTGTTTTTATTCTGTTTGAAAAGGATCCATTTACTGTGCCCTTTTCATCTCCTCGCTAGTCTTTCCATCCCATCCTTATTAAAATTTAATTGCTAAATATCCTACCTATATTGCCCCATGAAATACCCTGTGTCCTTATTTAATCCCCAGTTTCAACTGTCCCCTTTATATCCCACACATCCCTGAAATTAATTCACTCATTTTATTTAAGCTTTTTCCCATCATTTTATCTAGCCTAATATCAGTCCATTTATTGTATTCCATTGAATATTATTTCACAGAGAGAGCCCTCTCCTGTCCTTGTAGGGCTATCTACAAGGCTGAGCGTGGTTTAGTTGTTACCCTGTTTTTCCCTTTTTCAGCCTGGGGTCCAATTCGGGTGCTAACAGCTTCAACGCAACCCTTCATAAATATAATCAAGAATAAACTTCACCCAATACATCAAAACAAATAGTGAGATCACTGTAATTAGAACACTTTAATAACTAGATTTCAGAATCATTATGAAAAATCAAATTAAACCCTGAACATTCATTATCTCGAAAAACATATGCTACTTTGCTTCACTGGACCCGTGTGTATACGCGCTTTCCTTAACATCAACCTGCGTATAGATCTATGAATACTATTTTTCAGAATATGATCATCTTGAGATCTAGATCTGAGGCTGTTAGTCAGATATATTTTCAGAATTGCAGAACCCTTGATCAGTCAATCATCATAACACATATTTACTCACTCTTTGATCAGAGTTGTACGTAATAAACTCAACAGCATATACAACAATCAATCAACCCAAATCTACATGAATACTTCATTGACAGACAAAAAAAAGATAGCAGCAATAACATAAAACCTCTGCAATAAGCTTCAGAAAACCCTAACTTCCATACACGCATTTTCTGAGGCAAAGCCGCATATATACGCGCTTTTACTAAGACAAACTAGTATATAGATCTTTAAATATTAATTCTGTAGAATGTTTTCATATCTATAGAACTTACACATATTTATTCACTCCATTTCAACAAACATACACCAGGTCTCAGATCTAATCATCTCTTCAATGGATCATGCAAGAACATAGTCATTTCAGGTCTAGGGATCTTGATCCATCAGTCTATCCAAGGATGCATCATAAATTCAGATTTATCAATAAAACAACGTTCATCCTATGCAGATATACTTCAGAGAGAAGTATTTAGTAATAACCCTTACACATGCACACCTTTTCACTATGATCTTCTTCTCCTTATATATATTTAGCCTTTACCAATACCATGAGTCAAAACCACACAGTTGTCAATGGTTTTCTTGGACAAAATCAAATAGATGACATGGTGCTCAATCCTGTGGGCTAATACCATGGTAATGCCCCCTGGTTTTATATTTTTGGAGTGAAAAAGGCATACACGACTTGGATCGCTCTTATTCGCGTGTATACGTGACTTGGCTTGAACAAACCTGTGTATAGAATCTTCAATATGAATATTACCAAATCTTTTGCTGGACATTACAAAATTATTCTAATGGAATCCTAAGCTTCTACTGAAGACATATTATCCATCCTTTTCCAGAGAGTTGCCATCAAGGACAAAATATTAAGACATAGGAATCATATTTCCAACAGTACAAGTGTGACAAAGTGTCGTGTTTAAGAGAGACATGCTGCTTTCTAAAACAAGGATGACAAATGGATTCTTTTTCTCTCTTTTTCCCCCACCATTACTTTTAAGTACCTCTTTATTTTTGTCAAGCTTGAGGAGGATAAAATTTTCTTGTTTTTGTAAGCTCATCCTTTGGATGAGTCCATCTTAGTATTAAAATTGAACCCTAAGAAGGAGTGGTTCGGTCCTGTTGTGATCGAGAATTCCTATACTATTTCATTTTAACGAGTCCAGTATAGGAATAACTCGTTGTTTTTAAGTTTTAGGGAGTCAAAAGAAAAACATAAGTAAACTCCGTGGTTGTTATTTTTTCGTAAATTTATTCCCTCAAGCCCGAAAAAGGATAAAATAATGCAGGAGAGAACTCTATTGACCATAATCAGTCAACTTATACCTTTTTCGTAATTATTCCAATTCAGTCCGGAAAAGGGGTAAACTTCTACTGAATGGACGACTGCTCATTTAATTTAACGAGTTCGAATAGTCAAGTAATCGACGATATTTTCAAGTTTTGAGAGTTTGAAAAGGGCTTAAAAGAGGACTCCAAGTTTTTTATTTTTTTTATATTTTTACAGAGCCCGAAAAAGTGATAAAGGTATACTCAATGTCAAAATAATTCTTTTCACCAAAATCCTATATCCTGCACAGAAACTTGAACAATTAAAAATATTTGTTCTCAAAAAGTAAAAATATTTTGATTTGACTTTTTAAAAGTAAAAAAAACTAAAATAATAATATTTTTGTCATTCAAAAATACAAAAAGGAGTTTAAACAAGTCATTTTCACCCTTTTCTATTCAAAACAGAGCAGAGATATTTTGGCAAAAAACTTCCAGAGCTGATATCAGAAGAACCGACCAATCATTTTGAGAACCGTCTGAACCAGGTAATCCACATCATCATTGTCTTTGTTTTCATCCATTTAATTTCTTATTTTAAGCTTTCATGGCATTTTTTAGAAGGAAATTATGTTTTAAAATCTGCCCTTGGGTGTGCATGGGTTCTCTATGCAAAAAACGTGCACCCTGAAGATTTTTTAAAAGAAAAATTGTCGGGCTGCTGTGGGTTCTATGTATGACACATGTGCAAAAATTCATTGTGTAAAAACAAAACCTATGCAGGTAGCGTGAGATTTTGAAAAACCTAATTTTCTCCATAAAAAATGGTTCAAACTTCCCCCAACTCATTTCTAATGTTTAATTTGTTGATTTGTAGGTATTTAATAATGTTGGAATGGAGGGAATGAGAGCATGAACTTGTGGACAATGAAGCAATAAACGATCTAGCAACTATGCGTGCATTAAATAATTGTGGCTTATACAAGTTCTGGTTGATTCAGGGCATGAAGGCACAAGTTGAGCTACTAACCTGGCTTGTGAATGCATGAAATGTGCAAGATACCATCGGCTTGTGATCAAGCAGGAGGACATATAATTACTCACTGGATTTCCTCGTAGAGGGAGAAACATTTACTTATTTGGGACTATACCAGGAGATCTTCCCACTGCTAGCTACAAGGCTCAATATTGTAGCAAAAATTCAGATCTAGAGGACGGTCGCATAGACATCAAAACTTTTGTGCGACTGGAACTCAAAATCATAGCATTCACGGTTACCAGGTTATGCGGGAGTGCATCTCCTCATGTGGCTACCAAAGCATTGATGCAAACTACAGTTGAGTGTTTCAGAGGAACAATATTCAACTGGAGTGAAGAAGTGTTGGCAATTATGAAGGGCCAACTTACTAGATCTAAGAATGGGAAGTTGAAAAACTTCGGGTATGGTGCCATTCTTATCTCTTTTGCTCTAGAGAGGACCCCACTCCTTGCACCTCAACAGTCTCCAGTGGATCCTGGAAGTCCTCAAGAACCTCGTATGGTGTGATGGGTAGCATTGATGGCTCACCAAGGTGGCAAAGGTGGTGCAGTGGTTCATTTTACTCCGTATTATTTCTTATGGCTTAGGAATTAGATATTCACGATTGAATATTTTTCTTATATAGGAATGGATTATAGAGGTGATCCTAAAACATCTCTACCACCAGGGGCACAGTGGGATGGGACAGGTTAGTAAATCATTTTGAAGTTTCTATCTAATTTTTATTTGATTTTTGTTTATCGTCCAATACTGAAATTTTTTTTAAATGCAACTGTCGGTCTGACATGACTAACAATGCTTTATCACTTTGACATGCATGAGGAACAATCCATAGCAGCCTGATAGTATGATGCAACAGAGATCCTGGTAGAAATGGAGCATAACCTTGAGAGGTTGACTATTGATATTCCTAAGACAGGAATAGATGATATACCTCTCAGGCTCTAGAGACATGTGACTGGTGTCCCAGGTCCACTCAGGAGATTTATACGCAAGGTCACACATGCCATAGTTTTCTATCATGATCATCATCATGGATAGTTGATGGTCAATGTATATCAAAATTTTATTTTTTGTATCAGTATCTTTTAGATCATAAGGTGTTTGAACCTATGATCACAGACGATGTAACATTTTTTGACACAAACTTATTTAACCTAATCATATTACTACCTTCGTTATCTGAGTATCTTGTTCAACATGGATTGAATGTTGTTTTGCTTTAATTTTTGAAGCTGTAGATGTATTTTTAAAACTCTATTAGCTAATGCATCAGCCAATGTGTTTAAATTTATTGAAATGTGTTGATATTCGATATAATAAAATTGTATTTCCAGGAGACAAACCTTCAAAAATAATCTTAACAATGTTGGATTTCTGATAGCATATACTCTGGTTAAATGTAATACAATGAGTTGTGAATCTAACCTAATGATCAAATGCCGAATACCAAATTTGATGGCATCAGATAATAACTCAATGACTGCGCTATATTTTGCAATATTGTTTGTTGTTTGACCAAGGCATATCCCATGAATAGATACTAACTCATTGGTGGGTGAATAGATAACCCAAGTCGCAGAAGAGATGTTCCATGTACTACTACAGGCACCCTGAGCAAAACCAATGTAAGTTTTAAGGGATGTCAATATCTGCAATATCAAGAGTAATCAAGATAAGCAGTGAAAGTAGTAATAACAAAAATAAATAATTCTAAGGCACACTTGTCTAATATAAGGCACACTGAGCTAAAATGTAACTAATGTACAAGGGAGATCTTCACATGAAAAGTCGTGCATAATATCTCTTGAGATAAAGACTATTTCTGGGTTTATCTAAAAATACCTCATCATAATCAATTAATTCATAGGATCCTTTTGCAAGAACACACTTGAAAATATAGGGACCATGCCACATCGGTTCAAATTTACCAACGCCTAGATTTTTATTAGCTTGGTCATATACTAAAACTAGGTCACCTTCTAAATGAATGTGAGGGTTAAAACTTTGATCATATAGAGTTTTAACACATTTTTTCTAAGCTTCAGAAGCTAATGTAGCGGTGAAACAAGTCTCATCTAATTGTGCTAGGTACATAAAGTGTTTCTCCTCTTCAAAGGTAGTAGGTAACAACTCAATGGCTAATTTGAGTGATGGTATTTCACATTGAATGGGTAACACAACTTCTAAACCGTAAACAAGTTGAAAAGGAGTGAACCTTGTATCTATTTTTGAAGAGGTAGGGTATGCCCATAATGCTGAAAAAATCATGGTATCCAAATTAGATTTATGATTTCCGACAATCTATTTAATCATGTTAGCTAAAACCTTGTTGACGGCCTCAAATTTACCATTATACTTTGGGTAATATGGTGTAGAATTATCGTGGTGTAGGCCAAGTTTATTAGAAATTTTAGTCATCATAATATTTCAAAATTGGCTCCCATGGTCTGTAATGATAGCTTGAGGACACCAAACCGAGCAATCACATGATTGAATATAAGGTAGCTGTAGTTTTTCCATCAGCCGCGAATGTAGGAATTTCCTCGGCCCATTTGGTAAAGTAATCTACGACGAGAATAATATACCCATACCCCTCGACCGAGTGAGGGTTACATGTAATGAAATGGACTTCCCATTTGGGTAAAAGGACCAACAACAATGATTGGGTGAAGAGGAGCTAGAGGTGCACGCATCTTTTGATAAAAAAATTGGCAATTGTGGCATTTTTGAACCGTGATAGTACAAAGTTTGAATAATGATGGCCAAAAATAAGTAGCTCACAATATCTTTTGGGTTGAGGAAAACCCAGAAATATGACCACCACATGCTCTAGAGTGGCAATCATTCAAAACCCTTTCAACCTCTTCATGAGTTATACAACGTCGAAACACAGAATCAGCACCATGACGATAAAGAGTGTCCCCAACAATATTGTATTGCTGGGATTGGTATCGGATTCTCCGTCGATCTAATCGTGAAAGCTCTAGATGAAAGGTTTGGGTCTGAAGATATATAATGATATATCCATACCAGGGATCTAAAGTAATGATTAGAAACATAGTTTCATCTGCGATGGGATTCTTTGCCACCGTTTCAGACTCAGTATTGGGAAAATCGCACATAAGTTCAACAAACACTAGTGATTTCTAGACTTGGACTTCTCGAACTCCAAATCAAACTCTTGTAGGATAAAAATCCATTTGGATTATTTTCCCCCGAGCAACTTTTTTGTCAATATATACATCATCAGGTTGCAATTAGATATCACTATGGTTTTGCGTAACAATATGTAATGACGAAAACGTTGGACAACTTGAACTGCTGCTAAGGCCAATTTCTCCACATGTGAATACTTGATTTTTGTCGGGTTGAGATTTATACTTAGGTAATAGGTTCATCCTCCTAAACCAAAACCATTCCAATCGTGGAATCAGATGCAGCTAAGTACAAAAATTAATCTCGGTGGTAATTAGGCGGATGCAATAATGGTGCATGGGTCAACATGTTTTTAAGTGCATAAAAAGATTTATGAGCAATCTCATCCCAAATAAATGAAACATCTTGTTTCATCAACTGAGTAAAACCTTTTGTTAACTCTGCATAGTTCGGGATAAACCTACGTAAAATGTTTACTTTCTCCTGCAAAATTTGGAGTTGCTAAGAGTGGAAAGATGAGGTAAGTTGATGATAGCCTTAACCTTCGATGGATCGACATGAATTCCCCCTTTAGAAATGATGAACCCAAGTAAACGTCCTGGTTTTACACAAAAAACACATTTGTGTGGATTCAAATGAATTTTGTAATGCCTACATCTCATCAAGATAGCACGTAGGTGTGTAGGACGATCTTCTCTACGTAAGAATGAGTAGGTAAGCCGTCCAAGTAAGGTTGTACAATATGTTTGATATCGTGAAATGCATAATACATATCTCTTTGAAAAGTTGCACTAGCCTTTCTCAATCCAAAAGGTAATTTACAATATGAAAACGTGCCCTAAGGAAATATAAACACTATTTTAGGTTGATCGGAAGGGAGTATGTTGATTTGATTATAGCCAGAAAAACCATTGATAAAAGAAAATATTTTATTTCCAGCACAATCATCAACAATTTGATCGATATAGGGTGCAGGATAGTTGTCTTTCCAGAAATCCTTATTAATATCCCGATAATCGATACATACTCTGATAGTCCCTTGTTTTTTCGTTACGGTAACTATGCTAGATACCTAATCCATTAAAGGAAGAGGATAAATAAATCCTGCATGTAATAATTTTTGAAATTTAGCTTTAATTTTTGCAACTTTCTGCGGATGTATTGGACGTAATCTCTGTCTAATAGGCTTAGCAACTGGGTATGTCTTGATTTCATGAATAACAATCTTAGGATTGATACCTGGCATCTCTTCGTAAGACTAGGAAAAAATGTCTCAGAATTCTTGAAATAGGGCTTTGTAAGTATTAATCTCCTCAGTCAAACAAGAATCACCTATATGAATGTTTTCAATAATTCCAGGATTAATCGATATGTCAATAGGAACTGTTGTAGAAATATTTCCCAAATTTGTCTCATAATCTGAATGTGTGATCGATGTGGGATTTTGAGGTTCCTTGACATAATCAGTTGTAAATATATATGAAAATTTATTTTCAATTTTATCAAGATCAGGAAAAAAATAAGATCGATGATGTAGATCATCCCATGGCAATTCATCTGATGACAATATTTCTCAAATTCTTTCATTAGTTGCGAATACATGTTGAAAGGGATCCGAAAATGATGTCAAAGTTGAGCTTGATATAGAAGATAATTGTTCTATGACCACATTCACTTGATCAGTAGAATTGGATGGGGTGTCAAAATATGATTGTAATGCTACATATGCCGATTCAAAAGGACTTAAAGGCATCTCGCCATTATAAGGGTCCAATTTTGATTCTAAAGGCATAGTCCATGTGCTATGAAATGACATTGTGCTTGATGTGATCATATTGATATTGGTGATGGTCCGTTGTACGTTGGGAAAGGGCATAGAGAAAGTTCCCATGAGAGTGAAATCCTTCATTAGTACTACACCAACATCTTCATATGGGATAACCATTTTTCCAACATGCTGGATGTTATCTATAGAAGTAGGGTCTAAAGAGAAGTATGAAAATTGACTATTTTAACAATATTTCCTTTATGAGGAAACATTATCATTTGAAATAATAATGAAACAAAAAAATTCATTGCGTAAGACCAACTGTGACCCAGAAGAAGGTTGTAATCAAGAGGGGCATCAACAACTTCCACCTCTAGGTTTATGGTTTTTCCTTCTACTTCTATAGGCAGATCCCAGATTATTCCATATGGATGAAATATTCTTCCATCAAAGGCCTTAAGGATAGTCATTGATTGGTTGAGTGTTGGAGAACCAAGGGTTTTCCAAAAATTTAACGAAATTATACATGTATATTCCCCCTCATCAATTACAGTACAAAAACTCGTCTTGATGTGGGAGTCTAGGTACACAATTTTTGAGATCAAAGACCATTATGTTCGAGTCTTGAGGATCAATAGATATGAGAGCTGATAATAGTAATTTCCTTTGTGCTGGACATGATTGCAGCACTTCTAAGGCCAACATTGCTGAAGGGAATATGGTCAAATCTTCAACAATGTTGTAATTCTGAGAAGCTCTCGCATGTGGATTGAAATCCAATTTTTGAAGTACACCTTTAGAAGGTGGTTTAATCAGTAAATTAGGGTTATGTTTATCTATTTGAAGTGGTTTGGAAACTGAAGGTGTTGTTGTTGGTGTTTGACTGGATGATTCAGTCTCTTTTTCAGTTACAGGACTCTTAGATCCATAGTGTTAAGATCGTGTCGCAACCATGACCTAACACATCATTAATATATCTGCTGATGAATTGGAAGAAGACTCGATCATTTTACTATCTTGAGATGGAAAAGGATCCTTCAAGACAATAGGTGTTGGTGAACCTTTTCCAAATTTGGATACCTCAGCCCGATGTGGACACTCTTTGGTATAGTGATCCTTGTCACAGATACGACAAGAATAAAAAGGTTTCTGATTTTCATCAGATGGTTCGGTTTTTTCTATTTTCTCTTTAGGAGATGTATTTTTTTTAATTTTTATTCTTCCCTTTCTTCTTATTACCAGATTTATATTTATTCATGGATGAGTCTATAACGTGAATTTTAGCAGAAGTTTACGGGGAAGAATCTCCTTTGGGTGAATCTAGTAGAGTTATAATGGGAGAAGTAGATTTAGATGAACTCTTACCAATTACACCATATGCAGAATGAGAGTCAGAAGGAGTTGCAATAATTTAACCTGGGTGTGGTAAATCATGAATTTTTTCATATAGAGTACTAGACTGTGTGTATACAAGTTCTAAGTACTGCACTTGAGATATGACCTATTCTTCTGTAACAGCACCTCCCTTAGCTACGTCCTCAGTGATCTTTGGAAGTAGTGATTTAATAAACCATTTTTCTAAAATTTGATCCAGAATGAAAAACTTCACTAAAATTTGTCTACGTCTCCATTCATGTATGTGACCTGAAATCTATGTAGACATACTATGTTTTAATGAAGTTAAAAGTTTCATGCCATTTTCATAATAGACTGGCAACTGGAAGTAATTTAGGAAAGTTGTTGCTAAATAATTGAAATTATTCAAAGAGCCACGTGGTAACTCGATATACCACTTCGTAGCTAAGCCTATCAATGTTCTTTGAAAAAGTATCAATCAAATGGAATAATCGATTAAGGAGTTGGATGCACACCAAAGATGATAAGTCATCACATGATTTGAGGGGTATTCTCCTAATTTTCCTTCAAAATTAGGTATATCAATGGGAAACTTAGTTGGCATTTCCAGTTAGAACAAAAGATAATAAATTGGATCATTCATAAGGTGAGAAAAATATGGTCAGTCTAAAGTTGCAATGAATGGTGACCGATGGTTCGGGTCATGTTGAGCAACTAATACCCTTGAGGAACAATACCAGTACCCAGAGGAGGATATCCATGAAAACCTAGAATAGCCCGAGCAACTAGGATTGGAATACCTCTAGGGTATCTAGGGTTAGGCATACCAAAATGAGGTTGAGTTGGTATTTGATATGTATAACCAGGGTATGGTTGACCTTGGTAGACTGGATTTTGTCCAGTTGGTCCATATTGAAATTTCCCTTGAAATGGTTGATTCAAAAATTGACCTACAAAAGGCTGGCTTGTTTGAACTTTAGCTGCACCAGGTTGTCTGACAGAGGTTTGAATAGTAGATTGAACTGTAGGTCCAGTTTTATGAGTAGTGAATTCAGGGATTTCCTGTGTAACATTTGATGTAGTCATTTGAAGGGTTGTAGCAATAGGGACTTGAGAAACTCTAGGGTTAGGTGTATTTGGTTTTTGAACAAAATTTTGCACAACATATTGGATAGGAGTTCTCAAAGTACTCAGACTAGCTTGTTGACTACTAGGTACAGATACCTGAAGTGTAATTTGAAGTGTGGGCTGAACATGCTGCTAGACTTGGGTATAATCAAATTGTCCAGCTGGCTGGCCAGGTTGATTATAAGGTACTTGTAAAGTAGGTTGCAAGTATTTTTGATTCAATGAAGGGTTCCACATAGTATTAACGTTTGGGTAAGGAGCTCCCATTAAAGTTTGTGGTGCATAAGGTTGACCATAACCAGTTTGAGGTATTGGAACGTAAGTTTGATAATTTTCCAGATAAGTTCTTGTAAAAGGTTGAACTCCTTGAAAGGATGGTTTCCCTTGATAAAGTTGATGCCCTTGAGGAGGTTGTTGTCCTTGAATAGGCTGTGGCCCTGGAATAGGGTACTTCCCTTGAAAAGGTTGTGGTACTGGGATAGTGTACTTCCCTTGAAGAGGTTGTCCTTTAGGAGTATACTACCCCCTAGGTGGTAAATTTCCACCCTGAGAACTAGTTTGAGGAATATTTCTAGAAATAATATATACTTGTTCCATTGTCAAATTTTCAGTGTTAGATTCATTAAGACCAGTTGATTGTGTAATATTTTCAGAAGAGGGATATGCTCCTGAGAAAGTACCAGAGAGCGACTTGCATCCAATAGGAGCTGATGGACCACCATACAAAAAAAAAAATCTGTCGACGAAGAAAACATGGATGACTCACCAAACATGCTAGATGAAGTCATGTAGCTACCTCTAGGTATAGAGTAAAAAGGAATGTAGCGTGGTGAATAATTGAGACAAGTGCTATGGAGAAAGTCCGTAAATTGTTGATACCAAGGATCTGGTTTAAAAGGATTGTAAGGATAAATCGGTTCACTATACCTTAGATCTAAATATTCTTGATGCGAAGGAATTGTGATCTCTTCTTCTGTGTCAGTAATCTCTTCAATACTAATTAGGCCAGGAGGAAGATTCTCAGTAATGCAAAGCTTCATTTGAGGTGAACGAGGACAACCAATATTTTAGGCTATGAACTCTGAATTTGACTCAAACAAAGTGGATTCAGATATTTATGGTTTAATGAGTTTAGTATCTGATAAATCACTGGTAGCGGACCCAACTGTGATTACTTTATAAATTTATGGTTGTTTTTAATTTCTTCCTATTGTCTGAGGTTGGTTAACTTTAAAATCGGGATGTATTATTACAGATGTTTCCCCTTGTTCAGTAAACGCGGTTCCTAATTGTTGACCTCTTTCAGATTTAAGATTTTCCAATTGACTCGGTGTATATTCAGGGGGTTTCACATTCTATGGAAGTATCTTGGTAATTTAGCCACGGTTAATGTTTAACACACAAAATTAAAAAATATTTCAACAAAATACACCTAAGGTCACTAAGAAAACAAGCAATTTGAACACATGCCTACAAAATCTAAGAGACAAACCACATACAAACAATATGTTTCCACACTAAAAAATCTAGTTGGTGATGAAATCCAACGTCGTAGAAGTTAATGTGGAAAAATTAGTGGTTGGAATAGTTACCCCGACAACCTGCTTAATGAAAAATTCTGGTGCAAGTCCCTCCACTATGCCATCTCGAAGTGAAGAGTACCCTCCGGAAGGTCCAAGTGAGTCTAGCCAACGTTTTTTCCAGATATAGTGGGACATCCCCTCCACCATCACCTTGGGACAAATCCTAAATATTATGGCCACTAAGGTAACCAATAGAGAAAAATGCACTTGGGGGAACAGTCTATGATCCGATATACACGCAAGGGCAGAGTATCAAGCTCAATCCCTTTGAGATCTCCTCGACATGGTAAATCTAAGGTTTGTTAACAAGTGACCCCAAGCTCCTTGAAACTGGTTAATCCTAGGTTTAGCATTTGTATTACGTGCATATCTTGTATCTTTTCCAATGAGATAGGTACAATTACCTCACTGGGTCTGACATGACCTCGTGCTTGACTCTTTTAAGAAGAGCTTCCCAAAGTACAAATGCCACAATTGGATTTCCCTACCGCAAGATTCTACTTGATTGTTTTGACTACTTTGGAACGTTTATTACAACCTATTCCAAAACACTAACCTAAGCTATATTGGTGGAATGAGCCCTAGAAAATGTAAAAATGTCTATATTGATTTTATTAGGTGCTATATTGATTCGTCTATTATTTAACACAAAGGGTATGGAGTTGAAACTTTGATGATGTTGTGACCTGAAGAAAAATACTCTAAATGCATCAATATGACAAATGAAACTCTTTCTTTTCAATGAATTCTATTTACACGAAAGTTTATATATATATATATATATATATATATATATATATATATATATATATATATAATTATATATAATTTAAAACACAAAATTCCTCATTCGTAAAAAAAAATCCTTTCCGAAAAGAAGACAATTTCATTAAGAACTAAATTTCCAAATATGATCAATTTCTCTTTTAGAATAAAATTCCATTGACAATCAAGTCAAGAACTGCAATTTCAACAATCAATCAATTCCCAAAAGAAAACAATTCCTAAAAAACACTAAAAAGTATAAATTTCAAAATCAAATCAAAATCTAATTCTGAATCCTAACTAGGATACCTATGAATGTTTTGTAGATGAATTCTCATAGTTGTAATCAAACTAAGAATGTTTCTACTTATCCCAATATAAATGAAATCATCCAAGAGCATTTGGTGTTCAATCAGGCTTCAGTGATCTAGAAGCTTTTCTGGATTTGCAAATTAATAAGGAACAAATATTCATAAAATTAAGTTTGGCTATAATCTTGATGGCTCGAGACGACAAAATCATAAAACCAGTGATCTGAGGCAAACAAAGGTATCTTCCATACAGAGTAGCAGTAAACCAGGTAAAACCCTAACTTGTAAAATTAAATCACGATGATTATTCACACAAGACTCAAAGTTTCTGAAAAGGAGTTTTGACACAGGATCTGACAACTATGATAGATCAGGGAAAACTTCAAGAATTTGGTTATCTGGCCCTAAAAGAAAGAAATTTGTTTTTTCAAAATTCTCCAAGGGGTGTGCAACTTATCAGTTGACAATAGTGTGCATGCACACTTAATTTAACTAACAAATCATGCAGGTTATAACCGCTATGTTGTCTAAAGAAAATAGCTCAGACAAGGAAAAAATTGGAAAAAATAAAATCTAAGTTTTCTTTCTCAGAGATTCTAAAAATTCATCTACCTAACCACACTCAGAGAAGTCAAAATCAGAAAACTAAATATAAACAAAGAAAACTAAGCTCTAGTCCCCAGTATGCTCACCAATTTTTTACCAAGATTAATCCCTCTTGCAGACAAGAGAAACCTCCCTAGTACTAGAAACAAATATCCATTTGAATACACCTCTTTCTCTAGATTATTTGTATTTTAAGATCATTATAATAGTAACGTAGAGAGGAAATGCTCCTACCTTGAAATCCAAATGTCTGATGTAGCCCTTTTTCTGTCGCTCCAAAGTAGTTCTCTAATGATGAGTAGAACTTGCAATCAAAGAGAAGATAAATAATCAAGGCATCTGTAACATATAATAATAAAAAAGTACTAATCTAACTTAATGATAAAGGAATCTAAGTATTGACATCATTCCCATGAATTTAGAAACAAGAAAAGGAGAAAAGGAGATCCATATGTATTATCATAAATTAGAAATAACAATCTTACAACCGGATGCCTTGATGTTGTAGAGATTTCTCCTTGAGTCCGAGCAATCATTCTCCTTCAGTCTGATAAGCCTTCCTCTCTAGAATGAGCAGCATGAAGTCATGGGCATAAAGTTGTGATATTCAATGTGTCAAAAACAACTCACTAGTATATAAAGTATGCACTCTATGAACTCTCTTTAGCTTAGAAACTATACAGATCATTTTTTTATAGTCATAATCTACCTTAAACCTAAAACTTGAGCTCAATTTATAGGGAGATTGAAGTAGTTTCAGTTCCATAAATAAAGGGACAGATTCCTCCCATGAAGGGATTTGAGTTCCTTGGAACAAGGGAGAAGCTCCATGAGTGGATGGATAAAGCTCGAATTGGCATGACTCTAGAGGCTTCAAGTTGGGAGAATATTCAACCAACTAGGCTTCTAGAAGTTACTTTTCCTTGTTACTTTCTTTTCATGAGGGTGCATAGGTTTTAGTGGCAAACGAAGCGGCGATCTCTACGACTAATGGAAGGATCATGAGTGCATGGGTAGGGAAAGGCCAGTAAATTCATGCAGGTAGAATTTTAAGGGTTTTACAGAGTTTTTCTCCAATTTACAAGACTTGATTCAGGAATATGAGTGTTTTTTACTTCTAAGGGTTCATAATATGGATGGTGATAGACCCATATGAACAATCAATTTTCATGGTGAAAAAATTATGTGTAACACAGGAGTTCCTTTCCCTTGCTTTAGATTCGTAGATCCAAAGTCTCGCTTCTTCTATTTAAATTTATGCTCAATCTTGGAAGCATATCTATATGCTACACCCAATAAGGAGATGTCCAGGAAATCTATTTTGTCTTGAATTTATTTATGCAGTCAATTGTGGTACTTGAGCACCAGATGTTTCTTAGAATCTTTGATACCCGATTTTTTGTGAAAGGTATGGAAAATATTCATCAGCTCATGCACATCTTGATCCCTTTGCTGCCGCAATGTAGTCCATTGTATGTAATTGTCCTCATATCTCCCCACAGGGTAATATTTTTCCTTGATGACATTTCATAAATAATTCCAAGTGGGTGTGGCTGAAAAAAGTGAGGGTTCTCTCTCTTCCCTCTATTCGCAGTAGGTTTCCCACCAATCCTTGACATAGGGGGAAACTTCAAGGAGTGAAAAAGTAATATTTTCCCTGTTGGGAAAATCATGAACCAAAAAAAATACTTCCAATGGATTTAACCATCTATCTACCACGTTTGCATATGTTTTGCCTTCAAATATGGGAATTTCAAAATTTACTTGTACCTTGAAGGGAGTGGCACCTCCAAAGTGGCGTTCGAATGAAGATGCGTCACTTATGGGCATCCACAAAATGATTTGGACAAAATTATCCATCATCACATTACTCTATCACTCGAGGACTTCTTCAAGAAATATTTTGAAAGGATCTCCTCCTCCTTCATATTTCTTTTCTTCCTCCATGGGAGGCCATTGGGGTTTGTGAGGCTAGTCTTGCCAAGGTTCAACCAGTTCAAGCCCTAACTCCTTATACCCTGACCTCGTTAGGGACATGTAAAGAAAAAAGAAGAAGGAGAATACCGCTTTGAGACCACTGATCCAAACTTATGAAAGAACACAATAGATACAAATATAAATATAAACACAGAGATGCAGCAGAAATAAATCTTCATTTAATTAATGTCAAAGAACTGAAAAATGCTTACATACAGAATGGTAATAACCTAGCTTTGGCAATGGTAGCTTACCTCTAAGAGATGTGGTAGCTACATGAATCTAAAATATGTTACAATGAGTCTCGAAGGCCGATTTATTATTGAGAAACAATGGAGAACCTTAAACATCTAAAAACCTAACCCTAGGAGATGAAGCGCCAAAACTGTGGGCCCTGTTACGGTAAATTGAAACATCATCTTCTCAGGGTCGTAACTTTGGCATACGATCTTATTTTTACATGTACAATACCTCGTTAGAAATATCTATTTGAGCACTAAAAATTTGATTACAAAAGCGAGGAATATCATGTTTTCCCGTTCTCCAAGAAAAAACATTATTTAGGGCATCAAAATGGATCCGAAAGTTTAGGACCCAAAAAACTGCCAAAATATTAAATAATTCTACAATTAAGGAAATTGAAATTGTGCTACAATTAAGGAAATTGAAAGAAAAAATGGTGGGGGTCCAAGTGGAATAGGTTGGTTCCCAATAATATCCACCTAGATTAGCCTCCCCATTAGGAAGCAATGGTCCCCATTGTGTTGAGTGCCTCCATGATATGGGGAAATTTCTGCTGAACTTGGTCCTTGGTGAGCCACTTGCATTGGTGTAGGAGTTGGACAAATTTGAAAAATTGATACTTTTGGATCTTCTGCTGGCGATTGTTCTTAATATGCATGTCCATGATCTGATCATTTGTGTCTTGTTCCATGTAGTATGGGTTTAGCTCTATTGGTGTGAGCTATTCTGCAATGTTTGATGTGTTTAGTAATGGTGGAAAGTATGGTCGAGGACGGTCCACATTGAACACTGCGTGTAGACCAAGGAACGGTGGAATGTTGAGCTCGAAAGAATTGTCCCCTATATCCTTAGTGATGGTGTAAGGCTCATATCCGAGCGAGCGAAGCTTACAGTGGGCCGCAATGAGTCGCTCCTTCTACAAATGTAGCCAAACTTTGTCTCCCACTTTGAACTTGTGTCACACTCGTTGTTGATCATGACATTATTTTTACTTAGAATTTTATTTTTCTAATATGTCATGAACTTGTTGGCAAATGTGATGAATGTGCTCAATGAAGTTGTTATCCCTGTCGGCTTCAAACTAGACATGAGTCGAATCTACCTGAGTAGCTGCAAATGGTATGAAATCATCAATGGGACATAGTGGCTAGAATCCCAATCCCTCCCGAAAGGGGTTGTGGCCAGTTGAGTTGTGGAGAGATTTGTTGTAGCTGTGTTGGACATAGGGAAGGCTCTCATCCCTTGTGCATGGGTGATTTTATTTGTACATGTGCAGGATGTGCATGATCATCCTGTTGATGACCTATGTTTTGCCATCAGTTTGGGGGTGAAAGGTCGTGGACTTAGTGAGCTTAGTTTCCAAAAATGACTAGAGGCTTGGCCATAATGCAGTTAGGAACTGACTATCCCAATCTAAGATAATGGACTGTGGAATTCCAAAGTGTACCCATACTCTTTCAAATAAGTGTTTGGCCATGGATTATGCAGTGATATTATTCTTACAAGCTGCTAGAATGGTCATCTTAAGGAATATGTTGACGACCATGAAAACACAATCGTTTCCATGCTTGGTTGAAGTAAGGCCTAATTTGTAATCCATTGATCTGAATGGAAAATGGCATCAACCCATGGTATTCATCTACCCATGTTATCCATCCACCCATGGAATTTACCCATGGTATTGTAAATGGCATCGAACCATGGTATTCATTCACCCATGATATTTATTTGCCCATGGTATTGTAAGTGACCCATGGTATGTGTCCACCCATGGTATTCATCCACACATGGGATTTATCCATGGTATTGTAAGTGGTATCTACCCATGGTATTGGCCCATGGTATCCACCTATAGTATTCTATCTATAAAAAAAAAAAATGCTATAAATAACAAGCCTCACTTTGTAAAAGGATAGATTGGTCCACCACAATGTAGCTTCTAAAGTTATTCTTTGTTTTAATAAAACAAGTTTCTTTGTGGTTTTATTTTCTTTCTGTTCTCTCTTTTTTTCTGGCATTGTAATTTTGCAGATCTGGTCACATCCATTTCATTTTATTTTTTTAGATCTTGGGGGCCTCCCCCCAAGATCTGGATCAGTGGTATCAGATTTAGGTTACGCCTCCATGGGAAGGAGGGTTTGAAACATATTTCAGTTTCAATGTTTTGCAGCAATCTTCAACAAAATCCATGAATTGTTTTGGGCGACATGTTTTCAGATCAGATCTGAAAATTTTGCAAAAAAAAAAAGACCAAATCTATAATCCTTGCAAAAAAATACCCAAATTCCAAAAAAAAGTCAGCCGAATTGGAGTTCGGATGAGAGAGATATCGTTGACTCTAAATCAACAATATTGCAGAAAATGTTCTGACAACAATTCATGGACGGCGGCTCTCCTGTCATTTTTCTCAGTTTTCAGTGAAAAATTTCAGATAAATGGCTATAGAATTGAGTTCTTCTTGAAAATCCACCCAAGTTCAAAAAAAAAAAATTGGTCGAATCGAAGTCCGGATGTGGGAGTTATCATTGATTTAAAATCAACTACTGTTTTCAGAAATTTTGTGGCGGCGAGACAATTCCAGAGTGAATCTGAGAGTCTAGATTCTCTAGATAGTGGTTTCAAACACATGAGAAGATGCAGAATGATCATTCCATTTCCAAAAATAGGCTATAATAAATATTCTGAGTTATATTGACCAAGTTATGCTCATTTTAAATCTGGAGCAGCATTCAGAGCGGGTTCCCTTTGGAGACGTGCCCTGCCACCCCGCTTTAGTAGGCACCTGCTTCACATTCATCAGTTTCATCATACCAGCGTTCGGCTTGGGTTATTTAGAGATGTTCCCTCCCACCCCAAGCTATGTAGGCACCTGCTACTTCATCAAAAATCAACATCACGGTTATCGGTCAACCACACAAAATCATTTTCATCGAAGTCCATTTGCTAGGCCACACACTGTTAGTCACACTGTTGGTCACAAGCATTACAGAGTATCTCTATCCTTGGATCTTCGTTTGTCATGGTTTTGGTTCATCCATAAACCCACACTTCATCGAAGTCCATTTGCTAGGCCGCACACTGTCAATATCACAGTTGGTCACAAGAATTATAGGGTATCTCTATCCTCAGATCTTCGTTCATCACGGTTATGGGTTAACTACACAAAACCCTTCTCTTCAGTGGCTCTTCATATTCAAAAAAGGCTTCTCAGGAGGGAACTTCACGCAATGGGGACCATTGCTTCTTAAGGAGGGAGGAATGATCCGAATGGAAAATGGCATCAACCCATGGTATTCATCTACCCATGTTATCCATCCACCCATGGAATTTACCCATGGTATTGTAAATGGCATCGACCCATGGTATTCATTCACCCATGATATTAATTTTCCCATGGTATTGTAAGTGAGCCATGGTATGTGTCCACCAATGGTATTCATCCACACATGGGATTTACCCATGGTATTGTAAGTGGTATCTACCCATGGTATCCACCTATAGTATTCTATCTAAAAATAAAAATAAAAAAATGCTATAAATAACAAGCCTCACTTTGTAAAAGGACAGATTGGTCCACCACAATGTAGCTTCTAAATTTATTCTCTGTTTTAATAAAACAATTTTCTTTGTGGTTTTATTTTCTTTTTGTTCTCTCTTTTTTTCTGGCATTGTAATTTTGCAGATCTGGTCACATCCATTTCATTTTTTTTTAGATCTTGGGGGCCTCCCCCCAAGATCTAGATCATCCATGGAGATGGATTCCTAGGGCTGAATAGGAGTAGGCAGAGGAGTATACATGTATTTCTTCTCGATTGTAGGTTTGGAAATGATGTAGACAATGCAGGATCTGATGTACTTCCCAACATCCTCTTAAAGGTTCGGCTAATAAAAATACTTTTGAATTACTGCCACTGTCTTTTCTACCCCAAAATTTCCATTGACCCGACTTTAATGCACCTCTCAAATAATCTTGGCACGCTCTCTTGAAGGAACACAGAGGTGTCCCAGGTGGCATAATAGTGTGTCCTAGAGATGAAAGTTTGGAACTTGATTATCTTCCAGGAGCATCTGGTATGTGGTGCCGAATTCTGGATCACGCTTGTAAATATGTGGCCATCCCAAAGTTTCATGTCCACAAGGGTTGCGCACAGTGATTAACGCCATAATCGACTGAGGCAGTCTGAAACATTATTGGTGTTTCCCTTCTTGTACTTAATGTTTAATGGAATTATTTCATATTTTTGCACCACTTTTGATGGTGATTGTTCTCCAACTTACCTTGTGTTTGTATGAATTGCAAGGGTTGGTGGTCTGTTTGGAAGACCGTTTCCTTCCCCATAATGTAATACTTCCACTGTCGGTGTTATAGTTAACAATAATTAGGTTGGTTAGGAGTGTCATTTTGAGTTAGGTCAAGTTGTTTTGGTCAAATAAAGTCATGAAATTGATCAAATTTCATATTTGGTATATAGTCCTAATGGGTTTAAGAGGTTATCAGTCATGTGACTAAGGTCTTTTCAAAGGTAAAATTAAAAAAAAATCCAAATGCATGATGTTAATTAAGTCATTTTTGACACTTGGCACATTTTACCTAAGTCTGCATCGTTTTCTGTTAAAAACAGGTTGTTTTCGCTACAGACTCACCTGACAGTTTCATAGAAAATCTGTCATTCCACTAACTGAATTCACTATGAACTTGTGTTTTTCTACAAGCGGTAAGGGGATCGGCGAGATGTCAATTTTTCAATGGTTAGAGGTCCATTTGTCATCATGTGCATATCTATTATGAGTCATCATTTGATGTATTGCATACTTGGCAATCATCACACCACCATCATTCTGTTTTCCCTCCCACTTTTCTTTCCTAATTTAGCCTTCATCCATTCGAGAACATCACTTAAATTTCGACCCTTATGAGCTGCTTGATCCATTTCCAACATTTTTATCTTTTATATTTTGTGTAGCTTCTATCATAGGTTAGTTTTCACCTCTATCAAAAAAGCAACTTGCTGCCATATACATTTTTTGCAGGTGTCAATAGTTCAAGTAGGGCATCGTTGTTTTGGAGGACATGGCTTCACATAAGAAGACCAAAAAAGGATGTTTATTAGTTAGATATGAGGCTATGGACCTGAAATTAGTTATGGAGGGTCCAATTTTTACTCAAGCCTTCAAAAATGTTGTTTGCATGAGATTTTTTCAAAAGCTACAGCGATACCGTGCTTAAGTCTCCAAATATTTTTCTATCAAATTTGTTGGCAAAGCTTCAAAGGTTGGCATATTTAGTTTTATAGTTTCTCATGAGACTATTTCTCTAGCAACATAAATTACAAGGTCAGGAGAAGAATGGTTCAAAGCCACCAAGCTCAAACTATAGAATTGTGATGAGTTTCTGAAGCAGGAGCATGTAGGAGTTGATATGACCTTAGGTATACTGAGGATCTTCCTTAAGGAAAACTATTCAAAGTTGTTGATGGTAATCAAGAAGTATTTTACATGGGAGGGTATATTTCACATGATCTACCAATATCATTTCATTCTCTTACTCCACTTCATAGGTAAACACCTCCTAGATCTTCCATTTTTCCTTTTAGAAGCTTGGGTAAGATGTCTGATAAAGTGCAAGCCAAACTGGAGAGTAGTGACACATCTATATTTCATCATGGCTTAATTAAGTTGTTGGTAATGGAATAATTGAAGAAATCGAAGAGGTACTGGGCTACCTTTCCGTTTTTAAGTGGTTATGATGTGGATGTGCTTACTCCAAAGAAGACACCCAAGTCAAAGACAAGCACTCCCAAGAAGGATAAAGAGACCATAGCTGAAGAAGAGGTTGGAACTGAAGAAGAAGTGTAGCCTATAGCAAAACCCATGGAGGTAGAAATTGAACATTTTCAGGAAATAATGGCACCTCAGCCAACACCTAAAAGCAACAAGCTCAAATATGATGCAAAGGCTCATAGGATAATTACTAGGAGTCAGACACAAAGAAAGGGTAAAATTGAAGACATTTTGTAGGCTATTTAAATTGAAGAAACCCCTGTGGTTAAACCTATAGAGATTAAAGGAACCAAAATGAAGAAAAAGGGTCTCACTGCAAAAAAGCTTGATTTCTCCAATGAGGATTCAAGTTTTTTCTTCAAGCCTAGGAAACCTTTCACTAGGCCACAACTCAAAAAGGGAGGTAAGTCTGATAAGAATCATAAGGAGATAGAAAATAGGAAGAAACCCATGGTGGAATAAATTATTGATTTATCCCCAGCTAAAGCAGAAATCACCAAGTCACAAAAAGGCAAAGAGAAAGTCCAAGAGAAATCTGAAGTCGACCTTCTTAGAGAGAAAATTAAAGAAGCAAGAGATAAGGTCTTAGAAACGAAGTTGGAGTTGGAGGATTTTAAACAAGAAAGGAAGGATCTGTCAGATTTCAAGAAGGAAGTTGACAAACAATCAATTTTTATGATGAAGTGGCAGAAAGGTCTGAGAAAATGCTAAAAGGAACACTACCCCTTCACAAGATGATGAAGCACACCATGAGGAGAAATATGTGGCTATAGGCTAAGAGGAGAAAGATGCAAAATCAAGTCAAAGAGCTAGAAATTCAAATGGAAATAGTATAGCCAGAGTTAAAGAAAAAAGGTTTGAAAATGACAGTGGTGGATGAACCTGTTGTAGTTGAACTCGCTGCTTCTTAAGGAGGGTAAGACATGTTTTGAAATTATTTTGTCTTAGGTTTCTCTCTCTCATCATTTCATATAGATATGGACAGTTTTTGGAGGTTAGAAATGGAAATTTCAAGTTCTGGAAAATATCAGGAAAGTTCATAGCGTACTCTAGGCTTAAAGCCAAGTTTTCGCTACGAACTCGCTGAAGATGATTTATGTTATAATTTCCAAATTTTTTCATAAGAGGAGTGGGTAAATACATGTATTTAAGTATTTTGGCCCAATGAAGACCCTCCAATGAGCAGAGAAGTAAAAATGGTTGCAAAAATTTCTTAGTGGAAAACACTAAAGACTCTCCACTATAGACTTGCCTAAAGTGCTATGTTTTTGCAGCGAGGGAGAATTTTGATGTTTTTGAAGAATTAAAGTTTTTTGGGAGCACATAAGTCAATAGGATATGTTAAAGTGTATCAGTGGAGAATCTAGTTGGTAAGAATGCTCAGCATGGAAGGTGATTGGGCTACTAACTCATCATTCTTGACACATCATCAAGCACAACAACACATCCTTAAAATCCGAGAAGAAAACCCTAGATTCCAGTGGGGTTATTTTTTATTTATTCATGGTCATTTCCGCCTCAGGAAAAGGTGTATTGTTTGATAAAAATCATCATGTATGGGTCATTTAAATTTTTTTAGTGAAGTAAATGGTGTTAGAGTCCTATTAGGTTTTAAACTCTTTGTAAACAGAAATATCTCTATATTCTTACCTTATAATCAGTTCCTTTTTGGATAAGGTATATTTATCAGTTTCAAGGGTCTAGCCCAGGTGGCGGACTTCATGTAAAGGTGTCTAATTCTATAAATAGGGAGATGAGAGAATTAGTGAAGGTTCATCGATGTTATTCATATGCTACCTCTGTAATATTTTCCAGTAAGTAATATACAGTTGCAGAAAGATTCTCTCAGACTTGAGATTCCTCATGTAATCTTATGTGTCTTTGTCTTATCTACCTTTTTAATGTTCATTAAGTTTAATTTATGTATAATCACTTGTAATTCATGGTCAAACATGCTCCAAATTCCTTTATGCATCTAGTTTATTTTTCAAGTTATGTTTTTTATCAGAGTACACATGCCTCAACTTCCATGAAAGATGTTTTTTATGTAATTGAGTTTCACTCTGACTCCATGCCCAATGGTAGCCATTAATTCACATCATTCACCTACTTAAAACTATTCATAACACATTCAAGGGTTAGAAATATTTTTTCTAAGCATTTTTTATTGAATATTATACATTTTCTTGAGAGATCCCTCTCAGGTTGGAAGGGCTAAGTTCCAACCATAAGTGGTTTGAAACAGTTACACTGAATTTACTGTTGAGAAACCCATCAGCCTCAGTTTGGTGATAACATTCGGCAGACCTACATAATGGAAAATATCTCCATATCATAAGTGTGATACTTTCGGTGTGTATCTGAAAGTGTCTCACTGTGATATGCCACCATATGCCCCTGTTGGGTAAGGACTACACCAAGAGAATAGTTAGAGGCATCTATCTCAATTTCAAATGGTTGTTTTAGGTCTGGTAATGTAAGCCCTGTTATAGAGGAGAGGTGATACTTCAACTCAAAAAACACCTACTATTGGGATTCAGAAAAAAATAACTTTTCTTTTGCTCTGCCCTTGATGACTTGACTCAAAGTCCAAGTGATATGAGAGAATCCCACCATGAACCTATGATAGAAACTGGAAAGACCCAGAAATTTATGGAGATTTGTTTGAGTGGTTAGGGCTGGCAAATCCCGAATAACTTGTATCTTGGCTGGGTCCACATGAACACCCATCTCATCAGTGATGTGCCCCATATATTGAACTGAGGTCATACCAAAACTACATTTCTCTAAATTGGCACAGAATTTGTGTTTCACGGGGTTTGGAGGACTTGTCGAATATGGTATATGTTCTCTTCCCAAATTTGGTTGAAGATTAGGATTTCATCCAGGTACACTACCATGAATGAGTTGGTGAAGGGCCATAATATTTCCTCCATCATCCGCATGAATTTTTGGGGGGGATTCGTCAACCTGAAATCCATGACCAACCATTAGAAAATTCCCTCCCTAGATTTGAAGGTTGTCTTCCACACATCAAAGGGTTCAATCAGTACCTAGTGATAACCAAACTTCAAATAAATTTTGCTGAAATATTCCCCCCCCTTGAGCTGGTCTAGAAGGTCATCAATCTATGGTATTGGATACCTATTTCGAATTTAGAGCTCAATAATCAATACAGAGCCTCCAGGTTTCATCCTTATTTTGTGCCAACACGGTCAGGTTCCCATAAGGTGATGAACTTGGCATGATTTTCCATTTCTACAACAACTCCTAAATCTGCCCCTTGATTTCATCGTCCTCTAAAAAAAATCGTCAGTAGATCATTCCATTGGGTGGCAGTGTACCGGATGTCAGATCGATAGTGTTGGAGTAGGGTCCCCTAAGTTCGAAATTTTTTCCATATTTTGTAATAACTTAGACTTGTGCAGGGGTTTGAGGCAGGTGAAAATCCCTCATGCTTTGTAATGGGTAAAAAGGGTAGACAAAGGGTCTGCAAAACATTTTTTTCGAACCATGGGATATCGCAGTATAAATAGTATAAAAAAGTGTGTTAGCACCTAATTTGAACCTTAAGCTGAAAGAAGGTAAATCAGGGTAACCTCAAAGCACACTCAGCCTTGTAGCTAGCCCTACAAGTTCAGGAGAGGGCTCTCTCCGGGAAAAATATTCAATGAAATATAAGAGTAAACTAATTTTAGGCTAGGTATAATAATTGGAATGTTTTATAAATCTAAGGATTGTAGGATTAGATGGGTTGGGAAGTTTGAAACTGGGGAATTAAATTAGAGATACAAGGTATTTCATGGGGCAAGGTAGGCAGGGATTTTAACAATTCAGTTTAAATAATGATGGAATGTTTAAGACTAGTGAGGAGCTGAAAAGGGCATAGGATATGGATCCTTTTCAAACAGAATAAAACATTGAGTATTGAAATATTTCCCAAGGTAGAGCATTATACAATGGATTCTACCTATCTATCTTGAAAGCATTCAAACATAAATGTGAATGAATGAATGGTGAACATAACAATTAACAGATGAACACAAAGGAAAAAACAATGCTAAAATCCATACCACAGGGATCCCACAAATCAAAGTTGCATATCTTTGTTAATTCCTTGTCAAACTGTTACAAATGGAGCCCAGAGAGTCCTCCTTGATTTCCAACTTATTCCTTACTTTATTCCCCTTACAAATGATGAATAATTACATTAAATATACAGAATTTGAGGGGAGTAAATCCACAGAAAAAGGAGTTGTTTCACCAAATCAGGAACCGAAATCTAAACATAGGAAAAGACCAACAATATGCCCCTGAAAAGAAGGAGAAACAATACATTTGATCATATGGAGGATTTGTTGTTACATCCAAAAAATGAAAATAGGAAATCTGGAGAACAGATCCCTTTTTCATCGCAGCTGTAGATGTCTCTGGTTCATAATTAGTTCTTGGCCTTTGACTGTTTCTTTTTCTTTGTTGAAAATCCCTTATATGCTAAGAAATGCTTTCTGGAACCAATAAAAATGAAATTTTCCATTTAATGAAGAAAAACCCCTTTTGAGTGAAAAATCAAAGGAAAGGATGGTGGGCCCAAGATGCGATAAAAAATCGAAATCGAAAATCGCAATCGGAAAGGGGGGGAAGATGTATTGGGATAATGCGATTTAGAAACTACTATACGATAGTGTATAGTGGAAGTCTCATGGGAAAATCACAATCACAATCGGGAATCACAGCAGGAGAATATTGGGCACATTGAAATGATAATTTGTGATGCGATGGAGTAATACAATAGAGCGTGGGTAATAAACGAGGGAAAATGATGTTCGATGATATAAATCCCATTAAAACCAACAAAAATGAGTTTTTCTCTTCACAAAGAAAAAAAAAAACCCTTTTTCATTGAAAATGCGGAAGGGATTTAAGGTGGGGCCCATAGACAGTCGTAATCACAATTAGGAAGGGAAGCGGGAGTATTATGTAATGGGATTTGCCGATCGCGATGAGCGATAAGCGATCAATCACATCGGTGGGGAGGAGGAAGTGAGTTTTAAGTGTTTGGGGAAATGAAATAATGTGATGCGATGAAGAAAAGGCCGATGCGATTGAAAAACTTAAGAAATGTTTCAAAAACAATTTATTGCTTTTTACAAAGGGAAAACCCTTTTTGCTTGAGGTGGGGAAAAAAGGTTTATGGTTGGACCGGGAGGGAATCACAATCACAAATCAGAGGATGAGTAGAGTGGGAGTAAAGTGTCATGGGAAAAATGCCAATTGCGATGGTGTGATGGCTTGTGAGTCGTCTGATCGGAAGGGTGGATCGACGGTGGAGATGTGATCAGTGGGAGTCAATCACGTCGGAAGAAATCAAAGGAGCAGGGACAATGAGAAGTTGCGATGTGATCAAGTGATTATGATTACATGTGGGCCACCGGATCGTTAAGAATATCAACGATCGGGATACAATTGGGGGAGGTCAATCGCATCGGAGTTTCTCAATCGGAAGGGGTCAATCGGGACCATGCAATTGGATGTTGCGATCGGATCAGAGGGAGAGGGTTGCGATCGGATTGGAAAAGGGAATTAGAATGAAAGACTTTGAAATTATATGAAAAGGTAAAGTTACAAATTCTAAGGTACAAATGAGAAAAGGGGTGAGTTTAGGCTCTTGGGGACTTTTGTTCACTTAGGCATATTTTCCAATCCAGAAGTCAGTTTTGAGAGTGTAATATACCGTTGGAAAGCTCTTTTTGGGCTCTTTCTGATGGACATACTTAGAACATGATTTTGCACTAAAAATGCTATGGAAAACACCTCTAAAAGGTAGAGTTGTGGCTTTGTGGAGATAGCAGCTTTCCAAAGTTCAACTTATTACATATGAAGACATAACATTACATAAGGAATAATAATAAAAGCAAAGTACCATGTTTTCCACCTCAAAACATGGTTTTCACCATGTTTTGAGGTGGAAATTACATCAAGCTCAATAGAACAATTCTTTGATCTTTCCAGATACTGTGCCTCTGAGTTTATTTGACCTCCTCGTGACCTTGCTGATGTTTATTGACACTTGACTCATTAATTTAACCATGATGAGACTGTAGAACCTAATGAAACCAACCCTATGACCTAATAATATGAATTGGGAGTGAAAGTGAATCATGACTAAAGACCATAGAGAAGATAATCAGCAAGTTTTACATGAGGGGAAACTGATGAAAGACCACTACCATCAATGAATTCATGACCTAATGGAATGATGAAAATATATGGTATGGGACTCCTAATATGAAAATACAAAAGAGTAAGTTTGATCACTGATGGTAGTATGACTAGACTGACACTAACAAAGTGCACAGATCGAGTCTAAGAAGTCAATGTTTTGGATAATTCTGAATGTGGATTTGGATATTTTGTGCTAATATTTGTGCGAATTTTTTTGTGTTAGGGCTCCTACTGGATGTGTGTGTGGAGAACCTAAGTCCTATTGTGTGTGTAACCCGCTAATTGTGTGCACGGGTATGTGAAAGAGTCTGTAAGAAGAATCTAAAGTATTAATGAATGGAAGGACATTGTGATGATATTAAATGTCTTTGTGATCTGTTATAAGTTGCGTTGCATGTTGTTTCCCTGTTATTGCTGTGATATTAAATATTGTTAGTTAATTGATTACGCACATGTTTTAGATTCTTGAAAGAATGATGAATGCATAGATATGGTGATATTAGGTTATATTCCTCTTTTTAATTAATTATCTTATGAGTTATAGGTTGTGCGCAAGGTATTTTGTTAAGCTATATTGTTAAGGGTTTCTGGTTAGGGCTTCCTTTGCACAGACCTATTCAAGAACTAAAGGTACCCACATCATTAACCTCTCTCTCTCTCTCTCAGGGTGTGGAAACCTAGTTCCAACACCCTCCCATACTACTTTGGGTGGGACCTTGACTTGTATAAGCAGGTCATCGCCGAAAGGGCCAGTAGTACAGGGGTTTGTTGGTTAACCTCAAATATGAACCTGGGTCAAGACCCCCCAAGACCAACAAATGGTTCTTTTACTGGGACCAGGAGCATTTTGAGAGAGATTGGGTGATGCCACGAGGTCATTGGCAACCAGTAAAGCCTGAACTTGAGGGCTGGTTTGAAAAACAGATCTAGGAATTTGTCCTAAAATAAAATAGAAGTAAGAAGTTGTCTGCAAAAGAGTGGAAGAACAAGTATATTTTTACAGAAGTGCATGAGATATTTTTCATAACTTTTGCACACGAGTTACAAGAGTGTTTGGCAAGGTTAGCAGAATTCCAAACTTGTTGGAAAGACGATCAGGTCACACAGTGGACCCCTAATCTAATTCAACAATTGGAGAAAACTGATAATTCCACTACCCAAACTACATATCACTGGGTCAACAGTATATTGGGTGGGTTCATAACCGAATTTACAGTCGATTAGTTTGTATCCTACTTTGAAGCTGAAAGGAGGTTTTTCAAAGGATTGAGGGGTAATTTCTTGCAAATGTTGCCTCTGCTGATTAAGATGCTATTGTGTGAAAAGGGTATTTTGTGTAGGCACACTGAGTGAATGACCTCCGATCAGAGTGGAAGCATGAAATGAAGGGGTAAATACTACTAGGTCAATCAAGAAGGGGATAAATCAGTGTACCATCCTCTAAGGAATTCATTTGATCTAAATAAATGTGGTGCTACACATGCAGAGAACAATCCCCTAGCTACGCCACCATCAAACTCGTGCAAGGGTAAGAATCCTCCTAACCCACCTCCACTTGCACCTATGGATGATATGGTTGAACAAATGAAGATACCCACTTTTAAGGGTGTAGGGAATGAGGTTATGGACCAATTTTGGTTTGTGGAAAATGCGGTGTGGGATGCATAGGCTATTGCACAACTAGCAATAGCCTTTGAAGGGAGGGTTCTGGATTGGTTCATGGGATACATTACTCAACATGAAAATACTAAAATAAATGTTATCAAGGATGCCTTGAAGCAGCATTTTTGAAAACCTAAGTCTTACTCACGATGCAGAGTAGAACTGAAAGATATTAAGAAAGGACCTATGGAGTCCATCTGGGAAGCTGAAAAGTGGTTGAAGAAAGTCATAAGTGATGGGGGATTTTATTACAATGACAATCAACATAAGGAATGGTTCATCGCCATGCTATTACCACACCTAAGAAGACCTAGGGGTCAACAGAATATTGATTTGCAAGAAGAAGCCCTAGAGATTGTTATGAAGCTGGAAGCTGCGCCGAGGGACGATACTCAAGTTGGGGAGCTGCATATCCAGAACAAATTAGAGGAAATTCACTTAGAAATTTAGAATTTATGGAGAAACCGGGGTAAATAAGCTAGCACAGATGTCTGGTGCATACGATGCAAGGTATTAAGCCACACAAAGGATCCGTGCCCTCTGCTGTCAGATTATATGCAAGCTGGGGGACCAAGTCCATTGCGCCCGAGAGATATTGCTAGACTGAGTACCCCCACTCTATGGTGTGTTGATTTTTAGGTGGAATGTTACAAACCACTTCCCATGGTTAGGCACCTATGTCCCAGAAGTGAAGCAACAATGGTGCATATTCTGCTCGTCGGTGGGTCAGGATGAGCATAACTACCGAACGTATGACCTGATGATAGATAGAGGAACCTATATAGGGTGCAGACTGACCCTTCATCACCAACATCTCCCTCCGATGAGGATGATCCCCAATAAGAGGGCGGGGAAGGGGGAGAGGCGTAGGCACAGGCCGCGAAAGAGGGAAAATAATTTGATACAACTCTGGGGACACTATACATTATGAAAGAGATTGCTCGAACCCTGCGTGGAAATCCTTCAGGTACTGTAGACAGTTCAATCATGTAATTGAAGACTGTCTAGTGCTAATAGCTAAAATGTAGGAAAAGCAGCAGCCGCCAACGGAAAATATACATCGGGTTAAGGCGGAACCACATGATGATGGCCCCAAAATAAATGTAATTACACGTAGTGGTATTGCCACTGGAGGAACCACGGAAAAGGCCGTAGATGAACCCTTAATCAGGAAAGCGTTTGACAAAAGGGAAAGCCTAGACTTGCAGAAAGAGAAAGAGACTTTCATCAATGCTAGGAAGGATTTTTCTGAGGACGAAGAGTCCACCACTGGAACTCCCGTGGAGCCAAAAGCGGACGAATAAATTATAATATTTTTACAAGCCTACATTAATCTTGTTGAGATTGCAACAAGATGATGAGCTTAGTGAAAAGAGTCACCTTCACTAAGTGGGCCTGCAGGCTATTTTTGGGGCAAAGTCTATTTTTAGACTATGTCTATTTTTAGACATATGGATCATGTTCTATGAGTTGCACGATGCTATTTTTGGATGGTTGGTAAAGTTGGAAAAAATAGATGGACTTCTATTTTTAGACATATTGGGCGGAATCTATTTTTAGATTTCCAGTCTAAAAATAGATATGTCGAATATTATTAGCTCTTAATAATATTTGGACTATAAACATTATCTTATTCTCTTGGAGCACTTCAGTTAAGTGCACAGATGTGGCACAGGAGCTGACAAAAGGAATTACGCTATTCCTGAGGGTTAAGTGGAGCTATTGCATGGATACTTCAGTTAGAACTCATGTGACAGAGTTTGGTGGAGTTGATTGAGGAGTTAATGGAGTTGTGTTTAGTTTAACTAATCTAAACATAGTTGAACTAGTTGTATTTAGTCTAACTGATTAATACACTAGTGAAGAGTGGTGTGAATTAATTATTAATCAATTCACTAATTATAAACTCATTAATCAACTAAAGAATACATCAGTTAACTTCAGTGCATGGACAGTTTCAGTGGAGACCAGTGCAGAGATAGGTGAAAGAGCAGGTTAACTATCAGTTGTGACTATACTGTTGCATATTTGCAACTACCAGTGATTGGAGGAGCCCATGAGGATTGCGCAGTACAAGCCAGGTGGTTTATGTTATTTAATGAGCCATCCTACATCATTGATTACGCAATAGAGGCTGGCTATCAGGTGGCAGAGATTGGAGCATGTGTTTTGCTAGATCTAGCTTGATTAGTGTGTAGCAATTGGAGGTTGTGTTGAGAGCTTGTGAGAAGCTTTGTACAATGATTGTTACATGATCTATATGACATATAATATACAGATAGTTTGGGGTTTTTAGCTTTAATATTTCCCATGAAATACTGTGTTCATATGTGTGAATGTTTATGGTTTTAATCTGCGCATGAAATTGATTTTATTTCCGCAATTAATGATCAATGGTAGAAGAGATTATGTATTATGCATGAATATATAATAGTGTGTGATCAGGAGAATATCATTGAATAATATATCACCGAGATATATTATTCACTGGTTGAGAAATAATCAGGGAAGCAGGTGAAGGCTCTCAGGAGCGACAATGGTGGTGAATTCATCTCTGGCAAATTCAAGGACTTTTGCAGCACAGAAGGAATTCGAAGAGAGCTAATAGCACCTCATAACCCACAGCAGAATGGGGTTGCTGAGTGGAAGAATAGAATGATCGTGGGTGCTGCACAGGCGATGTTGCATGATCAGGGCCTTCCCATACACTTGTGGGTTGAGGCATGCAATACTGCAGTATATGTGCAAAATCGTTGTCCTCACAGGATACATGGCATGAGTACACCCGAGGAGGCGTTTTATAGTAAGAGGCTTGATATTTCCCATTTGAGGATTTTTGGTTCAACTGTTTACATTCATGTGATGAAGGATGCCAGGAAGAAGCTAGAGCCGACTGTAGAGGTTGGGATATTTTTGGGGTACACTGATACACCCCACAACTATCGTGTGTATTTTCCAGACAATCACAAGACTGTTGTGCGATAGGATATAAAATTTCATGAGGAGAAATCCATGAAGTGTTCTCTTGAGAGGGAGCCACACTTGCATGCAGATGAGGAGCTATTAGTTCCTAAGGATGAGCTTCAGGATTTGGATCAGCCAAAAGTGGAAGTTCATGGAGTGGAAGAGACCACTCATGCAGCGCCAACCATTAGAGGGCGGAAGCGCACTATAGAAGCTGAGTGACTGGATCAAGATGCAGAGAGGGTTGTAGGAGCACCTACATCACAACACAGACAGATACAGTCACCTGACCGATATACTAGATACATGGCTATTATGAGAAAGTGTATCGTGACAGAGCCATCCTCTGTCGAGGAAGCTGTGGAGGATCCCGCATGGGTAGATGCCATGGTGGAAGAGTATGATTCGATTTTCAGAAAATGTGCATGGGAGATTGTCCCAAGGCTAGAGGGGAAATCAGTGGTGGGTTCGAGATGGATCTACAAAGTGAAGCAAGCAGCTGACGGGAGTGTAGAGAAATACAAGGCAAGATTTTTTGCCCGGGGCTTTTCACAGATTGAGGGGATCGATTATGAGACCTTTGCACCTGTCATAAGGTATTCTTCCATACGGATGATTCTTTCTCTCTTAGCGCAGATGGGGCGGCACATTCATCAGATGGATGTGAAGACTGCGTTCCTCAATGGAGTGATTGAGGAGGAGGTGTACATAGAGCAGCCCGAAGGTTTCGAGATCTTCAGCAGCGAGTCGCATGTGCGCAGGCTCAAAAGAGCGATGTATGGGTTGAAACAAGCACCTCGTGCTTGGTACACATGGATAGATAGTTATTTCACTTGACTTGGATTCCCCCAAGAGTGAGGAAGATCAAACCTATACCAGATTTGTGAGGGTAAGTTGCCGATCATTGTAATTTATGTAGATGATTTGATTTTGATGGATGATGAACAGTTGATACTCTCATGCCAGGTTGATCTTGCAAAAGAGTTTGAGATGAAGGACTTGGTTCTCCTTCATTATTTCCCGGGATTGGAAATTTGGAGATGGCAACATAAAGGATGGAAAACTGTTTCTCAAGGAAAGAGGCCTGAGATACCGGGAGAGGTTCAACATGCAAGGCTGCAAGCCTGTTGACACTCCTCTTCCTGGTGGTTCGAGGAAGGAGGATGCTACTTCAGCGGAGGTAGTGGATGCCACTGTCTATCGACAGTTGGTGGGGTCGCTTATGTATCTGGTCAATACACGACCCGATATATGCTATGCAGTTAACCAGCTTTCACAAGTTATGGTTAAGCCTACCAAGCTCTTTTGGAAGGCAGGCAAGCATGTATTGCGCTATATTAGAGGCACAATGATAACTATGGGTACGTAGAGGAGGATGAGTTGAGGCGGCATGGCTTCATGGATCGGTATCATCATATTAGAGATTGTGTGCAGCGAAAGATCATGTTACTTTCATATATTCCCACGAAGGATCAGGATGCTGATATCTTGATGAAGGCGCTCACCAGGAGCAAATTCGAATACCACAGAGGCAAGATAGGGGTGGCAGATAATCCTTATCTTGTTGAGAGGGAGTGTTGAGATTGCAACAAGATGATGAGCTTAGTGGAAAGGAGTCGCCTTCACTAAGTGGGCCCGTAGGCTATTTTTGGCGCAAAGTCTATTTTTAGACTATGTCTATTTTTGGACATATGGATCATGATCTATGAGTTGCAGGATGCTATTTGTGGATGGTTGGTCAAGTTGGAAAAAATAGATGGACTTCTATTTTTAGACATATTGGGCGGAATCTATTTTTAGATTTCCAGTCTAAAAATAGATATGTCGTATATTATTAGCTCTTAATAATATTTGGACTATAAACATTATCTTATTCTCTTGGAGCACTTCAGTTAAGTGCACAGATGTGGCATAGGAGCTGACAGAAGGAATTACGCTATTCCTAGGGGTTAAGTGGAGATATTTCATGGAGACTTTAGTTAGAACTCATGTGACAGAGTTTGGTGGAGTTGATTGAGGAGTTAATGGAGTTGTGTTCAGTTTAACTAATCTAAACATAGTTGAACTAGTTGTATTTAGTCTAACCGATTAATACACTAGTGAAGAGTGGTGTGAATTAATTATTAATTAATTCACTAATTATAAACTCATTAATCAACTAAAGAATACATCATTTAACTTCAGTGCATGGACAGTTTCAGTGGAGACCAGTGCAGAGATAGGTGAAAGAGCAGGTTAACTATCAGTTGTGACTATATTGTTGCATATTTGCAACAACCAATGATTGGAGAAGCCCATGAGGATTGCGCAGTACAAGCCAGGTGGTTCAAGTTATTTAATGAGCCATCCTACAACATTGATTACGCAATAGAGGCTGGCTATCAGGTGGCAGAGATTGGAGCATGTGTTTTTCTAGATCTAGCTTGATTAGTGTGTAGCAATTGGAGGTTGTGCTGAGAGCTTGTGAGGAGCTTTGTACAATGATTTTTACATGATCTCTATGACATATAATATACAGATAGTTGGGGTTTTCAGCTTTAATCTTTCCCATGAAATACTGTGTTCATATGTGTGATTGTTTATGGTTTTAATGTGCGCATGCAATTGATTTTATTTCCGCATGTAATGATCAATGGTAGAAGAGATTCTGTATTATGCATGAAGCTAAAATAGTGTGTGATCAGGAGAATATCGGTGAATAATATATCAATTATTCAAATTTATACAAAGTTACCGTGTCACTGTTAGCCCCCCTATGAAATTTTTGACAAGCAAATAGGGGGCTAAATTGTTTTTGAGCCTTCAAGGAATGCATCTCCACTGAAGACACAGTCTCCTTGAAGCCTCTATGTGTCTTTTATCCTTTGATCAAATCCCCTCCGCTAGTTCCCCTTTTAAAGCTTCTCTGTTATGTGAATAAATGCCCAAAGGCCCCCCTTAGAGTGGTCCACCATTTAATTACGTATGGCTAACCAAAAAAATATAATTCCACTGGGAAGGTTGCCTAAGGTTGTGGTAGACATTGCACGAGTTAAAGTATATGCAGACTTCGAAGTGATCCAGATTATGGATGATGCGGACCCTTACCCTATGCTATTGGGATTGGATTGGGCTATTGACATGGGAGGTATCATCAAATTGCAAAAGGAGGAGTATGGTCTTTGAGAACGATGGTATGCGGGTAATAGTCCCTCTGGACCTTGCAGAATGTGAACGATACATAGAACCAATACGCAAAGGGGATGAGTTTGACCATATTTATAAATTGAATGCGCGGGACGAAGACTGGATCAACCCAACAGCTGATGGCATGTTAACTTGGGAAAAATACAACTCATATTTCTCAGATTCGGATGGAGAGATGGAAAATTGGCAGAACCAATTGCATGACGTATCTACGCTGCGCTTCCTAAATATTATAAATAGCTTCAGGTGCATCTCCTTAGAGGTAAGATAACTGCCGTACTTTGATGGTTCTATTAGTGCTAAAGATTTTCTTAAAGAATTGGAAAAAGATTTCCTTGAGGAACGAACATTCTAGGAACTCGACTTGGCCATGCACGCAGCCCATCCGTGCTAGTGGGAAACACACAAGGGGGCTTTCCAGGACTGGGAGGAATGTCAAAACATGATGATATTGTGCTTTGAACCTCCATTCAACCCACCCACGGAGCTCTTTTCTGGTCATGGGGATCCGCGCAAGCACTTCACTATATGGATGGAGGTATGGAATGAAAGGACCTGGAATGAGTGGGTCCATATTTTTATTCATTCATTAGGGTCAGTCCCCATCACCTAGTATTTAGATGCAGAGCTTGACCAATGCACTCACCAATGGGATACAATGATAGAGGACTTCATGGCGACGTTTGACTTAGTTGGAGGGATGGAGAAACTGGAAGAAGCTCTACAGGATATATATGCCCTTGTCTTTGATGAGTCTTTGACTTGGAAGGAATGCGTTGCACCAACTTGGGATGCACATATGCATGATATTGTCAACTTTTGAAATTTTTCATTGGAGGACAGTGACGAAGATCCCAAGAATATTACAATCCCAAAATCTGAAGGACAACGCGCATTCGCAAGACCCTCCTTGGAGACAGTGGACATTACAAAACCATTGAAGTTGAAGGAAGTCAACATTGGGATAGAGAAGCAGCCCAAGTTGGCCAAAATTGGGTATTATTGAGATGATGATACAGTTGGGAAGATTGCGGAGCTGCTGACCAAATATTATGATCTATTCCATATGAAGTTTTCTAAGCTTAAGGGAATTGTAGGAGATCTGGGTGTTATGAAGATCACCTTGAAGCCAGATGCATGTCCTATCAAGTAGTGGACCTATCGATTGAACCCTAAATATAAGCATAAATTCAAGGTGGAGTTAGATAATATGGTGGCCACAGGTATCATTCAGCCCGTAGAACAATTTGATTGGGTTAGCCCAATGGTAGTCCAAGAAAAGAAAACCAAAGGAGAGATAAGGATCTGAGTAGATTTGTGTGAGCTGAATGATTCCTGTGTACCGTGATCCCTTCCCTACGCCATTCTCTGATGAAATCTTGGATAACATGGGAGGTCAAGAAGCATACTCATTCACTGATGGATTTTTTGGGTACCATCAGATTATAGTTGCACTTGAAGACCGTAGCAAGAATACCTTTGCAACTAAATGGGGCTCCTTCTAGCACACCGTCATGCCCTTCGGATTGAAGAATTCCCCTGCCATAGGATTTTGGAGGTCTATTTTGATGATTGGATAGTATTCAGATTCGTAAAGAAGCATGTGTTGAACTTGCGCATGATTTTGGATACCTGCAGGAAACACCAGATTTCACTGAACTTGAATAAGTATATTTTCTGCGCACCTTTTGGAATTTTTTTGGGGCACATTGTATGTCAGTAGGGATTAATGGCTGACCTAGCCAAGATTGTGGTTATCATCAATTTATCAGTCCCCACCAATGAGAAACAGTTGCACTCCATCTTAGGGCACACAAGTTACTACATAAATTTTATTCAAGGATACGCCTTGATCACTATGCCAATGGAAAAGCTGCTAAAGAAGGATGTGTCTTTTTTCTAGGATGCGGATTGTCAGAAAATTTTTGATATGTTGAAGGAAAACATGGTCATTGCACTTATTCTAATATTTCCAGATTGGGCTAAGGTCTTTCATGTGTATGTGGATGCATCAGGAATAGCTCTTGGGGATGTCTTAGAGCATCCAGGAGAAGGATACATTGATCATCCGGTTGCTTTTTCTAGTAGAAAATTCTCTAGTGTAGAGCGTAGCTATTCTACTAATAAACGAGAAGGACTGGCAATGGTGTATGCCCTGCAGAAATACAGGCACTATCCATTGGGAGGACACTTTAAAATGTTCATTGACCATTCATATTTAAAATACCTAGTCAATAAGCCTGTGTTGGGTGGGGGGCGGATATTTGTAGATGGTTGTTGTTGTTTTAGGAGTATGAATTTGAGATTATTGTGAAGCTTGGGTGACTGAACGCAGGACCTGATCACTTGTCTTGAATTGAGAATGGAGAAGAGCCAACTAGTCTTGAAGAAGGATTACCCGATGCGCAAATTTTCACCATGAAGGTGGTTGATGAGAACTTTTCTGACATTATTCACTTCTTGAAAAATGAGACGACACCTACAAAATATTCAGTACAACAGAAGAAAGAGTTCATGGCCCTCGCAACTAATTTCACTCTAATTGCAGGTCAATTATATAAGTTGGGAGTAGATGAATTATTGTGGAGGTATCTATTAGAACATGAGAGGCAAGCTATCTTGGCTGAGGCTCATGGAGGGGTGGCAGGAGGTCACTACGCAGGGAAAGAAAATACGCAAAAGGTGATGTGTGCTGGGTTATGGTGACCCACATTGCATAACGATGCACAGGCATACTGCCAAGCCTGTGATGCATGTCAGCGAATTGGGAAGCCCTTGCACAGAGATGAAAAGCCCCTGCAACCACAGATGGCCTTCTAGGCATTCGATAAATGGGATATAGACTTTTTGGGACTAGTCAATCCTCGAGTAAAGAAGACTAGCACACGTTACATCATTACTGTAGTTATTACTCTTCCAGATTCCCAAGGTTGAGGAAGGAATCCCAGCAGAGGTAACCACAGACCAATATTTTGACTTGATATCTAACCATATCAAGCTAGATAAGGCTCTCTCCAAAAGAGTCACAACTAGGAGGGTTGGAGAAATTAGGCATTTTAGGCTAGATATAGAGTGCAGGGGGTTGTTTTGAATTGATTTTTGTTTGGGAAATCACTAGATGAAGTAATTAGGTCAAGGAAAGCTAGTTCAGGGAAAAGGAATTAGGGTTGCATGGATCAATGGGGAAGGTTAGGTACAATGCTTATCACTCAAAGAGAATGGTTATGGAATGGTTTTGAAACTGTGAGAAGGCTAAGAAAATCATAATAGATGTATTTTTCTTAGACAGAATAAGAAGAACACAATATGATCAGTTACCCAAAACAGAACATGTGCACGCATGTATTCTGAATTTCAAACTTGTAAAAGATCATAATATAGACATGAAAGTGAACATGAAAAATACATTCAAACATATGTTACTGAAGAAGAGGCAATTATAGACATTCAATACCACAAGTATCCCATAAATTTAGCTGCAACTCCTCTTTATTAGCTTGGCCAAAACTGAGTACAAAGCTTCCTTGATCAACTAGCAAAACATGAAACTGATTCCAAAATTTTACTTGTGTGAAGAAATGAGCTAAATAGACATGAAAACCACCTTATCTCATCCTCAGGGGTCGAATCCATGAGGTGTGGAAGATATTACACAAAAATATGAACTCATAGCTAGAGTATAGGATGGTCCAAGTGACTCATTCCTATCTCAAGTGAACTGATTCATTACACCTCATTTGCTTGAATTACCTAATGTATTTACCCTAGTAAATAGTAAAAACATGATAATTACATTTAGTTTCATCATTTGCATAGGTAAAATCAACAATTCCCAAGATAAAAATCAAAACTAGAGTGAAACTCAGAAAATATCAGAAGATTGCCAAACACGCCCTTTTCTAGTCAAATGTATCCTCTCTTTTCAAGGCTGAATTCGGGTGCCTTCCCGGTGTCAAAATTTTCACCACGATGTATTGTTGGAAAGAAATTAAAGTCTACTTTCAAGAACTACATTCAGTTTTAAAAATGAAGCCCATTTTACCTATCAAAAATCACTTCTCCCAAGACTGGTAAACTCGCAGCGACCGGGCCAAAAATGAGGCAGAAACCTTGTTTTTTGATGGTTTTTTTCCCTTTTCACTGACTAGTTTTCCTCCAAATGATTAGAAAATGCATAGGTTTGATGCACTCATCATTATGAATCTACTGGTTATAGCCATTTTTCCATTAGATTCCCCAAAAAAGAGCGCAACGTCCTAGGTGCTGCGTGTTTGACCCTTCGACTGTGCTAAAAATATCTTAAAAACACAGAAATTTACCAACATGCTAAAGTTGCAAAAAAAATTTCAAAATTGGTGGGATATTTTCTGATCATGTTTTTGAGGAATGGAGTGTCACCTCGACAATTATTTCCGGCTTCCTTTTCTCTTCTTGCTTGGTCAAGTCTTCAATTTTGGCATTGGCTTTTTTGAGCTTAGCCAATGCAATTCTCTCTTTCCGGGAATGAAGTTTGATCTTTGTCCTCAACAAGTCATTATCCTTGTTGGCCTTCTATAGCAGCTTTTCCAAGTGTAGATTGGCTCTATCAAGACATCGTTCCCTATACTCATTGATTTTCATGGAAAGTTTCTCATTCAGGTTCAAATGGTCAACTAGGCTAGCTTCCCTTTGTCTCTCTAGGGCTAGAGCTCTTTTCAGCCCTCTAGTCTTTGGACGTTGATCCTCCTCATCATCAGGTTCTCCATACTTATATAATGTTGTAGAAATTATATACACTACGCATGCATATGTCCAAGATTCTCCTGATCGCAAACTATTTTAACTTCATGCACAATACAAAATCTATTCCACCATTGATCATTACATGCGGAAATTAAATCAATTGCATGCACACATGAAACCATAAAAATTCACACACATTAACACAATGTTTTAACGGGAAAGCCTAAAGCTAAAAACCCCAAATATCTGTATATAATGTATTTCATGGAGATCATGTAACAATCCTCATTCAAAGCTTATCACAAGCTCTCAGTATAATCTAATCGCTACACACTAATCAGGCCCGATCTTGCAAATCCATGCACCGATCTTTGCCAGCATTTAGCCTACCTCTACTGTGAAATCTCTGCTAAATAATGGCTCTGGATGAACTCCAATTTCCCCAGCCTTTCTCACGCTATCCTTAAAGGCATCTCCACTAAATTTTTGGTGCAAACAATGCAACACTATAGTCACAACTAATAGTCACACTTGCTCTTTCACCTACATCTCCACTGGTCTCCACTGAAACTGTCCATGCACTGTAGTTAAATGTTGTATTATTCAGTTAATTAATGAGTTAATATTTAGTGAATTAATTATTAATTAATTCACACCACTCTCACTAGTGTATCAATCAGTTAGACTAGATACAACTAGCTCAACTGTGTCTAACTGAGTTAAACTGAACACAACTCCACCAAACTCTGTGACATGAGTTCTAACTGAATTCTTCCACGCAATAGCTCCACTTAACCCTCAGGAATAGTGTAATTCCTTCTGTCAGCTCCTTTGCCACATCTGTGCACTTAACTGAAGTGCTCCAAGAGAATAAGATATTGTTTAGAGTCCAAATATTATTAAGAGCTAATAATATTCGACATATCTATTTTTAGATTAGCAATCTAAAAATATATTCCACCCAATATGTCTAAAAATAGAAATCCATATATTTTTCCAACTTGACCAACCATCCACAAATAGCATCCCGCAACTCATAGAATATGATCGACATGTCTAAAAATAGACTTTGCGCCAAAAATTACCTGTGTGGGCCCCACCTAGTTTAGGTGATTATTTTCCAACTGGGATCAGGAATGATGTTATAGGATGCCTCCTTCACTATTTATTGTTGCAATATTCAACACTCCCTCTCAACAAGAAAGGAATATCTTTGCATGTGACATGAAAATCCATGCATTTGCCTTGCAACCTTTGCAAGCGCCATGCAACTCCATGCATCTTCTCTGCAACTCTTCTGAAACTGAATAGGCTCCAAACAACTCATTCAATCTGATGCATATATCATAAAAGTCTTCAAATTCTACTTAGCTATTGCACATGTCTTCAGGAACCACTGCGTTGTTGAACTTTGCACCCATGCACTCTGCACTTGCTGTCAACTCTAAATTGCGCTCCAGTATCTGACACTGTCACTTTGATTTGCTTGCATCAATCCAACTGATCATGCTACTTTTGCTCTATGGGAACCTCATAGCCAGGTTCAATTCATGAGATCCACACCATCTCAATGAATCCTTCCTAGAAATCTCCTCTTGGGATTACCCATGCATGTCGCCTCACCTCTTACCTGGTGGTATAGCTGGATGCACTCCCTCTGCCCATCTGGGATGAAATTTCTCTGCTTGAGTGGTTTCTCCCACTCCATGATCCTCATCTTGTGGCTGCTCCACATCCCGAGGGTCCCTCTTACCTGCATGCAAAACTTTCTCCCTCTCAAGCTTCAATTGCATGTCTTTCTCACACTTCCCAACTGTAGGAAGCTCTGTAGAAATCCCATCTACTTCAAGTATGTAGAGATTCTTGGCTTGAATCCCAACCTTCTTGACTTGTCCGATTGCTTTGTACCGAAGGAAAAACTTTCCTTCACTAAAGAAAACATCATAGCCTTTATCCTTTAACATTTCGACTGAGATTAAATTCTTCTTTAAACCTGGAACATGCACTACATCTTTTAAAAGAATGAGTTTACCTGACTCCCTCTGAAAGGTAATGGTACCAATGCCAGTCGCATTGTATCATCCATTTTCTCCCAACTCAACATGCAACTGGAGATCTTTCTCCACCAATTCACTAAAAAAATTCACATCTCCTGTCATGTGAAAGGAAGTGCCACTATCAAAGTACCACCCCGATCCCAATGCACTAGACACCATGCATGCGATCAATGAGAAGTCCAGCTCAAATTGTGAGGCAAGAGCCTCACCAGCTGCAGCTCCAGAATCCTACTTTTTCTTCTTCTTCTGTGGACAATGCGTGGTGAAATTCCCATGCTCGTGACAATGAAAACACTTCACTTTGGACATGTCACGCTCTTTGACATCCGCACTGGATTGAGAAGGATTTTTCTTCCCCTTCCCTTTCCTTGCTCTGGCAACCAAATCTCAATCCTTTTCATCATCATTCTTTGATGAAGAGCCATCCCTGGTACTCCGCCTTGTCTCCTCCTGCACAAGATTTGACCAAAGTCACTCCCATCTTGGCAGTTTCTCCCGACCATTGACAGAGTCCTCGTAGCTATGAAAACTCTTCAGAAGCCCAAGGAGATCCAATATCACCAAGTATTATTCATCCACACTAACTCCTACACTCCCAAGCTCATCCCTGCAGTGGACAAACTTTGTCAAGTATACCGGAATAGTGTCATTCTTCTCCATTTTTATTTTCCTGAACTTGTCTTTAAGTGCCAACTTCCTCTAGTCACTTCTGCTTTGGAACAATTCTGTCAAAGCCTTCCACATCAAGAATGGAGTGGCTTTACCGTGAAGGCTAGACACAATGTGATCCTTCACACCTTCCAACAGAATCCTTTGACACCTTGCTACCTTCTTTTTCCATGCGTCAAGTGTGGCTGCATCACTAGAACTTGGTTTAGGAATATCTGCATCTATGAACTCCTTCAACCCATTATCCTCCAGCACTGCCTCCATCTTGTCCTTCCATGCAATATAATTAAAGCTCCATCAAGGGCATACTCCAATCGCAATCTGTTGAAAGACATCTCAACTTTGACACCAAGAAAACACTGCAGCAAATTCGAATTCCACCAGCACAAAACTAAATTGTTTCAATAATTTCAATTGCTCCAATGATCAATGCTTTGACACCATGTAGAAATTATATACAATACGCATGAATATGTCCAATATTCTCCTCATCACACACTATTTTAACTTCATGCACAATAGAAAATCTATTCCACCATTGATCATCACATGCAGAAATTAAATCAATTGCATGCACACATGAAACCATAAAAATTCACACACATTAACACAAGGTTTTAATGGGAAAGCCTGAAGCTAAAAATCCAAACTATTTGTATATAATATATGTCATAGAGATCATGTAACAATCCTCATACAAAGCTTATCACAAGCTCTCAGTACAATCCAATCGCTACACACTAATCATGCCTGATCTTGCAAATCCATGCACCGATCTCTGCCACCTGCTAGCCTGCCTCTACTACGCAATCCCTGCTAAAGAATGGCTTTGGATGAACTCGAATTGCTCCAACCTTGCTCACACAATCCTTAAAGGCATCTCCACTAAATTTGTGGTGCAAACAATGCAACACTATAGTCACAACTGATAGTCACACTTGCTCTTTCACCTACCTCTCCACTGGTCTCCACTGAAACTGTCCATGCATTGTAGTTAACTGATGTATTCTTTAGTTGATTAATGAGTTAATAATTAGTGAATTAATTAATAATTAATTCACACCACTTTCACTAGTGTATCAATCAGTTAGACTAGATACAACTAGCTCAACTATGTTTAACTCAGTTAAACTGAACACAACTCCACCAACTACCTCAATAACTCCACCAAACTCTATCACATGAGTTCTAATTGAAGTATCCATGCAATAGCTCCACTTAACCCTCAGGAATAGCGTAATTCCTTCTGTCAGCTCCTGTGCCACATCTGTGCACTTAACTGAAGTGCTCCAAGAGAATAAGATAATGTTTATAGTCCAAATATTATTAAGAGCTAATAATATTCTACATATCTATTTTTAGACTGGCAATCTAAAAATAGATTCCGCCCAATATGTCTAAAAATAGAAGTCCATCTATTTTTCCAACTTGACCAACCATCCACAAATAGCATCCTGCAACTCATAGAATATGATCGACATGTCTAAAAATAGATTGTGCGCCAAAAATCACCTCCGTGGGCCCCACCTAGTTTAGGTGATGAGTTTTCTAACTGATCAGAATGATGTTTCAGATGCCTCCTTCACTCAAGCTTGTTGCAATCTTCAACAAATGTCTCATAAAGAAAGGCTTTGGCCTTATGAGTCTCCCTTTCAGCAGTGAAGTAATTCACCTCATCAATGACTTGTTTGGTCTTCAACTGCTCATTTTCATGCTCAAGAAAGTGAATCACATATTTAGCCCTCTCAAGACTAGATTGGAGCTCACTAATATTAGCCTCTTTACCTTTGATTACTGCATTTTTTATTTTGTCTTCATCCTCCTCATCTAGGTAAACCAACTGAAATTCATGCTCTATTTCATGATTTTCCTCCTCATCATGAATGGATAGCTATATCACCTTTTCCTTACCTTTATCCACCTAATGTTTTGATGAAGAAGGTGTTGTGCTCAATTTAGTGTTCCTAAATTGAGGTCATAAATTATCAACCAGGGTCAGTAAACTACTGAAGTGAGGTGCACTATATGTGCCTAGGTATCTGTTTCTCACTACGTTGTGTTTAGTGTTTTTATGATGTTTTTGGTTTTGTGGTTTTATGTTAAGAAGGAAAAGAACTAAATGTTGAAAAAGAACAGTTGTTGGTCACACTAAAAGCAGAGCAAAACCTATACTAAAGAACAGAAAATGCAAAGTTTGATAATGACTCATAGCAAGAAAATAAATCACAACATGAACTCAATCACTCATAACATAAACTCATCCAATTCATCCATTAGAAATATTTTGGAATAGCTTGAGAAAGGGACAAGTTTAGTGCAAATGAGATTCTCCTAAGTAAACAACCATCTTACAATATTACAAAGAATCTCATCCATGGCTAAAATTTTATTGGAACACAATTGGAAAAAGATTATTTGTAGCACAATAAGATTTCTACTCTGAATTAACTTGTAATGCTAAGGTTAATCCATTATGCAGCCCCACCTGTCACTACTAAGCCTTATTCGAAAGTTAGAGATTTTCTAAAATAGTTTTTGGGAAAAAGGCGTATTTGTGAAATTGCAAAAGATTGCAAAACAATCAAGGCCTTAAACTGATATCACTAATTCATTCCTGTCCATATGATGATGCATTAATAGAAAGTCGGAACAAGATTAGTTTGTAAACAATGAAGGCCATGAATTCTAATTTTGACAGTTAACACAAGTTAAAGAACAATGGATAACATTGAACTAGAATGCAATTGATCAAACTTGAAACACAGTGATCACAACTAAACTAAAATGCTTTTAGCCTAACTTTGAAATACAGTGCACTGGAACTGAACTAGAATGTCACTAATCTAACTTAAAGTACAGTGAACAGAGTTATACTAGAGTGCCATTATCAAACTTGAAACACAGTGACAGAATTAAACTAGAGTGACATCTACCTCCAGAGTACTACAACTAGACTAAAGATGCAACTAATCACTAAAATGTCTCAACTCTGTCTCATTCGGAATTAGTGGTATTTTGGAATAATTTATGGAACAGGATTGGCTGCAACATGTTATGTAAATGAGCATGAAAGCATACAATTCAACAAAACACAACAAAGCTCTAAAACACCACAGCTATGTCTCATCTAGAGTTAGTGATATTTTGGAAGAGTTTATAAGATCACGACTAGCTGTAACAACTGATGTAATTGAGCACAAAATCATAAAGTTCAGAGAAATGCAACTAACTCCTAAATACTACAGTTATATCCCATCCAATGTTAGTGGTATTTTGGAAGAGTTTGTAAGGATAAGACTAACTGTGGTATCCGCTGCAAGTAAGTATAAAAAACACAAAGTTCAGAAAATTGATTAAACTAAGAATGAAACAAGGCTAAGTTACTTATCTAAACCATATGAACAAAGCTTCTCAGGTAGCAGGGGCCCTCTACCACCGGATTAGCACGCAAATCTACTCAATATTGACTCATCTCTTGCAATAAAGTGATGCTTCTTTCATTAAAGGAGAAATTATTCAAAACAGAGTATTACGGTCTTCTGAGATCTAGCAATAAAACATAAATCTAGCTAACTGTTTCTCGGTCTCCCGAGCCATACTTATAACAAAATTACATAACTGTCTTTGAGATAAAACAAGAATAATTGTCTTTCCCAATTAAAATCAAACTAGGACTCTGGTGGTGGCCTCGTACTATGATTAAGGACATCTGTACAGTCCTTGTCCTATTAGAAGTCTGTCTCCTAGTTTTGGTTTCCCACGTGCATAACCACCTGTAGACTCAAGCTCAGATTTCATGGAGAGCAAGAAATGATGGGGGAGTGATGTGGAATACGACCATATGTGTTTTTCCTTGAGGTGACACCTGGAACCTGCGTAAACATGAGAACTGTTGTGGAATAGGCGACTGGCTACAGAATGACTACGTTCTGTAGCCAAGTCTAGTCAAAAATTGCTACAATAACAAAATCATGAAAACATAGCAAGTTAGTCATTATATACATTCTTAAATTAATCCTAATCAATCCTATTGATCATTTAAGCCTGTAATTGATGAGGGACAAAGAAAATGAAGTGAAATGTGGTGGAAAAGAAGGACATCTTTGGGGCTCAACAGAAGGCATGGCCACTTTCACTCTAAGTGAAGAAAACACATGCTTATATCCTCTCTAGTAGGTTTTTGGCAATGGCTCAACCTCAACCCAAATAGCCCATTTTTCCTCAATGTCCTCATCCCTGCTAGGTGACTCGGAATCATGATGGGATGGTGATGAAGGGTCATAATAAGGTGAAGAAGAAGGATCAATGTGAGATAGAGGTAAAGGAGGTGAATGGAACTGATCTAGTGATGATGTATGAATAGTAGGTTGAGATGGAGGGATAGATGTGGAAGGATGAGATGATGAAGGTGCATTCTGGCCATGATGAATAGGTGGGACAGTGAAAATATCATTGGATATGAAGGTGTCCCATGGAATGTTTAACAAATCAAGGTGATGTGTGACTATCATCTTGATAAGGGAGTGGTGAAATACACTTTGCATTTGATGATCATAATCTCTCTTTTTGGAAATAAATGCCATATTTTCAATGCTCTGGTAGAGAGAGTAAGTTATATTGAGAATTCTAACCCTTATGAAGTGCATGAGTAGCCGGACATGATAGGAATAGAGTCTAGAAAACCTTCCCTCACAGGGGAAGTATCTCATGATGATTTTCATCACGGGGACATATATGTATAGGAGGTAAGAGAAAGGAAAAACCCTCTTTCTCTCATTCTTGTACCTTGGTTAAAGATATGGCTCATAATAATAGTGACTCAAATTTCCTTTTTTGAACCATTTTTCCCCAACATTTGGGATATCAGTGGAAACTGATATAATGTCAGTGGACACAGTGAAATTGACACCAGAAAGGGTGACCTAGTTGTCATGGAGGCTATAAATGAATAATATTATCAACGTAGGATGGTATTGGAATCTTTGCACTTTTTCATAGAATTCAAAACAACCTACATGCTTAAAGCATGCCACGGTGATAGGAGATGTCATGAGTTCTCTGGTATTTGTTGGTTCATGTCTAATGACTCTCCCTCCTTTTTTATATGACTTTCTATCCTGTCTTTCCTCCTCCTCATTATGACTTCTATTCTCCTCTTCTGCCATAATGTTTTTTGGTGCTACACCCTAGGGAAAGATGGAATGAAATGAAAGTGTATGAAGTGAAGGTTGGTGTGAGGAAACAAAGGAGATGGGAATAGGGAAGAGAGCCTAGGCAAGTGAAAACCTAGGAATTAGGGTTTTAAAGGGTATGATAGTTTATGGAATGGGGATATAAATGTAAGGAGTTGGGAAAGTGTTTTAGGATGTGAGGAAGAGTATATGAAGGCTAAGGGACCAGTTTTAGAATGTAAATTAGATTTTAATGAAAAATAGGGTTTTTGAATTTAGAAGGAGGCACTAAATTCCCTTAAGCATAATCACACATCAAATTGACATTTGATGAAATGGAGTGACGCAAATTTGTTACTTATTGGCATATTGGAGGCATGAGGAATCATTGTTTTGAAGTTTTGGAATGAATCTGTGAGATTTTGAGGTCTGGTAGAGAATTTTTGAAGCAACTGGGTGAACACACAGCGTCCTTGGTAAACACGCAGTGACCCTGGAAAATGCGCAGCACTATTCAAAAATACACAGGAATTTCGGCTAAACATGTAGCGTCTAGGCCAAATGTGCAGTGATCAAGCCAAATGTGCCCTCTAAACTTGTTTTGCACAATTTCATCCTAAAACTCAAAAATTTCTTCTTTTTTGAGTTTTCTTGAGGCTGTAGGAAGAAAATGAACTTTGATTTGAAGTGTTGAGGACTTTTATACTTAAGTGGATTTGATTTATGATTTGAAAACCCACTTTCCTTATGTTTCACTTTTCCTTTCAAATTTTCAGACTAATGCTCTTCGAATTTTGACTTTTTGTTTCGTAGGTTGATCAGTTGATGGAATTTGACAATTCTTTCCTTCAGTTTGGCATGAGTGCTTTGAGTTGACAGCTAGGGAGTGAAAATATTACATATAGAAAAAATAAAATTAAATAGGAAATAAAAATTACATTACATATTAGTTTTCATATCAAGATAACATTTTGATATGAAAATCATATAAAATCAAAATTACAAATTTAAAAATATAATATTTACATATTGATGATCTTCTGAAGATGGAAATAAAATGTCATGGAGTCACTCTCACATTTGTTTTCTGACTTTATTGGGATGGAATGATGTATTCTTGGACCTTGGAAAACAAAACCTAATGACCTAATGAGACCTTGAATGACTTGAATTTCATGATTGACTTTGACTGAGACAAGACATGGTGAAATGATATTTTCATAGGTATTTTTATGCTCAACTGGATATCAAGGGGAGTCAGCAAATGTGATTTTCTGAGAGACAGTGAAGTTTTATTGAGTAGGGCTACCATCATTGAAACAATTTTTAGCATGACCTAATGGAATGATATAAAAATTTCAGAGTGAGACACATAAAATGAAATTGAAAGGAATGATATTCATCACTAATGGAAAAATGAATATTCTGACACTAACGACCACCACTGATTATGTGACCAAATGGGTGGAGGCGAAGGCTATTAAGGATTTTACTGTAGATACTATTGTGAATTTCATCTTTGAGCATATTCTGACTAGGTTTGGCTACCCAAAGATCTTAATGAGAGATAGAGGTAAACATTTCGTTAATGAAACTATTGAAGCTTTAATGGAAGAATTTCAGATCCATCATGCGAAAAGCACCCTGTATCACCCACAAGCTAATGGTGCAGTAGAGGCTTTTAACAAAATCTTGGAGACTGCACTTACTAAGGTCTATAATTCCAATTAGAATGACTGGGATGTGCGCATCCCTTCGGTGCTATGGGCCTATAGGACAACATGCAAAAAACTGAATGGGAAGACTCCTTTCGGGATGGTCTATGGACAGGAGGCCATCATGCCCATGGAATATATTGTCCCTAGCCTATGCTTTGTAGCTTTCACAAATATGGCGAAGCCTGGCATCATGGAGGAAGACTTGGTAGAACTAGTTTCCTTGGAATAAGATCGGTTTATTGCTAACTTTCATCAGCAAGTACAAAAGGCATGTGAAAAAGCTTTGCACGACCAACACATTCGACATAAGGTGTTTAAGGAAGAAGACTTGGCTTTTCTCTATGATAGTAAATTTTCACACCACTTGGAGAAGTTACATAAGCATTGGTTGGGGCCGTATATAATAAAAGAGATTATTGATGGTGGTGTGGTGTGCTTGGCCACGCTGTGTGAAGACTACCTTCCCGGGTATGTTAAAGGAAGTCATCGAAAGCCCTATAGGGACAATCTAGTGCCTACCAAATGAATATATGGATGGGGCATCATAAGTGAAGTATTTGCATGCAATATGAGGGTAAGGTGCAAACATGTGCCACTAAGGTGAAGGGGTAGTGCGCAAAGAAGAAAACTAGCCGTTGGAACTGTGCAACAAGGAAAAAAAATGGAATTTTCGCTGGGAGTAGCAGCTTGGCTGCATTTAATGATGCAATATCAGAAGATATTTTACCATTCCCCTTGCAGTACATGGAAATTAATGGTAATCCAACTATTTTTACAATTAAGGAGGGCATGGGTCTTAGTTGGTCCCTCTACTATTTTAACAATTGGCGCCCCGTGATCATTTATAAAATATGTCCTCTTGCCACCTGTGTGATTTGCATGTCTGGTTGCGAATCCATTTCTGATGGAAGTAAACCCGAGTCCATATTTCAAGCCAGGATGAAGGCCACCAACCCTAAAAAATATCTTTCGACACCCCTCACAACGTCTATAGAGGAAGAATCAGACAAGGTCTGAGAAGTAGTTCCGAAGATGGAGGAAGTTGCATCCACCCCAGTGAAGGTGAAGGGTAAGGGAAAAGTGTCGAAGTGGGCTACTTCTAAGCCCTACACCTCTCCGAGGAATGTTTTGTCTCCCAAAAAAACTTCTAAGGAGCGGTCCCTCAAGGGACCGCCCGTATGCCCTTATTCCCCCAATATTTCCCTGTGGTTGGTGAAATGCACTACATGCTCACTCAAATGAATTTTAATGATTATGATCTTGCCAATGAAGTAACATTTCCTGAGCTGGCCCCAAAAAATTACTTGGAACATGTCATGTATGATAATGTCTTGAAGGTAGAACTGATGCCATGGGCATGTGGATTTCATAATGCGAGAATCCTCAATATGCTCAGGATCCCCTATTTTGGGTGGTACCCCATCACCAGCCTCTGCGTTCACCAATTGTTGACCTTGTTCCATGATGGCACTCTCTAGATTCAAGGAAGAATCTCAATTGATGTCGCACTGATCGAGCGGCTCACCAGATTGCCTATGAGTGGGCCCCATCCATTGAAATGATTTAGTAAGAGTATTGAGCTGAAGGTAGCAAACAAAGTAAAGGAAACATACGTAGTCGAGAGAGACAAACGGGGCTTTCTGGTCTAGACTATCAATGACCAGGCGGTGTTTGTGGGCACCCTGATCCTAGGATGTAAGATTATGCACAAATGTCAGCCTAATATAGTCCCGACGCATGTCACTGACTTGGAGGCGAAGTGCGAAAAATTGGTGCTCTATAACTGGTCCCAATTTCTCTGTGAGTAGCTTTTGGAGAACGTGCGTGAGTCACAGGAAATGGGGAAGTTGTTTTGCTATTTGTGCCTTATGTTTCTAATTTCTTTGGTTGCATGGGAAACCCCAAAGGATACAGTCCTTCCCGACATCAAGCATGATGTCTGTGAGGGGGCGTGCTACACAAATTTATGGGACTCGACGAAGGAAAAGCGAGTTGAAGAAAACAAGATTTTATGGGTTTTGTTCTCTAGCACATTGACGCAGGATATTCACTCCCAAAAACACCTCTCACCGTCCGTATATGAGAAGTATACAAGCGTGGAGATGTTTTAGGTAAAAATGCACCACATCATGATCAAGGCACATAAAATCCCTAATTGGTACCCCTTACCCTACATGGTTACGGAAGAGGAGGTTGACCAAGTTGTCGCTTCAAGGCAGAATTTGTGGAAGATTGAGCTGGGCTATGCCAATCTAGTCACGCAATCCACATCTAGGAAAGAAACAACCCTGGAGAAAAAATACCCAATAGAGACAACCCTAGATTTGCATGACAGTGCCCCAAGATACCACTGAGCGGCACCCGGAGACAGGTGGAAATGATCAAGACACCAACGAAGACCTAAACACTGATGACAATGATGGAACAGACAAAGATCAGGAATTTGGTAGTGATCACGTGGAAAATAGACCCCGGTGGTTTGGATGGGCTTGGTGGAGCTGGTGAAAAATCCTCATGTGGCATCAAGTGTGGAGGAGAAACTTCTAGGGGACCGCGCAAGAGAAGAAAAGGGTCCAAGATAGGTAGGGAAGAGGAGGTTACTCTAATTGAGGAGGACCTCGAAAAAATTGCTGATGTAGTCACCTCGGCATTTGAGGACTGATGGAACACCATAGAGGCTCAGCACAAGGTTGTGGTGGAAGCCTTGTAGTCCACCTTAGAGGTTCTTCCGCTGAAGGTTGATACCTTGCAAGAGAGCGTAGATCAAGCGAGATCGGTTCAAGCGAGCGCAGATCAAGCAAGGATAGTACCAACGATCCTGCTCTATACAAAAATCATTGCAGCTATAGGAATAAGAGTCTGCCCCTTCCCCGACGCTATAGTATCCCTGGATCCAATAGATTTTTGCGAGCAAGTCCATGCTTGCTCTGAGGTCGGCCTTGACTTGGCCACATTTCCAAGTGGGAAACTCCACGTGTTGCACATCTTCATTTCAACATAAATTCAGGACAGGGAGGTGCACGCCTAGCAGCATGTTGGTGAGGCTGAGCACGTTGTAGCTACCAAGATGGAAGAATCTCAGTAGGCTCAGATAACACAACATGCAGCCTTAGCTCAAAGAGTGCAATTGGAAAGTGCCATCGACAAGCTATGCGACGACATTCCTGATATTTCTATCCCAGCCTCTGCCACACAGCAAGCTAAAGTAGAAGGCATGGTTGCAACTCCCAAAGTCTCGAGGTCAGAAGTTCAATCAATAAGGGCAGAGTTTGAACAATAGATTGGTGTGTTACATGCGCAGCTACAGCCTGAGACTCCCCCGAAGTGCGCACACAACGAACGGCTACTATCCAGAACATTGTGGCTGGCATTTCAGCATCTGTCATGTATGGATCCTCCCTTCTCGACAAAGCCATGGGGCTATGGACTTCAGTGCATACAAATCCTTTAGTCAAGAAAATAAATTTGGAACTGCATGCAAAAGTGCAGGAGTTCGATGACTTACAAGAAGTTCTCCCTACCCTTATCCCTACTCAGTGAATGACACGCCTTCATACCATCCAGGTGCTGCAACGCAAAGTAGAGGCACTCCGCTGTCGGAAGAAAATCATCACTAACCACATAAAGCCTTGGGCGGAGGATGCCATGCAACTCTCTTAGGACCTTGATGTTGTCATCTACAGTCTGAACCAGACAATGAAACAGGTCACTCTAGCCGCTGAAGGGCCCCCATCAAAATAGTTGGTTGAAACCGTGTAGATCATCACAAACCAAAGTGCAGGTATCTTGCTCCCATTTTCTACGGTTATCGAAGCACTTTAGCTCAAAATGAAGACCCCACTGCCAGTGTGACTCAAGACGAGTCACAAGATTATGTTGGGGGCCTGTTGGAGCAGGGTCCCCTAAGTCGGACAATTTTTCCATATTTTGTAATAACTTAGTCTTGTATAGGGGTTTTGGGCGGGTCAAAACCCCTCACGATTTTTAATGGATCAAAAGGGTAGACCAAGGTTCCGCAAACCATTGTTTGTGGACCATAGGATAGCGTGGGCTAAATGGTATAAATAAGAGCATAGATCGAGTCTAAGAAGTCAGTTTTTTGGATAAGTCTGAACATGGATTTTAATATTTTGTGATAATATTTGTGCGAGGTTGTCTGGGTAAGGGCTTCTGCTGGCTGTGTGTGCAGAGACCCTAAGTCCTGGTGTGTGCGGACCCCACTAGCTGTGTGTACGGGTATGTGAAAGACTCTGTAAGAAGAATATGAAGTATTAATGAATGGAAGGATGTTGTGTTGATATTAAATGTCTCTTTGATCTGTTATAAGTTGCGCTTCATGTTGTTTCCCTGTTATTGTTGTGATATTAAATATTTTTAGTTAATTGATTACACACATGTTTTATATGCTTAATAGAATGATGAATGCATATATCTGGTGATATTGGGTTATATTCCTCTTATTAATTGATTATCTTATGAGTTATGGGATGTGTGAAAGTTATTTAGTTAATCTATATTGTTAAGGGTTTCTGGTTAGGGCTTCCTCTGCACATACCTGTTCGAGAACTAAAGGTACCCACATAATTAACCTCTGTCTCTCTCACAGGGTGTGGAAACCTAGTTCCAGCACCTTTCCATACTACTTCAGGTGAGACCTTGACTTGTGCAAGCAGGTCATCGCTGAAAGTGATAGTAGTACAGGGGTTTTTTGGTTAACCTAAAATCTGAACTTGGGTCAAGACCCCCCAAGACCAATAGATGGAGTGCTTGACAGTGTAGGGGTACCCATGTGGGTGAGTTGAAGATGTCCATGTATTTCTCCATGACCTTGACCATCTACTATTGTCATGTGTAGGGGCTACGTCTGGAGGTTGTGGAGGTGGCCACGATTTTATCCTTGCCCTAAGGGCGTATAATAAGGAAGACAAATTTTTTGGTACAGGAAATGATCTTACTACATTTCTTAGCAGAGATCAAAGATATGGTGGTAGGTAGTGCTACCTCCGATATCCTATATAACTTATTTCCCAAAGAAATAATAAAATTCCAAGGCCTAGAATCATACACAACATGACACTTCCAGAAGTATGGTTGATCTAATAATGCATCAAAAAATTCAATAGGAGCAACATCACACAGTACCTCAACTGTGAAGGGCTTGATGTTTTAGGGAAGGTGACATTGTTGGCTCACACAAGGATCTTGTCCTCAGTGAAGCCACCTGATCGTGTACGACTGTGGATGTTGTCTAGTCAATAGGACAAACCTATTCACGACCTTTGATAAAATGAGGTTCTTTTGGCTCCCGATGTTGACAATAAACTGTAGTGGAAAACAATTCACCCACATATGTGAGTGGAAGGGACACTCCCCCTCCTCTGGATCTTCGGGCTCAATCTTATAGATCTTGGTGGTGGCCACGATGGTGCTAGATTCCACATCAATAATATGCTTCCTTTTTTTCATACCCCTTTTTGGGTTATGAATCATATTTATAACATGCATCTGACTCAGAATCCTTCAATTCAATCATGAGTGGCTACTTGGTTTGAAACTTACTTGTGTTGTGAGTGGGGCTCTTATGGAACTCATACCATTTTCCCTTGTCCTTCTTTGTCTTCGTGGTTTTTTTCTTTTCTTTTGGTTTCAATGGGTTGTCTTGGATCACCCTGCCTTGGCTTTGTCCTTTATTTTGCAATTTGGGGATGCCTTTCCCTTGCTTCAAATTCGCAGGTCCAAAGTCTCTCTTCTTCTATTCAAATTTATACTCAATCTGGGCAACATATTGGTATGCTGCACCCAACAAGGAGATGTACATGAAATCCATTTCCTCATGAATGTATTTGTGCCAAAAACTATGGTACTTGACCACCATATGTTTCTCATAATATTTGATACCCAAATTTGTGCACAGGGTACAGAAAATATTCATCTAATCATTCACATCTTGATCCCTGTGTTGCTGCATCGTAGTTGATTGTATGCACTTTTCCTCATATCTCCCCATTAGGTAATATTGTTCCTTGATGGCATATTGGAAAGAATTATAAGTGGGTGTGGCAGAAAACAATGATGGTTATCTCTGGCCCCTTTGTTCGCAGTAGGTTTCCCACCAGTCCTTGACATGGGGCAAGACTTTGAGGAGTGAAAAAGTAATCTTTTCCCTATTGCAAAAATCATGAACCCAAAATTATCCTTACAATAGATTTAACCATCTATCTATGATTTCTACATCTATCCGGTGTTCAAATATGGGAATTTCAAATTTGACTTGTATCGTGAGGGGAGTGGTGCTTCTAGAGTGGCGGTCGGATGAAGATGGGTCGCCTGTGGGAATCCACTTAAGGATCTGGGAAAATTTATCCATAAATGTGTTCCTACATCGCTCGAGGGTTTCTTTGAGCAATATTTTGAAAGGATCTCCTACTCCCTCATCTTTATCTTCTTCCTCCATGGGATGTTATTGGGGTTTGCAAGGCTGGTCTTACAAATTTTCAACTAGTTTGATCCCTAACTCCTTATATCCCAACCTCGTTGGGGATATACAAATAAAAACATAGAAAGAGAAGACAACTCTAATACCACTGATCCAAACTTATCCAAGAACACAACAGAATACAAATATAAACATAAACACATAGATGCAACATAAATAAATCTTCATTTCATTAATATCAAAGAATTGAAAAAGGCTAACATACAAAATGGAAATATTAGCTTGGGAGATGGTATCTTATCTCTGAGAAGATATGTGGTGGCTACATGCATATGAAATGTGTTACAATGAGGCTCAAAGGAATATTTATTATTTAGAAATAATGGAAAACCCTAAACATCCAAAAACCTAACCCTAGGAGATGAAGCTCTAAAACTGTGGGACCTGTTGGTGTAAATTGGCACATCAAATTCCTGGAGTTGTAAATTTGGCATAAAATCTCCAATTGAAGTGTAAAATACCTCATTATAAAGATATATCAGAGGAATAAAACTTTCAAAACATTAGCCTTCTCATGTTTTCCCGTTTTCCCAAAAAACATCATTTAGAGCCTCAAAACGGCTCTGAAAGTTCAAGACCTGAAAAACTATAAAAAAATTTACATTGTGCTACAATTAAGGAAATTGAAACTGTGATAAAATTAAGGTAAATGAAACTGTGATACAATTAAAGAAACTAAATGAAATAATGGTGGGGGTCCAAGTGTAATAAGCGGGTTTCCACCAATATCCACCTTGATCAATCCTCCCCGCTTAGGAAGCAATGGTCCCCATTGTGTTGAGTGCTTGCATGATATGGGGAATCTTATGCTGAACTTTGTCCCTGGTGAGCCATTTTCCTTGGTGCATGATTTGAAAATATTTCACAAACTCGATATAGTTTGATCTTCTGCTAGTGAGTGTACATTATCTATGTGTGCATGATTCGATCATTTATGGCATGTTCCATGCAGTTTGGGTTTATCTCGGTTGGCGTGAGTTGTTCTACAATATCTGGTGTGTCCAGTAATAAGGGAAATTATGGCCAAAGGTGGTCCACATTGAACACTTGGTTCAGACCAAGGAATGGTTGAATGTTTAGTTAGAAAGCATTGTCCCCTACAACCTTAGTGATGGTTTAAGGCCCATATCAGAGCAGGTGAAGCTTGTGTGTAACGTTCCTACTTAGCCTTAGCTAAGAGGAGACATTCAATTTTGATTTAATTTATGTTTTGTGAATAAATGAATGAGGTAGCACATGTAAAACTCCTAAGAAGTCTAAATAAATCAATGCCCATGTGAACAAAGGCAAATCAGGGCTATGTAAATAATCACTTGCAGGTGTGAAAGAGGTTTTGAGCCAAGATTGGGTCCACCTTGACCAAGTCAACTGCGCTGTCTAGATTCATTGCATCTCCAAAAGGGACTGCACAGTTCTAGAAGGGAGCCTCTAATGTGAAAAGGGCCAACTCATCAAAGTGGTTTAGGGTTTGCAAGAGCTATCTCTTGTTATAAAAAGGAGGAGAAGGCACATGAAGAGGTTGTTGATGAACTATATTTTTGAAGTATTTGTCTACTTAGACAAATACCATTCTTTGTTGTTTAGTGGAGGATTGTGATTGGAATTCATGTTTAGGGGTTTCATATCTTCCCTTGAGGATCATTAGAGGAGTTATTTGCTGAAGTTGGCCACTATCTGGTTTGAGACCAAGCTCTATTATTCATGATCAGCGCTAGCCCATTGAGGGTTTTGTAGTTGTTATCCTTTGTAGCAAGTGGTATTCTAGATATGCTTAGATCTAGCTCGTTTTGAGAGGATTTCTCTATTGGAGTTTGTTCTTCAGCCTCCAAAGAGATAGCTGATCCATATTTTGTATCATATATGTAATTTAATTCTAGTTATTCAGTCTCCTTCACCCTCTGCGCAGTTTCTGCTCAATACTGCGTTATTTTGTGAGAGGGCTTCTTGTTTCAGTTTGCTATTAGTTTGGAGGGAGATCTCTTGGTGTTAGGCTTTCCTTCCCATGGTGATCCATGGATTGGGTTGCTGATCCATGTCTCTATAGATCTAATCTATTTCAGTAATAAAATTTATCTTCAGAAATTTCTGCATTTTCTGCAACACTGTAAATTGTAATTCAGATCTACATCTTATTATGCAATATTTTGATGTAATTCCAATTGGATCTTGGTCTTCAAGTCTTGTAGTTTCCATATATATATTAGATCTAATGTTTAATCCATATATATGGCAGATATCTAATATGTAATTTATAGTAGCTGAACCATCTAAAAAATAACGTTGTCTATGTATTTATGCAGTTTATTCCTATTTGCAGCTCTAATTTCTGAAGGGATTTTACCCTAGTTCTCTTTGTAATATGTTGTAGAGGAAATAAGCTTAAATATAAATATTATTTTCCATTATATCTCTGAAGTATCAGATCTTTGGTTTTCCTCCTTTGAGCTTCAGTCTAAACTGCACAATACTAGTAGCTGGGGTTTTTAAGTTGTAGCAGCTCTTCTCTTTCGTTGATCTCTAGCTAGTCTTGACTGTGGGAGATATATTTAATGTGCGTAAACTTATTTTTTTCAGCTAAAATTATATATATAAGTCACATACAGCCTAAATGAGGGGATCCCAGCTGTGATCCGCGTTATTCTTTCTCAAATTTTCTTATACAGAGTTTTCATTGAAGACCTTGTTGAGATTCCTCAAAAGGGATTATTCAAAGTTCTATAGGCAGAGTCTACAGTTGGCCAGGTAGCCTCTGGTTCTCACCCTCTTTTTAGAGGTGACATAACCAGTAAATTACTCTGTATTCCATCTTTGAAATAGAATCTTGAGAATCCCCAAAAAGGAATATTACAGTGGTATCAGAGCTCCACTCGTAGCACAACCTGTGCTAGCATTGGAGCCACAGTCATGCTGCATTCCAAAGATGAAGATCCTCTTTCTAAGAGGGAGAGGAGATACCATAATATAAATCATAAAAATTATGACTATACTACTGTTGACCTTGACAAGGGAAAAGCCCTTAAATTTAATGATGAAGATAAGGAGGCAGAAGAGTTTTCAAAAAATATCTTGGAAACCATGAAAGATCTATCCAAGGAGATAAAGGAGATGAGGATAGATAGAATGAGGGAGTCCCTTGGAAGGCTCCATCAAGGGGAAATTTTTGAAATGTCTTAGTTTGGGACTGGTCCACCTATGAGCTTGCCACAAGCTCCACATATCTCACAATGCTCTATAATGCCTACCTTCTTGGTTGTAGAGAATGAAGGGCTTCAAAATTCAACCTCTTTGGAAGGCTACTTTGTAGAATATGATTCAGAAAGTCAAAGGTTCAAGGATAACTTGAGCTTTAAAGACTTCTGCCATCTCAAGGACCAGAGGAGGCCATTGCAGCAGTATAGAGATGGAGGGTTTCTTCATGGGAGGCACCACACCATGGGCAGGTTCTTCTTGCCTAAGTTCGATGGATCACCCTCTTGTTCTGCTAAAGCATGGGTGGAGAAGCTGGACATCTATTTCTAGACAAAGTGCCTGAAGCAGAAGCCATCAAGATTTTTGCGCTACATTCTGAGGGAGAAGCCCACAACTGGTGCTTTCATGGAATTTCTACATTGGGGCACAAAAATGTGTCCACTTATGCTGAGTTCACTAGGATACTAGTGGAAATATTTTATGGGAAGGATCCGAAGGCCCCTTTCATTAGGTTGGAAAAGATTAAACAGATAGGAGATGTTGAAGCCTATATCTCTGAATTCTTGAGGTTTTCTGTAATGGTTCCTGATATTTCAGTAGAAAGGAGAGTCTATATGTTCATTGATGTCCTGGAAAAACCTTTGCATGGGTTGGTTAAGTCCACCAAGCCCATCACTCTACATGATGCCATTTAAAGAACTAGGGATCTCCAAGATTCCTTTCCAAGGGCAAAGGCAACCTTCCCAAGCAAAGATACTCACTCTTCTAAGGGGAAGGAAGGGAAAGCTGCTCCACCCAAGGAGAGCTCACTGAAGAAGCTTCTTGACAATGATCTCCGGAGGGAGTTGAGGAAAAATAATTTATGTTTCAATTTTCAAGAGCCATGGGTATCGGGACATAGATGTGCTTTTGGAAGAGTACACTATATTGAAGTCTTCTCTGATTGTGAGGAGGAGGAGGGAAATGATGGACCTAGGAGAGGTCACAATGCTCGTGATGATGAGGAGGAGGATCCATCATCATCCAAAGAAGAAGAGGGAGCATTTGCTCCAACCAGTGGGACTCTTGCTTCCTTGAAAGGAGTGCCCAAGTATTTGACTCTTAGAGTGCAGGGTTTAGTTATGAACCAAAGAGTATCTATTCTTATTGACAATGGAGAAAACCACAACTTTACTGATGCTCACTTTGTGCAAAGGAGAGGGATCCCTACTGATACTTTTTATGGGTTCTCTGTTTTGGTTCCAGGAGATAGAACTATGCAGTGCATGCAATATGTTCCATAACTTTCTGTGACTATGGGGACATACAATTTGGAGGATCACTTCTTTGTAGTGGAAATACCAGACACCAACATCATCTTGGGTGTCCATTGGTAGATTACTTTGGGAAAATTCACCACTGATTGGAAGGCCTTGCAGATGGAATGGGTGGATTTGAAGAGTGGGAAACAAAAATCCATTCAAGGCATGCACACCTACCCTTCACTTGATGTCTCTACCCACACAAAAAAGATGTAATTGCGCAGTGAGGGAAAGGAACTCATAGTTCCTTCTCTCATGTTTATGAGACTACTACAAGGGACATTCCTACATCATAGCAAGCCACTTGGGGTGCCATTAGATTCTGTGGGAAAAGCTTCACCAAGTGCTGAAACAATGGAAGAAAGAGTCACAGCGCTGTGGAAGGAAGAAAGAGGGAGGATCATCCTTTCCACAAATAGTTTTGACATGCATAGCGCCAAAGAAACAAGCAACAACAAGGCAAGAACCACCATAGATGAATCAACAGCGTTGTCTTTGTTGAGAAGTGTAGATCCATATTGGAGGTCTCAACTCCTTGTGGAGTACTCCAAAGATCTACACACCGGGATGATCTTAGATGGCATAAAGCAAGGAGGAGGCTACTTAGTCCATGAAGGGGTCATATATCATCTTGGTAAAGTATTCTTGTCTCAAGCCTCCAAGCTTAAGCAAGAGATACTACAAAGAGCACATAAGGAGTTCCTTTCCAGCTACATGCAGTCATCAAGAATCTACTCCCTAATCTTGAAGAGTTTTGATTGGGAGGGTATGGATGAGGAGCTACATCAGCATTATGATTGGGAGTAACTACATCAGCACTTACAAGAGTGCAATATTTATGTGGAGATGGGGAATCCAAGGGATCCTATGCAAGATACATTTTAGCCATCTCTTTCTTCTCTCAAAAGAGGAGAAAAGCCCATGCCTAACTCCATGTGTGTGGGAGACTTGTATGGTAAGAAATCTGATCTTGTGGAGAAAGTTTATTTTTATGATTTGGCACATTCTCTTACCATATGTATGTAGGCCATGGCTCCTACAATGAGTAATATTACATGCAGATCTCATGGTAAAGATGAGGCCAATAAAAATTCCAAATCTGGCCACTCCCTTGAGGTGCAAAGGGAGATTATTTATCATGATGGGTGCTTCCCAAAAGCACCTAATGAGGGTTTCACTTTCAGCCATGTCAAAGTGACCCATGCAAAAAATATGTGGTGGGAGTACCACCTATCACACTCAGATCTACTCAAAACAAGGAGTGTATTGCGCTCGTACCTTATGTGGGATTGTGACCCACCTCCTCATGTGCAAATTCCAGTTTACCTTTATGTGATTTTGCTCCCATACATAGATGACATATTAGTTTTGTCTATGGATATGTATGGGAAAAGGGTAAGTAGTGTACATGTACCATATGGGATGGAAATTTATCCTGTACTTCATGATACTTTTTTCAGATGTGACATTGCTTCGCCCATGTTTATTTCTGTTGAGTTTTACATTCCTGAAGGGGCAAACTATGCACTTATCATGTTAGCATTGGAGGAGCAGTTTTTGATGTATTGTCCTGGTGAGCACTTACTCCATGATGAAATATTGATTCTTGATTGTGTCATTAATGAAGAAGGAGAAGAAATATATCTTTTACCCTACCAGTTGCTTGAGGACAAGCAACATTTTGAGGGGGAGGACTGTAATGTTCCTACTTAGAATTAGCTAAGAGGAGATATTCAAATTTGTTTTAATTTATGTTTTATGAATAAATGAATGAGGGAGGACATGTAAAACTCCTAAGAAGTCTAAATAAATCAATGCCCATGTGAAAAAAGGCAAATCAGGGCTATGTAAATAATCACTTGCAGGTGTGAAAGAGGTTTTGAGCCAAGATTGGGTCCACCTTGACCAAGTCAACTGCATTGTCTAGATTCATTGCATCTCCAAAAGGGACTGCGTAGTTCTAGAAGGGAGCCTCTAATGTGAAAAGGGCCAGCTCATAAAAATGGTTTAGGGTTTGCAAGAGCTATCTCATGTTATAAAAAGGAGGAGAAGGCACATGAAGAGGTTGTTGATGAATTATATTTCTGAAGTATTTGTTTATTTAGACAAATACCATTCTCAGCTGTTTAGTGGAGGATTGTGATTGAAATTACTATTTATGGGTTTCATATCTTCCCTTGAGGATCGTTGGAGGAGTTATTTTCTGAATTTGGCCACTATCTAGTTTGAGACCAAGATCTATTATTCATGAGAAACACTGGTCCATTGTGGGTTTTGCAGCTCCTATCCTTTGTAGCAAGTTGTATTCTAGATCTGCTTAGATCTAGCTTGTTTTGAGAGGCTTTCTCTGTTGGAGTGTGTTCTTTAGCCTCCAAAGAGACAACTGATCCATATTTTGTATCAGATCTATAATTTCATTCTAGTTATTCAGTCTCCTTCACCCTCTCCGTAGTTTCTTCTCAACATTGCGTTATTTTGTGAGAGGGCTTCTTGTTTCAGTTTGTTATCAGTTTGGAGGGAGATCTCTTGGTGTTAGGCTTGCCTTCCCTTGGTGATATGTGGATTGGGTTGCTGATACATGTCTCTATAGATATGATCTATTTCAGTAATAAAATTTATCTTCAGAAATTTCTGGGTTTTCTGCAGCATTGTAAATTGTAATTAAGATCTACAACTTATTATGCAATATTTTAATGTAATTCCAATTGGATCTTGTTCTTCAATTCTTGTAGTTTCCATATCTGTATTAGATCTGATGTTTCATCCATAGATATGGCAGAGATCTGAGATTTAATTTACAGCAGCTGAACCATCTGAAAAATAACGTTGTCTATGTATTTCTGCAGTTTATTCCTAGTTGCAGCTCTAATTTCTGAAGGGATTTTTCCCTAGTTTTCTCTGTAATCTATTGTAGAGGCAATAAGATTAAATATAAATATTATTTACTATTATATCTCTGAAGTATCAGATATTTGGCTATCCTCCTCTAACCTTCAGTCAAAACTGCGCAATACTAGTAGCTGGGGTTTTTAAGTTGTAGCAGCTCTTCTCTTTGGCTGATCTCTAGCTAGTCTTGACTGTGGGAGATCTGTTTAATGTGCTTAAACTTATTTTTTTCAGCTAAAATTTTGTATATAAGTCAAATATAGCCTAAATGAGGGGATCCTAGCCCTGATCTACGTTATTCTTGCTAATATTTTCGTATACATCGTTTTCATTGAAGACCTTGTTGAGATTCCTCAAAAGGGATTATTCGAAGTTCTATAGGCAGAGTCTACAGTTGGCCAGGTAGCCTCTAGTTCTCACCCTCTTTTTAGAAGTGAAATAAATATTAAATTCCTCTGTATTCCATCTCTGAAATAGAATCTTGAGAATCCCCAAAAAGGAATATTACATTGTGGTGGGCCCCAGCGAGATGCTACTTCTACAAATGTAACCAAAATTTTTGCCCACTTGGAACTTGTGTGGCATCCAATGCTGATCACGATGCTGTTTATACTTATAATTTTCTCTATCCAATATTTCATGGACCTACTGGAAGATGTGTTGAATAACTCAATGTAGCTTTAGCCCTCTCAACATTAGACTGGACATGAGCCAAATATACCTGAGTAGATGCAAATGGTATGGAAACAGTAATGAGACATAATGGTTGAACCCAATCCCACCTGAAAGGGGCCATGGCCAATTGAGATGTGGAGAGCTTTGTTGTAGCTATGTTGGACATATGCAAGGCTCTCATCGCATGTGCGTGGGTGCTTTGAGTTGTACATGTGTAGAATGTGCACAATCATCCTGTTGACGATCTCTGTTTGGCCAATAGTTTTGGGGTGGAAGGTCATGGAATTAGTGAGCTTGGTATCCAACAATGACCAAAGGCTTGACCAAAATTCACTTAGGAATCAGGTGTCCCAATCTGAGATAATGGACCATGGGATTCCAAAATGTATTCATACTTGTTCAAAGAAGAGTTTGGTTGTGGCTTCTGCTATGATACTCTTCTTGCAGGCTGCCAAAACGACCATCTTAGAGAATTTGTCAACAACCATGAAAATGTAGTCATTGCCATTCTTGGTTGAAGGAAGGCCTGACATGTAATCTATGGATATGGATTCCTTGGGCCAGCTAGGATTAGGAAGAGGAGTATACAAGACTTTATTATTGATTGTAGGTTTGGAATGGTGCATACAATTTAGGATCTGATGTACTTCCCAACATCTTATTAAAGGTTCAAGGAATGAAAATACTTCTAGAAAACTGCATTGTATTCTCTACCCCACAATGTCTAGTGACCTGACTGTATTGCGCCTCCCAAATCATCTTGGCACACTTGCTTGAAGGAGAAAAAAGGTGTCCTAGGTGGCATAAAAATGTGTCCCGGAGGTGAAAGTGTGGAACTTACTTATCTTCGAGGAGCATCTAGTATATGATGTCGAATTCTGGATCACCCTTGTAAATATGCGACCATCCCGAAGTCTTGTGTCCACAAGAGTTGAGCACAGTGTTCAGAGCAATAATTGGTGGTCAATTGAGGCAATATGAAAGATTATTGGTGTTTCCCTTCTTGTACTTAAAGTTTGAATGGAATTGTTGTAGATATGTAGACCAATTTTGATGGCTATCATTTTGCAACTTTCATTGTGTTTCTATGAACTGAAAGGGTTAGTGGTATGTGTGGATGACCGTTTCCTTCCCCATAATTTAATGCTTCCATTCTCAGTAGGCCCGCACAATGGAATGCATTTACTTGTCATAGGTGGGATACTTTTAGACTGTATCTTAATGTGTCTCACTGTGATATGCCACCAGATGCCCTTTCTGGGCAAGGACTGCACAAATAACATAGTCAGAGGCATATGTCTCAATTTCAAATGGTTGTTATAGGTTTTGGTAATGTAAGCACTGGTGCAGAGCATAGGAAATGGTTCAATTCAGAAAATGCCTATTGTTGGGATTCAAACCAAAATAACTTTTCTTTCACTCTTCTCTTGCTTACTTGACTCAAAGGCCAAGTGATAAGAGAGAATCATGAAATGAACTTGCGATATAAATCAGTAATACCTAGAAATATACATAACTCTATTAGAGTGGTTAGGGCTACCCAATCCCGAATAAATTGTATCTTTTCTAGGTCCATATGAATGCCCCGATAATAAATGATGCACCCTAGATATTAAACCTGGGTCATACAAAAATTGCATTTCTCCAAATTGGCACACAATTTGTGTTATCACGGTGTTTGGAGGACCTTTGGAATATGGTGTATGTACTCTTCCCAAGTTTTATTGAAGATCAGGATGTTGTCCAGGTACACTACCACGAACGAGTTGGTGAAGGGTTGTAATATGTCCTCCATCATCCGCATGAAGGTTGAGGGGGAATTCGTCAACCCGAAAGGCATGACCAACAATTTGAAAAGGCTCTCATTTGATTTGAAAGCAACCTTCCACACATCAGAGGGTTCAATCAGTACCTGTTGATAACCATACTTCAAATCAATTTTGATAAAATATTTTCCCCCCTTGAGCTTTTCCAGAAGGTCATAAATACGTGGGATTGGATATCTATTCCAGAAGGTCATAAATCCATGGGATGGGATACCTATCAGACTCCCATAAGGTTATTGTTGAACCTCGGAATTATCCTCTCTCTGACATCCTTTCTCAACTTTTTCTCTTACTTTCTCATAAGATCACATACTCCAATCAATGATAAATGCCATGTTTTGTCTCAAGGAATGCATTTAAATCAATTCCATGTTATATTCTCATGTTTTTGATATTCAAGTAGATTTTTGTAATTTGGCTACAAAACGCAGCCTATTCTGCAGCTAATCGTGGATTCCGTAGCTACTCTCATGCTCTGACAAGTTCCAGGTATCAAATGGATAATTGAGCCACATGGGAATTTCTAGAATCATCTCCACATAGATTTTTTCCTATTCACTTGGTCAAGATAGATAGAAAAGGAGGCCTAAGATCGTGGTCAAAGGATGTTAGCTGAGAACAAAAGGACTCTTGATTTTCTCTATCGTAGCAAATCAAGTGTTAAAAAATCCAATTGAAATTCTAAAAATCAAATTAGCCACCTGTAGCAGAATTAGATCATAGATATTTATGTTTATTTTCTTTAAATATCGGTTGTACAAAACCGAGGACAATTAAGTTTTAAGTTTAAGTTAAGCTTTTGTTGATACGACTATGTATCAAGACTTCGTTCTATCATAATACAAATACCATGTTCATTCCAATGATTGCTTAAGTGTGTCTTTAACCAGCTAATATCTCAGTTGAATCAGTTGTAGAGGCCCCCTACACTGGAGGAGGTTTTTCATGCATTGTTTTAGTTTAATTTTCCTTACTCTGTTTTTGTTAATTCTGTTTTCTGAGTAGATTAATGTTACATTTCAGTTATGCTCATTAGCATAAAATTAAAACATAATTGTGTAACTATTATTATTCTAAGACATATCGTGAGGATGGATATTTCCGTTTTCAAGTTGAATCAAGTTTGAAGCAATAAGAATACACCGTTATCTAGTTTTCTTACTGTTTTGTCATTTACTTTCTTAGAATAGAATTATCAATTAATTGTGTCAATGGATGTTCTCAAAGGTCATTTCAAGAAGATGATTTTGAACTAAATGATTTAATTTCTAATTCATACATTTATTTAGTTTTTCTCAGCACATTTTACTTGCTTTCTAGGAACTTATAAACTAAGGTATAATTGATTTCTTACACAGCATCTCAAGAGGGTAATACTTCACATTGAATGTTGGAGTAAATCAAACATACATTAGTTGTTCACAGTTACCTTTACATTCCTTTACATATATTTTTAGATCCTCATTTAGTTGCATCACTGATATTCCTAAAGGTCATTCCAAGAATTTGATTCTATCATATTTCAAGACTAAATGATTGAATGTTTAATTAATGCAATTAATGAGTTATCTTCTGCATACTTTACTTGATTTTCTAGATCATTAGGTATAGTTGGTTAATTAACATCATCTCAAGAAGGTGACACTTCATATTAAATGCTGGAGTAACTAAATATACATTAGTTGGTTTCCTTTGCACACTTTACTTGCTTTTCTAGAACATTAGAAGTTGAGGTATAGATAGTTGCTTACACACCATCTCAAGAAGATAACACTGTTGGAGTAACTAAATATACATTAGTTGTTTTCTTCTTTCACTTAGAACAAAACTACAATTTCAATCTCAATTATAAGAATTATATCCATGGAATAGCATTAATGTTAAGATAGAAATCATTAAGATAGATAGTCTATTTTACCGATTAGATTCTAACTAGCCAATAGTCTTTGATTTATTTTTATGTAAATTAGGTTAACTTAGGAACACTTACTTTTCTTCCTTCTTCAAAATTCAATAGATTCATTTAATTTCTTTCATATTTTTAGATTGAACATTCTTATACATCAAAGAAAAAAACCAGCAAAACACATTAAATACAAACAACAAAATAAGAAGAAGGTTGTTTAAGAACATACAATGCACCACATTTCATCAGTTTAAAAACCTTGGTTGATAATTTATGTAAGCAATTTAAGACATTAAATTGACTAAAAATTTTGGTGTCATTTCCGGTGAAGTGTAATTAGGTAGACTCATTTATTACATCTAAAAAAAATTATATGCGTATAGAAAGAGACTCTAGGGGTAGATTCATAGCTAGAGGCAGGAGTTTAATCCCTACAACACCACATACTCCACCAATATTACGAAGTGATACACCTCCATCTCAAACTCATATTCCATATTTCACTAGCCATATACTTCTTGAAGTTCTAAGGTCAAAAATCCAATTAGGAGGATCTTTTACTTCATCCATTGAGGCAATCTTAGAGCAAGAAGATCCTATATCTCCAATAGAAGGAGTAACCTTTTTCACCTCTACAGGGGAACATATTTTAGCTGAAGAATTACAAATTCCTAGTGGAGAGGAAGAAGAATACCCTTTATTCAACATAACTATTGGGGTCCTATGATTTGGCTTATTGGAAAACCAAATGACAAGGAAACATATAAACCAAGATTTAGAGATCTAGGATCTATCCCTCCTAGTCTCAAAGAGGGATCTCTAGGTATGTTTGTAAGGATATAGCTTGATGCTTTTAAGAGGTTGATTTTAGGCTAGTTATTAAGTAAAAATTTGTTTGTTTGTTGGTTTGACAGAGATGATCTAGGCATGATAGATAAAGTGTGGAAACCTACAAGCCATTGGGCAATAGAGTCATGTGGAAGTCTAAATAATTCCGGTTGATGAATTTGGGGAACCAAAGGGAAAATATAACTTAGTCAATGGATCTGTGAGATCATATAGGTGGGATGAGATGAAAATCAAGGATTTGTAAGGAAAAGTAGAGCTTTAAGGGCTGTTAAGACTCCTTAATTATGTATACCTTTCAAAAAAGGGACTTGTAACACTATCTAAACATAAAGGCATATTTAATAGCCAGGGCTAACCATGAATTCTACCAACATTCTTTATGCAGATAACATAAACAAGACATACTTTCAAGTAAGACAAAGAAGGAGAGGAACACTCTGTTTCTTCTAATTGTTTCACTTAAATGAGTTAGAAAACATATAAGAAACACAAATAATTGCATTCATAAAAGTGGGTACATGCAGGAATATAAGACTGCAATTATAAAGACCTTCAAATACAACTATCTCAGCAAGAAACAGAGGGTAATATTGGAAAAAAACCTCTCTGCCAAGCTACAAACAATAGTGTTTGAAGGGTGTTTTCAGGAATAGCTCTTAAGAGGCAGCAAGTAGACAAGGAAAACCATAATTCAACCTTGACAGAAATTATTTGAACTATTTTGAAATAAACAAACTTGAGGGTTTTAAAAGCAGTAAAACTAAATAAAACCTTTCAGCAGATGAAAACATAAAGGCAGTGAAGAGTAAATAGGCCTAAGGTGCTTCTAGGTGACATTTCTTAGCCTAAGATTTTTACTCTACTGCAAGCAAAGCATAATGGAAAAAAGCGAAAAACAGGAAAAAACATTAACGAATAGAGATTACTTCACAAAAACCAAGCTTAGGGTTCCAATTATCTAGCCTCCAACAACATAAAAGCAAAGACATCCACACTTCTTCAAAACAGCAATCCTTCTTCAAAAACAGTAGTCTATGTATTGCTTCAGAATTCATCAAATTCCAACCTTACAATGAGAGTTCAAATAGGATTTATAGGTGAATGGGAGGAGAGATGACAGAGATGGTTTCAATGGTCAATTAAAACAGGGGAGAAAAGCATTTGAATGCCCATTCTGTGTCATAAATATTACATTAATTTCTTTGCCCATTCAAGTAGTTCTTGTAGACTTTGCGGCCTAACTGTCAGGCTGGTAATAACTCCAAGGAGTGTCTTTGTGAAGAAGTCTTCTCATTGCTGCAGTCCTATCCTTTCTTCTGGTACAAGTAAGGTGGACAGTATGAATTTTGAGACCACCCATACCCTTACAATAACCGCCTTAACAGTTGTGTAATAACTACTTCCCTTTGACGTATTCAAGGCTCTTCAGGCTTCATACCTGACTTTAACTCTTTATCTGTTTGATTTGAACCTTTATCTACTTATCTTTGAATGTGTTTTTTCTTTTAATTTGCGATCGAGCCTTTAATCTTTTGTCTTCAATCTTCATTTGATTGTCTGTATGCAGGGTTTCTTTACGTGTTGGAGGGTTTTACTGAATGACCAATGTTATCACTCGTGTTTTCCTGTGTTGTGTAAGAGGAAAGTATACCCGAGGTAACCACAAACCAACCTTTTAGATGCAGAATCTAGCCAATCTGCATCCAGAGAGGGCTCTCTCTTTATAATTTATCTTTGTTCTTGAAAGGTTTTAGGCTAGTTATAGGTTTAAGGGTTTGTTTGAAAATTGGTGGAATCCACAAACTAATGGCAAGGTTGAGGGCTTTCAGTCCATTGGGCTATGGAGTCAAAGGATGGCTTTACTGGATTTCTATTCTAGGCACAAGATGGTATTACAGGGCAAGATAGCTAGACAGAGAACAATCCTTAAAATTTAAAGTGGATGGGATGATCCTGAAGGGATGAAAGGCAACTAGGAATCTTTCACCATGTTCAGAAGAAAGAAGTGAAATGACTACAAACAAAGAGCAATGAAGGATTCTTTATTATAGTAATCAACAATGTTTAAATTAGCAAAGCAGGAGCAGTTAAGAATTCATGCTTATAGCTAATTTAGAAGAAAACATCAAGAACAATTACATTTGAAAACAGAGTACAATTAAGCAAATTCTGTTTCAACCTTTTATGTAAATTATTCAAAAATGAATATGATGGTATTAAAAACTAATATAAAATTTCAGACAAAAGGTAGAAACACTTATTGAACTGTAGTCCAACACATGAATCCTGCAACAAGTCCAGTGCTTTCAAATCGTCATCCAGCAAGCCACAAGTAAATTTCTCCAAAAGCTTTTATTCCGAAAATCTCAATGTTACAACAGAGTAATAGAATCCACCCTCAACACTCTCTTTGAGGCACAAAATAATCCTAACAATCTTACGCTATCCTAGCCAATCATCCAGGCTGACTTAAAGCATATTTACAAACAACAAGAGATACATGGTCTCGTAAATAGAATAATGGGTAACGGCTGATGTGCTGTTCCTTTCTTCATGGACGTGCTAAAGATAAGTGCTTAAAATAGGAATCTGTGTTGTCCTTTGCGTATTTCTTTGGCTTATCGAATACTCTTTCTTCTTACGGATACTCTTTAACCTTTCATCTGATACTCTTTCATCTGCTTTTCTGTTTTTACCATTTACTTGATAGTAAAGATAAAATCTCATCCTGAAAACAACTTTTACAAAACTTCCAACATTTCCTTCCACCACTGATCATCTGGTATCATTGTTCTTCTGAGTTTCCTTAAAGTTTCATCTGCTTCAGTAAGTTTATAAAAAGTGGGCTCGTTCGGAAATAGATACTTTAGTTCATGCTCCAGATGAAATAGATTCCTCACTTTTCATAAATACTTTTCCCGGTTGGTAATACAGGTTCTGATGAGCTAGTAGAACCTATAGCTGTATTTTTAGCATGAGCTTTTATTCTTTTCTCATATGTTTCCAAGTCTACTATTTGATCCTCCGTGAGCATGGGACTTGGCAATTCACTGTCCAGCAAAGCTTGAAACTTCTCTCTGAAAACATTGATATCGACCAAAATGTTAGTACACTTTCTTTCTAGATTTTGCATGAAAGTCCTCTTGGTGAAAACTCTCTTTGCTTCCAAAACTACACCTGTTCTGTCATCAATTCCTAACAATGCAAGCTGTTGTTTTGTTCTGGAATTCAAAAATTGAATGATCTGCTGGGCCTACTCCGGCTTGCCTCTTAATTCATGTCTAGTTTTATTTATTTCTTCTTGTGCTATCTTGACTAACTCATTTTGCTCAAAAATAGCTTGAATGGAGGACCAAATACCTCTTATTAATTCAATGATGTTGCACCAAAGAATATCATTTATTTCGTTCAGAGGCTTTTCCAGTGAAAGATCTTTTTGCAAAGCCTCAACCAATTTTTCCAATCTTTTTATTTCTCTGAGGTTGTCAGCAACTGTCTTTTTGGATGTGTCATATTTTCCCTCCAATTTTGTTAATTGTAATTTTGTTTCTTGGAGTTCTGTGACCTTTAGCTGCAAACTCTCCATCTGTTTAATTAAATCCTCAGAATTCAAATTAGAAATGTTTACCTGAGATGGTTGTTCTTGTTGTCCTGTAGTCGTAGTACCTGTTGTTGAAGTCTGCTTGATAATTTCCTGTTCCTGCAATGCTTTTTCCAACTCCTTCTCTGTTTCATTTAGTCGCTCTGTCAAATTCAAGAGCAACTCCATCATTTCTTCTTGTGAATTTCCTTTTATAACTTCCTGTGTTTGAGGGTGCCTCGAGGCTGGTAGTTTCAGCTGTTTTCTGAGTGCAGCTATATCATCCTCTTTCTTTTTTACCAATGCCTCAATACCTTTAATGTTTTTGGGATTGTGACCCAAACCAATGATGATCTCTTCTAGCGACTTTATTCTATTGTCCTTGGCCTGTGAGGAGGCCCTCTCAATCTTCAATTGTGCAGTAGTATTATTCAAGGAATCTTGCAGCGTTAAAGCTGCCATAGCTTTGTTGGTGAGAGTAGAATAAACCATTTCCCCTATTTGTCTATGAAGCTCTATCTGATCCAGGGGATGGATATCTTTTGCTAAAACTTCAAAATTTGTTCTGATGTAATCTGTTGCTGAAGTTGGCTTTGGCACCTTTGCTTTAAAGTGGCTCATTAGCATTTACCTTGTGAAAGATCAAATGCAGACATCAGCCTTTGCTGATTATGAGGAGCCATCTTCATATACTGATCGTATACCTTCATTTTCAATGGTTCATTCTTTGTTTTGATATTAATGAAGGTTTTCTTAATGTCTCCAGTATCTGTCTTTGGCGGTCTGAAAGAAGATACTTCAGTGCTTAATTTCTTTTGTATCCCTTTCTGGCTTATGTTTGTTTCACTTGTTGTACCTGTTTGCTGACTATCTTCTCTACCATCATCAAATACTTCATATATAATTTCTACATCTGGAGGTGGATCAGACTTGTGTTTTTTAGCTTGATAAACTTGTGGGGCTCCTTTTGAAGGTGTGGTATCTGGAGCTAGCCTCTTTTTCCCTATTTCCACATTCAGTGGAGTTTGCATCTCTGGAACTTGGATTTGCTTTGCTGGTGTTTGAGAAGCCTGAGATTGCTCTGGTGCTTTGGAACTCTGTGATTTTTCTTCCATGACCAGGGTTTCAATGACCTGAACTATAGGTTCTTTTCCTTTACCCTTGGGCTCTGCTGCTACTGATGGACTATCTTCCTGTAGAGCTTGTTGTAGAGTGGCTGCTGAAGATGTGCCAATGTAAGGTACCTGCATTTGATCATATGTTTCTAGGTCAAATTTCTTCTCAACATCTTTCATAAGTTTATTCAATTTGGCAGCTCCACTTCCCTCTTCAACAAGTGTTCCTTTAACCCATTCATCTTGATTTGCATACTGTTCTATGTCAGGAATTCTGTGATGTATATAAGGAGATGACTTATTTTTTAACCTTCTTTCACAAATGAAACCAAAGGGGTCATAAGGGACCCAACGGAAAGATGTCTGGAATTTTCTCTCTAATATAATTTCGGCATCTCTCTCAGCTTCTCTAGAATTGCAAATGAAAGGACCTAACTAGCTTTTGATCCTTAACTGTGCTTTCTTCTTTACATTGCAGAAATGGATTACATCTGAGTTATTCATCTGTCTAAAGTATTCCAAAGCAAAAATTCTCATTGGTACATATCTAGGTAACTTGAATGGATGTAATTCACATCCATAAATCCTGATGACTGTATGGTTTTGGTATAAGTACCAATCCCCAACTTTATAACTCTTTGACAATTGCAAGGTCTTTCTAATTTCGGTACTAAGCTTGGGGGGAGAAACTCCTGTTAACAAAGTTGTAGCAGGATGTACAAACTGATCAATGAATTCTGAATAAGAGTAGGGAGAGTCAGAGGACAAATGAATGATGGGGGACCAAAAAATAACAGACCTGGGATTACCTTTATCATCAAGTTTCTGAACTGGGAAAGGGAATCTGTCTGACTGATAAAAGATCATGAGATGATAGATAGCTGAGGAGTACTTAAAAACCTTTTCAGTATCTAGCCTTAAAAATTGATCATGGATTTTGTTGGCAATGAAGGAAGCATAATCATACTTAATCTCAGGAGGCTGCCCAGGGGTAAAGATGGATAGCAAAGCCAGAGTTATCTCATCTACATACTCACTGGTATTGAATCCTAAAACAAAAGATATTACATTCACAATAAGCCTTCCCAATGTATTAAAAAAGTAAAAACCATAGGGGGAAGTCCCTTTTGGCTGATGCTCAGGTAACATGAAATACTGACACATTGCTTTTAATTTCTCTGGGGTTAATTGTCTGGTTTTCTCAATCAACCCTTCCATGGATAAAGGTGCTAATTCTTGCTCTGGCTCAAAGTGTAACATAGCATTGATAGACTAAGGTGTGATAGGGAACATAACACTTTGATCAGGAGCTAATACAGCTCTTTGTGCGGGATCATAGTTTGCATGACAGTAATGAATGATTTCAGGGAAAATGTGGACTGTAGGAATAAAATACCTTGGGAGATTGGATTCCCACAATCCTATAAGATCTTGCCCCTTTGAGTGTTCGTCTATGCAGCGACAGAAGCTCAAACGGGGACTTTCATCAAAATGCAGGTCTTTAATTTGGAAATCTTCATCTATTAGAGGTAAATAGTCCAAATCTCGGTGAGGAGCATTCAATGGAGTGATATTTAGAGCTGTCGGGACCTCCATTTTGGTTCTTGTGGATTCAAAATGGATGTTTTTGTTTTTTCTTGCAGACCGGGCGGGATATCTGACAAAAGAGGAAATTGGAACAATTCGCAGGTTTGGGAAGCAAATTCACAGGTTTTAAATCTTCAATGAGGACTCAGAGAGGATTTTTAACCACTTTTTCAGAGAAAAACAAAGGAAACTAAGCTTGACTTGCAGTCGGGGCGCGAAATGATAAATACCTATTTTTAGATGGAAACTGGTTCTTTAACAGGTAATGAGCAATGGCGGGGACGTTCTTCAACACGGGCGCAGCGGAATTTCGGAGTAAATTGGTGTATTTGCAGTGAAATTTGAAAATTGCAGCGGGAGCTCTGTCGCTTTCAGAAACTAAAAATAACTGAAAAAACAAGAAAAATGGCTTATTTACAAGTCAAAAGGGTTTTTGTTTTTTTCGAGGTGATGACGTCATTGACGTACGGGGTGACGTAGGGAAGTGGGGCCGGCGGTATGCGGTAAGTGGTAAGCGGTGAGCCCGCACCGCTTATGGACGAGGGCGGTAAAAGTCGCGGGGGGAGCGATTCCATAGTTTTAATGCCACGTGGATGGTCTGACTAGTCAAAACCACCCATTCCCCGCTGGTTAAAGAACTCACACGGGATGGGCAGCGGGATTGATCATGACCGTTGATCAACGGATGGATGATCCGACGGCTGAAGGAATGGGAAACATGCGGGGGATTGAAAAGTGGGCCCGACGGGATTTAAATGCGTTTAACTTTTATTTAATCGCCCCGGGAGGATTTCGATTGGTAAGTGAAAGGCTGTTAATTAGTTCAAATAACTAATTAATCCCATACGCAAAAGTAAAGGGTCGCGGCGGAGTTGGCTTAAGAGGAATGCCATGTGGACGGACCACGGTGGCGCAAGACTCCATCGAATTTTTATTCGTGTTTTGGTGTTAAACACACATATTGCATGTCTAACGCTTTTTTTTTATATATATTTTTATTATATGGTAAATTAATCAATACATAACTAATTCACCATAGGGCGGGGATTAATGGTATAATGATATATTTCACCAAAGGGTTTATAAAGCGGGGTTTTATTTTCAATGTGCGGGAATATATACTTTGGTAAAACATTATAATAAAGGGTTTTGGGGATATTTATTAGAACAGGGAGTTATATACTTAGGAAAAGGGATTTCACTAGGGATTTAATATAGTAAAATCAAATGTTAATATGAAAAAGGACAAGGAAAATCAAAACATCTTTGTACATCTAAGAAAGTGATAACTTATGAAGTAAATTGCAACATTTTATCTTCAACACTTAACTTAGAATAACAAGTTGTTTTGAGGACTTTTATGGAATGTTGCATCAGTTTCCTAAGTAAAATAGAATTTTACTTTTGAAAAAGTTAAAGATGGAAGATAACAATGATGGATTATTTCAAGTGCTTAGGTCTTTTTGATCATTAGGCCGAGGGTCCGGTCCCTCCAAAAGTCAAGGAAATACCTTGAGCCCCTTTGATTTCCAATTACCTTAGTACTTTTGGGGAAATTAGTAAAACTCTTGAGGGGGAAAAATGATGGGGGAGGTTAATGAATTTGACTTTGCTTGCTGTGATTTTCCAGTGTATTTTCTGCTTCAGTACTTTTGATGAAAGTAAATGATTAACTAACATGTAGCGGCACCATTCATCAGATAACACTTTGTTGCACCATCTACCTACCCTATCTGCTTAACACTACCATTTTGTCTTCTTTATTAGGGTGCATTTAGACTTGCAAACCCTGATCAATCTTTTCTTTTTACATGATGAATCTATCTATTTCTACCCTTATTACATCCAAGGGCTCAGATTAAGCTGTTGAGCACCTTTTATTTACTCTACCTATCTACTTATCTGCCAAGATTAAACTATTTGGCTAGATATTTATTCTCTAATCTACAACATGAAATTGAAATATGACTAAGCCAAGTTTAAACAGTTTGACTTATTCATGAATTGTGGCAAAGGTTTGACAAGCTGCACACAATTGCCTTATTACAAAAAATAAAATAGTAGTGGCATTTGGATTTGCACACTTTCCTTGGTCTATTTTTCTTGGGGTTCATTTCTTTCTCTTTTTTGACCATTTTATTCTTTTTACCCTTTGATCTTTCTTTTAGGGTATACCCTCTTTACATTTTTTAAATTTTTTGATTTTTTTGGTTTTTAAGAATATGGAACACCTTTGCTCAAGTAAGAAGGTTTGAACATATTCCACACTTCCATCAAGACAATCATGAAAGATGAAACCTATTGATATAGGAGGCTAACAATTAAATTTTTTGATTTTTTGGTTTTTTAAGAATATGGAACACCTTTGCTCAAGTAAGAAGGTTTGAACATATTCCACACTTCCATCAAGACAATCATGAAAGATGAAACCTATTGATATAGGAGGCTAACAAATCCTGTTCTTGTTCTTGACGCACTAGCAAAAACTTGGAAATTTAACCCTTCGTCCCTTTCTACATTGAATTAGGTCCTGAGGATTGTCATCCTCATCTTTTGCAACAATTTTTTTGTGGGATGGCTTCAATATTTAACCACCATGAAAACCTGCAACCAAACAATAAACAATTAAATAAAACCCGCATTTTTGGGGGATAAAACTGCCTCAAAGGAATTTGGCAGAGGTGGAAGAGAAGTGCAGAGGAGATGGAATGTAGGTGGATGGTTTAAAATTTGCATTGGAGTGAAGAGCTGAAAAGCAGTTTTGTGAATACTGGAGGTGGTATTCACACGGGGTCAGAGTGGTAAGTGGTAATGAGCGAGGGGAACGCGATACGTGTTAATGGCTGACACGTATGCTCCTGAAAACCACCCATTTCGCGTTCAAAACGGGAAATCAAATTTATTTGTGAAATGAACGCGAAAATGGTTTTAGACCGTCCGATCTCGAGGGGCCAGATCTACAGCTGTAAGTGAGTGAAAAAATAGAAAGATGTGCGGAGGAAACATATGGTGGGGCCAGGGTGACGTGGGGTAATTTGTCGTGTAGCGAGGAGGCTTGAGGTTGGGTAACCAATGTGTGTCGTTGGTTTATGGTGATAAAGGGTTATAATCCATGTATGGGTGAATATATAAAGGGAAAAAAAAGGTGGAAGTGGGAGGGAGTGAAAGTGCTTCTAGACCGTTGGATCTTGGGGGGGCAGATCAACAGTGGAGATCATGAGAAAACATAGTGAAAGGTCCATAGCGTGGTCAGGTGGGACCAGCAGGATTACAAGAAAAAATGAAAGAAAACATGCATAGCGGGGGCACTTGAGGCACAGACAGGTTTGCAGGTCGGGTGCCCTCGTAATTAATGTGAGCCGTCAGATGAAGATTTCCCATATCCCGAGGGATCAACTGTGGGGACACTCATATGGTTGACCTTTGTGCTGAAGAGAGCCCGCGGATGAAAAAAAAAGGTGAATCGATGCGGGCCGTCAGATCCGTGAGATGGATGGCGAAGAAAACATCGTTGGATCGACAATCAGCTGAGCAGAGGGTCCAGGGAGGAAGAAATAGGAAGTTGTAATATGCGATGGAGCGATGATGCAATGGATACGATGACCGTCAGATCTTTGAGGGAATGGACGGTTGCGATCATATTAGAATATCGGCCATCGGCGGGGTAAAGGGTCAGGGTGCCGAGAAATTAGGATCGCCGATGTGCGATGGAGCAATGTGTCGATGGATTTAGCACTCAGTTACGAGGCTCAGGTCATATGAGAAGTGGGGCAAAAGATTTAAGACTTGGGGGGTTGGCCATCGGAGGAAAAAGGGAAAGGGAAGCGAACGAAATGAAAACGCCGATGGTCGATAGGCTTAGCACTTTGGTCGCAGGGCATGGTTTTATTGTAGAAAAAGGGACTCGGGCTTAAGCGAAAGGGGCTTAAGGCCCTAAAGGAGTGGAAAGTATTTTTCAAAGGTTTTTACGTGTTTTTATGGGTTTTTTAGTGTTTCGAGAAAGGTAAAAGGGATTTTTGAAACAAAATAAAAAAGGGTTAAATGGTTTTAAAGGGAATTTTTAAGGAAACAAGGATAATTGAGGGAAAAAATGAGTGATATGAAGGGAATTGTGAAGATAAAACAAAGGAAAGAAATGATGGAGATGAGGCTTTGAAATACAATTTTCTCTTTGGAAACAACAGGATTTTGAAGTGAAAACATTAGTGAAGGTAGGTTGTTTTGGACAGAGAGAACGACCAGGCTTCAAGAACTAACATGTTAACTTGAAATTTTTTCTTGAAGGTTGCCAATAGATTCTAGCCATCATTAGGTATAACAGAAATTACAGATGGCTAACAGTGGCTCCACTTGGGGAGGACAAATTTCCCTTTAGGTGTCCAGAACCTCAGTTTACCAATCTCTAGCTTTTAGCAGACCAGTGCCTCATCCATTGGGCCTAATTTCTTTTTCTTCTTGTTGCTTTTCTTTGTATTTGAAAATTCTTCAATGACTTGCAGCATGAAAACACTTTAAGACAACACTTCTACCTACCCACACTACTTGTCCTAGCATTTTTTCTTCTCTTGAGTGCACTTGAACTGGCATTTCTTTTACATATTATTTTTGAATAACAGAAAGATAAAACTCTCTAATGCTACCCTTATTTCTTCCAAGAGGCTAGATTAAACAGTTGGACTCTAAGGCTTCTCTACCTAATCTACTATCAACCAAGATTAAACTGTTTGACTGATATGCATTCTCTACATTCTAAAACAGAAATTTAAACACAACTAAATCAAGATTAGACTGTCTGATTTGCTATGGTGTCTATGGTTGTGTGTGCAAGCTTCTCATAGACTTTTATTTGCAGAAAATTAAAACAAAACTATGGAGGCTTAAGATCTTAAAATTATAAACATCCTTCTATTCTTTTTCAACTCTGATTTTGAGCCTTTTGAGCTGTCCTCTTCTTCTTTACCTGGTTCAAGTTTTCAGCATGTTAGAACCATCCTTCTTTGTATCTTTGGCTCGGGTTTTGATTTGATTAGAGCCATTCTTTTTCTTTCTTTTCTTTGGTTCATATTTTGAGCATGTTTGAACCATTTCTTTCTTCTATCCTAATCTATTCTACTAATAAGCCAAGATTAAATAGTTTGGAAAATCTTTTTTACTAACCTATCAACAGGAAATTGAAATCTATCTAGTCATGATTAGGTTGTATGACTAAATAGCAGTGCTCTTTCAAGTAGTGGCATTTAGGCTTGTGCACTTTCATATTTTTCTCTTTTTTGGTATGGGATTGTACCTTTCTTCTTTTCATCTGCCCTCTTTTCCATTTTTCTATTGTTTTTGTATTTTGTATTTCTCTCATGCAATGGTATGTACAATGGATGAAAAAAAAAACTATGAAACTAAGATTCTTGACAGAAATAGTTCTTGAGCATCCTGCCATTGATAGGACCTCCAAACACCTCTTCTCCATTCAGCTCCTGCAGAAAAAATGCATTGTGGCCCCTTATGGAATGAATAATGTAGGGCCCTTTCCACAGATTTTTGAATTTACCATGTTTCCCTTTCTCTTCCCTTCTGGAATCCCATTTTAGAACTACATTTGCAACCTGGAAGTTATTTTCTTTGGTCCTTCTATCAAATAATTTCTTGATTCCTTCTTGGACTACTTGTGTCCATTTATATACTTCCTCTTTGTCTGTTGCAAATGAATGGTCTGATTGATTCTCCTTTGCATATCATTTTCTTCAACTTGGACCTCTTGAAGGAGTTTTATGACTGGAACTCCTAGAGATGTAGTTAATACTGAATCCATGCCGTAAACCAACTAATAGAGAGACATGCCAATGGACTTTTTAATAGTCAATCTATCAGCCCACAAGGCATGGGCAAGCTTACCGTGTCAAGATTTCTAATTATGTTCCAACAATTTTTTGATGATATTAACAAGGCTTTTGTTGGAGGATTTAGCTAGACCGTTTCCTTGGGGGTAGTAGGAAATAGAATGGCCTAATGTGATCTGATATTTATGGCAGAAATCTACCATCCTCTTGGACCTGAAGGCAGCAACATTGTCTATGATTATTTTCCTATGACAACCAAATATGGATAGTATGTTGGCTTCGAGGAATTTGATGATGACAGAGTTAGTAGCATTCCTAGTGGGTATGGCCTCTATCCATTTGGTAAAATAATCAATGGTCGTGAGGATCCATTTGTGTTGGGCTGAGGATGATGGATGAATTTCCCTAATGAAGACCAAACCCCATTGTTGAAAGGGAGCCTCAACACTGATAGGTTGCAAGGGTAGTGGTAAGATTTTTATCCTACCATCAAATATTTTGCACTTGTGGCAAGACATAACTAGCTTATGGGTGTCCGGGAAGAGGGTGGGCCAATAGTTTCCAGACCTGAGGATCTTGTTTGATGTGGCCTTCCAATTAATATGTCCTCCACATTCTCCCTCATGTAACTCATGCATGATTTTTCTAACATCAACCTCAATTAAACATTTAAGAAAAATCCCCACAACATTTTTCCAATACAAAACTCCATATAAGATACAATAATTTAAAGCCTTCTGTTTGAAAAATCTAGCTTTTGTTTTTGACAAAGAATGAGGAGCATTCAGATAAAGCAACACATATATGATGTCAGCATACCAAGGAGAGTTCATGAATGTTTCTTCAATGAATGGTGTTTTTCATTCTTCTATTTCTTCCAAAACATCAACCACGTTCATGTCTAAAGCTTAGAAGTTTGAATCGGCCATTATTTTTGCCTATCCCCGCCCTTTGGTGAGTTTGGTGAGCCTGATCTCTAAGTCGTATTCTAGAATAGTGGAAATCCATTTTCCCCTTTTACCATCAGGTTCTGACTTAGAATATCTTTGACTACAGTGTGTGGCACAAAGGCAATGATATGTGAATGTAAAATGTACACTCTAAAGTCATTTAATGCTTTTACCAGCGCTAAGGCTTGCTTCTCCATGATATTATATTTGAGTGGAGCATCTCTCAAAGCCTTACTGAAGAAGGATATTGGCTATTCCTACCAAATTATATTATTTTGCAATAATACTGCAACTATGGTATGTTCAGATGCAAAAGAGAAGATATGGAAATCTTTGGTGAAATCAGGACTAATTAGAACCGGTGTTTGAGTGAGGGCTTGTTTTACCAGTTCAAATGATTGCTTAACTTACATTGTCCATTTAACACCTACTTCTTTCCTAAGCATATTGGTGATGTTTCTTAATAGCTCAGCAAGGTTGGGGATGAACCTCCTCAAAAAATTTATCTTCCCAATGAAAGATTGCAATTCTTTGAGGTTTCTTGGGTGGCTGATATTCAATATGCCATCAATCCTTTTAGGGTCTACTTTGATCACTCCTTCAGAGATTATGTGACCAAGAATATTTCCTTATTGGAGGCCAAAGAGTGTTTTTTTGGGATTCAAAGACAGGCCAAACCTTCTGCATTTCTCAAAAACCTTTCTTAAATGGATCAAATGTTCTTCATCAGTTTTGGAGAAGACAGTAATATCATCAAGGTAAATGATTATAAAATAGCCTATGTCTTCTGAGAAGGCTATGTCCATGGCCGTTTTGAAAGTGGCCCCTCCATTCATTAAACAAAATTTCATTTTGACATACATAAATGTCCCCCACGGTGTAGTAAAAGCAATTTTATGTTGATTACTTGGGAGTACCAAAACCTGATTGTAACCTGAGAACCCATCCAACAATGATATTCTTTTAGACCCAACCACCCTTTGGATTATGTGATCCATCTTCGGTAGGGGGTAATTATCTTTCAGGGAGGCTCTATTTAGATTCCTAAAGTCAATACATAGCCTAATTTCCCCTATCTTCTTCCTAACAGATACTGGTTGGAAACCCATTCTAAATATCTAAGAGGAACTATGATCCTAGCGCCATACGCTTCTTAATCTCTTTCTCTACTGATGTTAATAAAATAGGGTTTATCCTTATTAGTTTCTGTTTGAAAGGCTTCTGATTTTCCTTAAGAGGGATTTTATGTTGGATGATGCTAGTATCATAATATTTCAAGTCTTGATAGTCCCATGCAAACACATCCACGAATTCTTTGAAAAGTGCTATGTAATGTTGCTTGACATGAGTTGGGAGGGTGTTGGATAGCTTGATCATTTTGGGTTCAGTGGGGCTACCTATGTTATGTTCTTCAACGTTAGTTTCTGTAGGCTCTGTCTGTGGTTCTTTGGTCACGTCGTTGAAATCGAAAAGTTGTTCTAATGGTGTAAGGCCCTTCAGTATAGTCACCTTTACATTGTAAAACTTCAAGGTCCTTTTGGTATGGGTTGTCAAATAAATCTGCTTTAAAAAGGTGCTCAAACTGATTTCTATCAGTAGAATGGGAGGGCTCTGTTTCAGGGGTTTGTTCCTCATTGCAACAATATTTTTCATGGCTGGAACTTGGTGTTGATGTGGAAAATCATTCCTTGATTGGAAGAAATCATTTATGTGTTTATCATTTTCAAACACTTGCCAATAATCTTCATTTTCAAGCACTGTTGGTCTGTTTTTCACCCTTATATTGAATTTTTCGTTTATCTGTGGTGTTTGGAAATTGTTGGTAGCAAAGGCAAGTTCATTAGCTAGATGATTTTGAGCTCCTGGTACGAAAATGAGTTCATATTTCTCAAAGGTTTTAAGGAGATCGAGGGTAGCATTTCTATATTCTCTAAGTCTGGGGTTTTTGGCTGAATATTCCCCTTTGATTTGTTTGATGATTAACTCAGAATCCCCTTGGACTAATATCCTCTTAACCTCTAAGTATTTGAGCACATGTAAACCGAGGATGAGGGCTTCATATTCCGCAATGTTATTTGTGCATGGAAAATCTAGTTTATAGGAGTATCCCTTGTTCGTGTTATGTATCCATACACCAGCCCCTGAACCGGCCTGACTACAAGAGCCATCAAAACTCATTTCTCAAAGTGTTTCTAGCTCATTCTCTTTTTCCTTTTGTTGCCCAAGGCTGCTGAGATTTGGGGCATCTTGTGGTTGGGTGAGAGGAAAATTTAAATGTTCTGGTGCACTAATTTCTTGCTTATTTTCCTCTTCTTGTTTGGTGATTTCATCTTTGTTGAATAAGATAAAGGAATCTAAGTCTGAATGTATGGAATAGACAGGAGCATTGTTGGGTTTATATTTGCTGCTCACCATGTATTTCATGAGGGATTCCTTATATAATCTTCTGGTTTGACTAAACACTGGTATGGTGGCATTGGACATATCCATTTGAAGGCTCCCCTGAACTTTGGCCCCCCATGATCTAAACAAAAGCATGCCATATCTTGGGGGAATGTCAGCTACCACTATATCCATCACTAGGCTTTTAGTAGGAATTTTTGATAGGTTAACACACAGATCTTTGATTAAACCCAAGAATTTGACCCTTCTTGAATCAAAAGAGTATAAGTCTTTATATGGTCTAGTAATTTCTAAGCCTAGGCTTTCCATTACTACTTTGGGCATAAGGTTATGTGATGCTCCAGAGTCTAGCATGGCATTGTGTAGGATCTTATCATGTATGTTTAGACTAACATAAAAGGGAGGAACATCCCCTTCTTGGTATTTTCCTTCAATTCTGGGACTAAACAATAGTTTTGGTTTGTCATCCATCAAGTTTAAAGTATCAACATCGATGTTTATATTCAGAGCTTTCAAAACTTGATTTTTGTATACTTCCTAAGTTACCAGTTCAACTAGAGGCATGCTAATTTTGATGTTGGAAATTTCACCTTCGAGGCTGAAAGAAAGTGTTGCTTTTGGCATATTCACATCAGTTTTTTCGCTTATGTTTCTTTCAGCAACTTTGGCTAGCTGAGTTTTATTAGGACTGTTAATTGGGACTGTTTTGATAGGGCCGCTAGAAGAAGTACTAGGGAAACTTTTCTCAACACTTGGCTGGATGTTTTTGTCTCTGTTTAGATCAGTTCTCTTGGCCAGGGTGTTGGTATTATTAGTTGTCTTTTTAGGCTAATTTTCTGAAGTTTTCTTAATAGAAGTACTAGTGCTTTTGTCATTATAAGTTTTTGGGCTCCCTTTGCTTCTAAGATTATATTGTTTGTGTACCTCCATAATTGCATTTTCGAACCCCAATATGTAATCTTCAGAATCTTCATGGTTGTGTTCATTTTGTTCTAATGAGAAAAATCCCTGTTCTTCCTCAGTGAGGAAGATATCATCTCCATCATCAGATCCTATCAATTTCACAAGATTTTCTTCCAGCCTATCAGTTTCCCCTTCATCCTCTTGTTCTACATAGTTTTGTTTAAAGGGAGGCCTAATTTGTTGGTCATTGTCTCTATGCCTGTCTTGATTGTGATTTCTCCTAGAGTTCTGGTTCTAATTTTGAGGCTGGTTCCTATTCTGAGAATTTGTTTGGACAGCCAACCTTTCCATCATTCTTTCCAACCTATCCATGTTCTTGGCTAGATGGTCTAATTTTGAGTCAGATGTGGAAGGTGCAGTGTCTTCCCTATATGTTACTTTCTTTTTAGTCCTCATCCTAGCTCTCTTCTCAATCAGATTTGCTTCCACACTAAGAGCTCCCTTCTGCATGTCTTATAAAGTCAAGGGATCTCTTTCTCTTAGTTGATAGGCCATTTTGGGATCAAATCCTCCAGGGAATTTGGCCAAAGCTGAGCCTTGTGGAGGTTTCAAATCTGGGGGTAGTGCATTATAAACACTATTAAATCTAGTGCAATAATCTTGAACACTTTCCCCAACGTTTCTTTTGATGTTGTTGTAATCTGAGGATTATTTTTGAGTTCCCATTTTTTAGTGAATGTTTGAAATAAAGAAGGGGGATCGTTTATGCTATGGGGAGTTAGGCCTTTGAACCATTTTTTGGCTTCTCCTCCCAAACTATGAGCAAAAATTCTCATTTTGATGGTCTCATCTTCTATTTCCATATAATCAAAGGCATCGTTCAACTTGTCTATGTGTTGTTGAGCAGTAGTGGGTTCATTTCCAGTGAAATGGGGAATTTTGGACTGGTATTCATTGGGTAAAGGAACCAGAGGTTGGGGTAGCACTAAGGGAGCATAGCATGCTGCCATGGCTAGAAATAATGGAGGATTTACAAGGGGTGGATTTAAAAAAGCGACAGTGGGTTGAACAAGAGTGCTTTGGGTAGCAGAAGTGTGAATAGGAGTGGAAGAAACACTTAGGCCAGCAAACTAATGATGATCAGATCTGTTATGGAAGGAGCTTAAATGATGCAGAAGCTGAGAATTAGGTGGAGTAGAAGGTGAAGCTTCTCTGCTAAGGCTTTGTTGTAAATCTGTGGCTTCAAAATCAGCTTGGTTTAAGTCACTTTGAGACTTATTTCTAAATAGGTTCTTTGTGTGAGGTAAGTCAAAGTGAGGGTTTTTCAAGACTGTGAGGTTTTGCAGGGATAGATCTTGTTCTTGGGATGGTCCTATCAGTAGTTGATTTTCCAGACTTAGAAGTATGCCACAAAATTTTCTTTGGATTTTCAACTATGGTGGGAGGATAAGGATCTGGATGGGATCTAGTATTGACCCTATATGAAGCCAGATTCAGCTTCAAAACTTGGAGAGGCTTCAAACTTGAAACTCTGTCAAAGGATTTCCTCTCACAGTTATTTTCATAACATGAGAATAGGATTTTGAATCTCCTCAAGGTTGGTTAACCCAATCCTAAAGAAATCAGCAGTAGTAGTGGAATAATAGGCCTACTGGGGCTATTGGAGTCATTAGGTGGAAATTTTTAGCTTTTTGAAGGTAAAATGTTTATGGTCCACCACAATTGTTTATTGTGAAACCAATTTGAATGTTTTTGGGGTTTCTGAGTTTTTTGTAGTTCTATGGTTGTGAGAGTGTCCTATAATTGTTTCAACACTTAGCTAAGGTGGTGAAAAGAACAGAGTCTACTCTATGGCTTACTAGCTGATTTCTTCAAGGTTTGATAAGGGTCTCTCAGAATCCTAGGGGTTACTTAGATTTCCACTTATTCAGACAGGTCCTATCATAATCACCATTATGCTAGTAGTGCTTGAAGAAAGCTAATTTCACTTGAATGAATACTGAGTGTTTTGTTTAGGGAATTTTACTCAAAAAAGTCCCACCGTGATTGCCAAAATGTTGGGGTCCTGTCATTTGGCTGATTGGAAAACCAAATGACAAGGCAACATATAAACCAAGCTTTAGAGCTCTAGGATCTAGCCCTCCTAGTCTCAGAGAGGGATCTCTCAGTATGTTTGTAAGGATATAGCTTGATGCTTTTAAGAGGTTGATTTTAGGCTAGTTATTAAGTAAAAATTTGTTTGTTTGTTGTTTGGACAGAGATTATCTAGGCAGCATAGATAGGGTGTGGAAATCTACAAGCCATTGGGCAATGGAGTCATGTGGAAGTCTAAACAGTTCTGGTTAATGAATTTGGGGAAACAAAGGGAAAATATAACTTAGTCAGTGGATCTGTGGGATCATATAGGTGGGATGAGATGAACATCAAGGATTTGGAAGGAAAATTAGAGCTTTAAGGGCTGTTAAGACTCCTTAATTATGTATACCTTTCAACAAAGGGACTTGTAACACTATCTAAACATAAAGGAATATTTAATAGCCAGGGCTAAACATGAATTATACCAACATACTTTATGCAGATAACATAAACAAGACAGACTTTCAAGTAAGATAAAAAAGGAGAGGAACACTCTGTTTCTTATAATTGTTTCACTTAAAGGAGTTAGAAAACATATAAGAAACACAACTAATTTCATTCATAAAATGGGGGACACCCAAGCATCCAAGACTACAATTATAAAGACCTTCAAATACAACTATCTCAGCAAGAAACAGAGGGTAATATCAGAACAAAACCTCTCTTCCAAGCTGCAAACAATAGTGTTTGAAGGGTGTTTTCAAAAATAGCTCTTAAGAGGCAACAAGCAGACAAGGAAAACCATAATTCAACCTTGACAACAACTATTTGAACTATTCTGAAATAAACAAACTTGATGGTTTTAAAAGCGGTAAAACTACTCAATAAAACCTTTCAGCAGATGAAAACATAAAGGCAGTGAAGACTAAATAGGCCTAAGGTGCTTCTAGGAGACATTTCTTAGCCTAAGCTTTTTACTCTACTACAAGCAAAGCATAATGGAACAAAGAAAAAAACAGGAAAAAACATTAACGAATAGAGAGTAATTCACCAAAACCAAGCTCAGGGATCCAATGATCTAGCCTCCTTCATTAGCAGAAAAGCAAAGACATCGACACTTCTTCAAAACATCAATCCTTCTTCAAAATATTAGCCTATGTATTGCTTCAGAATTCATAAAATGCCAACCTTACAATGAGAGTTCGAATAGCATTTATAGGTGAATGGGAGGAGAGGTGACAGAGATGGTTTCAATGGTCAATTAAAACAGAGGAGAAAAGCATTCAAATGCCCATTCTGTGTCATAAATATTACATTAATTTCTTTTCCCATTCAAGTAGTTCTTGTAGACTTTGCGACCTAACTATTAGGCTGGTAATAACTCCAAGGAGTGTCTTTGTGGAGAAGTATTCTCATTGTTGCATTCCTATCCTTTCTTCTGGTACAAGTAAGGTGGACAGTATGGGTTTTGAGACCACCCATACCCTTACAATAACCGCCTTAAAATTTTTGTAATAACTACTTCCCTTTGACGTATTCGAGGCTCTTCAGGCTTCATAACTGACTTCAACTCTTTATCTTTGATTATGTTTTTTCTTTTAATCTGTGATCGATCCTTTAATCTTTTGTCTTCAATCTTCATTTTATTTTCCGTATGCAGGGTTTCTTTACGTGTTGGAGGGTTTTATTGAATGACCAGTGTTCATGATGCACTGGAAAAAACTTGTAAATTTAACCCTTCATCCCTTTCTGCATTGAATTAGATCCTCAGGATCGTCATCCTTGGCTTCTGCAAAAATTTTGTTGTGGGATGGCTACAATATTTAACCACCATGAAAACCTGCAACCAAACAATAAACAATTAAATAAAACCTGTGCTTTTGGGGAATAATACTACTTCAGAGGGCTTTGGTGGAGGCGGAAGAGCAGTGGAGAGGAGGTGGAATGCAGGCTGATGGTTTAAAATTTGCATTGGAGCGAAGAGCTGAAAAGCGGTTTTAGGAATACCGGAGGTCATATTCACGTGGGGTCAGAGCGGTAAGTGGTAATGAGCGAGGGGAATGCGATACATGTTAATGGCTAACATGTATGCTCTTGAAAACCACCCATTTCGTGTTCAAAATGGGCAATCAACTTTATTTGTGAAATGAACGCGAAAATGGTTTTAGACTGTCCAATTTTGGGGGGCTAGATCTACGGCTATAAGCGAGTGCGAAAAATAGAAAGATGTGTGGAGGAAAGATATGGTGGGGCCAGGGTGACGTGGGATAATTTTTCGCGTAGTGGGGTGGCTTGAGGTTGGGTAAAAAATGTGCACCGTTGGTTTATGGTGATAAAGGGTTATAATCCATGTATGGGCGAATATATAAAGGGAAAAAAAGGGTGGAAGTGGGTGGGAGTAAAAGCACTTTTGGACCGTTGGATCTTGGGGGGGAAAATCCATAGTGGAGATCACGGGAAAACACAATGAAAATTCCACAACATGGTCGGGTGGGACCAGTGAGATTACATGAAAAAATGAAAGAAAACACGCATAGTGGGGGCACTTGAGGTATAGACAGGTTTGCGGGTCAGGAGCCCCCGTAATGAATGTGAGCTGTCGGATGAAGATTTCCCATATCTCGAGGGATCAACTGCGGGGACGCTCATATGGTTAACCTTTATGCTGAAGAGAGCCTGTGGATGAAGAAAAAGGTGAATTGATGATGGCCGTCAAATTTGTGAGATGGACGGCAGAGAAAACATTGCTGGATTGGAAATCGGCTGAGCAGAGGGTCCGGGGAGGAAGAAATAGGAAGTTGCGATATGCGATGGAGCAATGATGTGATGGATGCGATGACCGTCGAATATTTGAGGGAATGGACGGCTGCAATCATATCGGAATATCGACCATTGGTGGGGTAAAGGGTCAGGGCATCGAGAAATTAGGATCGCCAATGTATGATGGAGCGATGCGCCGATGGCTTTAGCACTTGGTTACGGGGCTTAGATCATATGAGAAGCGGGGTGGAAGATTTAAGCCCTCGGGGGGTCGGCCATCGGAGGAAAAAGGGAAAGGGAAGAAAATTAAATGAAAACATCGATGGCCAATAGGCTTAGCGCTTTGGTCGCAGGGCATGGTTTTATTGCAGAAAAAGGGGCTCGGGCTTAAGCGAAAGGGGCTTAAGGCCCTAAAGGAGCGGAAAGGATTTTTCAAAGGTTTTTACGTGTTTGTATGGGTTTTTTAGTGTTTCGGGTAAGGTAAAAGGGATTTTTGAAACAAAATAAAAAAGGGTTAAATGGTTTTAAAGAGGATTTTGAAGGAAACAAGGATAATTGAGGGGGAAAATGAGTGATATGAAGGGAATTGTGAATATAAAACGGAGGAAAGAAATGATGGAGATGAGGCTTTGAAAAACAATTTTCTCTTTGGAAACAGTAGGATTTTGAAGTGAAAACATCAGTGAAGGTAGGTTTCTTTGGATAGAGAGAAAAACCAGGCTTCAAGAACTAACATGTTAACTTGAAATTATTTCTTGAAGGCTGCCAACAGATTCTAGCCATCATTAGGTATAACAAAAATTACAAATGGCTAAAAATACCATTGATAGAAGAACTAGAGGAAGAGCAATTAACCTTGCAAGTTGAATCTTATATTAGCTCTGAAGAATCTATAATGGTAGAAAGAGGAGAAGAAGGAGAAGGAGAAGGAGACATTCTAAATGGAGAAAATGTAATATTAGACGGGGTAGAGGAGGAGGTAGATGAAATGCAGAAGGAGGCAAAATAAATAGGTAAATTGATAGTTCTTTTGGATTCCATATATTTGATGAAGATACAAATGCCACAATGAAAAATATCTCACCTTCTGTCCTCCCAAATTTTCATGGAATAAAAAATGAAGATCCTGAAACCTTTTTGTTTGAATTTGAAGTCTTGTGCAGAGCTTATGATTATTTACAAGACTCTCAAAAACTCAAATTGTTTCCTTCAACATTGAAAGGAGAAGCTCTAATATGGTTCATGATTCTAATCACTCAGTCTATTAGAACATGGAATGAAATGAAGAGAAAAATTTTAGAAAGGTATTTGAATTATTGCATACCCAGAAATCTTAAGGATGAAGTATTTAAAATGATGCAAAAATAGGATGAAAATTTAGAAGATTTAATTGAAAGATTCAATTATAACACAAAAAAAGAAAAAATGGATAATTTAGATCAAGATAATTTAAAATCTCTTTTATTAAAAGCCATTAGAGGTGAGTGGATAGACATCCTAAACATGATGGGGAAGGGGGATATCTCTCAACTTCCATTAACTGACATTGGATAATTATGTATCCATCTCTCGAGGGGAAAATAAAAAACTGGGAAAAATCCAAGAGATCCTTCTCTTGCTAGAGTAAATAGATCTGCAACTGGAACAGTGAGTAGGGAAGAAACTGGAAACATGCTTGATAAATTTAAAAAATAAATTTTAGGGAGTCTTAGTGAACAGATAAACACCCTTAAATTACAAAACAAGTAGAAATTAGAGACTGATGCTTTAGATATTTTTTGTCCCAAATGCAGAAAGAAGCATGCTTTAAGAGAATGTCTTCTTGATGAAATAGTCATAGAGACCTATATGATTTGTTCAAAAAATCATGAGACTAAGATTTTTCCTTCAATTCTAGGTCTTAAGGCTGTTTTTCAAGAAGAAACAACTTCAATTCCAATAGAATCTCTTTTCTTTGTCTCTAGAAGACCATGGGAGGGGCCACAAGCTCAAGGCTTTAACAATCAAATGTATACTCAGCCCCCACCAAATAATTGAAATTCTTGGCAACAACCTTGGCCTCAATCTCAATCTCAATCTCAATCTCAATCTCAATCTTGGGCTCAAGGAATGCAAAATCCCTATGGAAGATTCTCGCAATACTACCAATATCCTCCATCATATCCAAACTATCCTCCCCATTAAATTCCTCAACAAAATCAACAACTCCAACTCCAAAGCCAAAATCCACAAATTTCACTACCATTTCCACAGAGACTAAATCAGCTACATGCCCAACCATTACCAAACCCCAACAATAAAAATCCTCAAAATACCTACATGATAGAAGGGCAGCAATTTCCAACTTACATGATCACTACTCTAGATCTCAATGATGTCCAACTTAGATCTGGTAGGATATTAGAAAAGAAAAAGGCTTCTATAGTTATTCAAGAATGAGATAGTTTTGAGGAAGATTCTCTACAGCCAGATAAATTTTTTGAGGAAGGAACATCTCTTCAAAACCAGAATTTTGAAAATGAAAAGCAAAAAGAACCAGCAAACTCAACTCCTATCATAGAGAAACCATCAATACCTACTTCTACACCTCTTCTTCTTAAAATATTACAAGTTGATAGAGGGGTAGAAAAACATGTTATGTTTCCCAATTATGATTTTCTGGATGAATTGAAAAATGTATTTATCAAAATCCCTTTGTTACAAGCCATTAAATAGATTCCAATTCTAGCCAAAACAATAAAGGAGTTGAGCATGAAGAAACCAGGAAGAAAAACAAAATAAATAAAAATAATTCAACTCGTAGGAAAAATTGTAGACATAATGATGGGAAAAATTGCCATACAAAAATATTTAGATCCAGGAAGTCCAGTTGTAAAAACACATATCAATGTAGTTGAAACTCCAAATACATTGATTGATTTAGGAGCAGCAATAAACATCATGAGAAAACAAACCATGGAACAACTCAAAATTCCTAATCTTTTGTATACACTTACATTACTACAATTAGTATACAAGTCTATAATCAAGCTAGATGGTGTGTTAGAAGATATTTCAGATCCTTAGACTCTTGGGAGTATCCTGTTGATTTTATGATTTTAACTCCTAAGAACAATCTAGGAGGACATCCACTTATATTAGGAAGACCTTGGTTGGCTACAGCTGATGCTTTCATTAGATGTAGATCTGGTGACATGTATATCTCTGATGGTAACTCAAAAAATAAATTCACTCTATATCCTCCAGCAAGAACAATCACAAAGTTAGATGACAAAGAGTGGATTGATGATGAAAATTATATACAACCTCTCTTTACTATTTCAACGATTATTGAAGATAGTCAAATCTTAAATTTAATGGAAAATTTTGACTCATCCCCGGAATATGAACATGATCAATTTCAAGAAAAATACAATATTGAATATTTGTCATCTAGGCAGATGTCTCTTTATTCTATGGAATAATTTGGTAGCTCTACAATTGAAATATTTCCAGGGAAATCTTTGAACATAAACAATAAATTAGAGAGATTACAACATGAAAAGCTAATCAAAACATTACAATAACATTCTTCTGCATATGCATGGGAATACACTGACATGAAAGGAATTAGTCCTAAGACTTGTAAACATCACATCTATATTGAGGAAAATTTTAAACCTATCAGACAACCTCAAAGAAGGATGAATCCAAATCTTAGGGAAATTGTGAAGAAGATTTGAAAAAATTGTTGAATGTAAACTTCATTTACCCAGTTTCAGATAGTCAGTGAGTTTCGCCTTTAGTGATTGTACCCAAAAAGAATGGTAAATAGAGGGTATGCATTGATTATTGAGAATTGAATAAAGCTACCCTAAAATATCATTTTATTTTACCCTTTATAGACCAAGTATTGGATACATTAGCAGGTAAGAAGTATTTCTCATTCCTGGATGGTTTTAGTGGTTACAGTCAAATTCAGGTAGCACCTGAAGATCAAGATAAAACCACATTCACCTGTCCATGGGGGACTTATGCCTACCGAGTACTTCCTTTTGGATTGTGCAATGCACCTGCAACATTCCAAAGGGAAGTACTAGGAATTTTTTCTAATCTAATACATGATTGTGTAGAGGTGTATATGGTTGACTTTACAGTTTATGGGAATACATTTGAAGAAGCTTTAGAAAATTTGGAAAAGGTTCTTAAAAGATGTAAGGAAGAAAACCTTTCAATAAGCCATGAAAAATGTTTTATGATGTTTACAGAAGGGATTGTTTTAGGACATCACATTTCAGGAGATGGAATTAAAGTTGATAAATATAAAGTTGAAGTAATCTCCAAGCTATCAATTCCAAGTTGTCAAAAGGATGTTAGAAGTTTTCAAGGATTCATAGGATATTATATAAGATTTATAGTAAATTTCTCTAAATTAGCATCCCCACTCTTCAAGTTACTCACCAAAGATTGTGAATTCAGTTGGAATCCTGATTTCCAATTGGCATTTGAGACTTTAAAAGAAAAAAATTCTAAAACACCCATTTTAAGAGGTCCAAACTGGAAACTACCTTTTCAAATTTCAACAGATGCTTCAGATATAGCTCTGGGAGTTGTATTAGGACAAAAATACTTGATCCCCTATGCCATCTATTACACAAGCAAGAATTTGACTCCCATGGAGTTAAAATTACACTGTAACTGAAAATGAATTCTTAGTTGTTGTTCATGCTATCAAAAAATTCAGACATTATATAATAGGCTATGAAACCTTTGTTCATACATATCACTCTGCAATTAGATATTTAATGAATAAATCTATTACTAATGGTAGAGTTACAATATGGTTATTAGTCCTGCAAGAATTCAACATCATCGTTCTAGACTGACCTGGAAAACAAAACAAAATTGTTGATTTCTTGTCTAGAATTCAAAATATCAAAGATGACACTCCAGGTGAAGATAAATTTCCCGATGAATATATTTTTTCAATAACTACTCAGACTCCTTGGTTTGTAGATATTTCTAATTACTTAGTTACAGGAAAATTACCTTCACATTTTTTTCTTAGGGAGAAAAGAAAAATCATTCAAATAAGTGCAAGATACTCATGGATTACTAATGAATTGTATAAAATAGGTCCAGATCTCATTATCATAATATGTGTTTGAGAAGATGAAATGCTTGAAATTCTTAAGGCATGTCATGATGAACCTTGTGGTGGAAACTTTTATAACAAGACGAAAACCTATAAAATCCTTCATTTAGGATATTATTGGCCATCCATCTTCAAAGATGCAATAGAATATGTCAAAAGGTGTGACAACTGCCAAAGGGTAGGGAAACCTGCTCCTTTAGATGAAATTCCATTACAACCTCAGGTACTCATTGAACCTTTTGAAAAATGGGCCTTGGATTTTGTTGGACCAATCAATCCACCATCTAAACAAAAAAAGTATATTTTGGTATGTACTGATTATGTCAATAAATGGGTAGAGGCTAAAGCATTACCTTTTACTAATGAACGATCTGTAGTTAATTTTCCTTTTTAGGATATCTTCACTCGTTTTGGTGTTCGAAGAGAAATTATGACAGATTAGGGATCCCATTTTACATCCAAGTTGGTGAAAAGGCTCGTGGAATATTACAAGATCAAGCACAGAAAGTCTACTCCTTATCATCCACAAGCAAATGGTCAAGTAGATTCTACCAATAAAGTGATTGAAGGAATTCTCACTAATATTGTGCATCTACACAGAAGAGATTGGGTAGAAAGGCTTCCTCAAGCCTTATGGGCCTACAGAACTACATGGAGGAATACAACAGACATACTCCCTATGAAATTGTTTATGAGAAGAAAATCATGTTCCCTATAGAGTTTCAGATTCAAACCTTCAAGATGGTAGTCCAATTGGGACTTGATTTATCATAAGCATAGAAACATAGATTTGAGTAGCTCAATGAGCTTGATGAAATTAGGCAAGATGCAGTTCAAAGAACTAATATAGTCCAACAACAAAGGGCTTAATGTCATTATAAGTATATCAAGGAGAAGAAGTTTCAAGTAGGGAATTGGGCACTTTTGTTCGATTCAAAATTCAGATATTTTCAAGGAAAGTTTCAGACTCATTGGCTTGGGCCATATGAGATTGAAAAAGTCTTTGATAATGGAGCAGTGAAGATAAGGACAATAATGAAGAAAAAGTACCTTTTCTTGTGAATGGTCATCGGTTGAAAATATATCATAAGCCAATTTCAAGAGAAGAGTTTATCAAGATTTTCCAAGATAATACTGATATGAAGTTAGTGAAGAAGAATTATTCTTCTTCACTAACTTAGATTTTACGTTTCCTATATGTAAGAAAATATAAAAATTAAATAAAAATTAAATAAATAAATAATAAAGTGTGTTAGTATGAAAACCAATCAATGATTGGCATACTTATATAGAAAATACAGGGTGAAAATCAGAGATTTCTGACATCCTATGTTTTCCATTTCTTTTCTACAATAAGTAATAACACAAAACTACATTCATATTCCATCTTTGCAGCTCATAATTCGCAAATTCATTCCATTCCATGGTCATATTCACTTTCATTCCATTTTCACATTCATATTCACTTTCATTCCATTTTCACAGTCATATTCCACTACCATTCCATTTCAAAATCATATTCCACTTACATTCCATTCCACAAAGCATACTTCATTTTTCTACAGATTCAATTATGCAGCTGATTAAATTCTGCAGCTGATTCCATTTTGCAACTAATTCTATTCTGCAGCCACATTACATTTCATTCAGCAGCTTTGACACATTTGTATATCCTACAAAAAAATGATGATTACAGGAAATTGAAGACTTATGTTTTGAAGAACAACATGCTAAAAGTTACCTGAAAGAATCAACACCAAAGAAACAACAAACGAAAAGGTTATCTTTAAAAAACTAAAGTTGCAAAAATTTATTTTAATAGCAAGGTTAAAACTTTAGCATGTATAATATGGATGGTCATATGCTCCCTTGACAGATCATCATTTGATTTGATTGTGATCTCCATCATACCACAGATCAACCACATCCTTCGCATTGTGTTTCATAACGGTCTATAGTTGACTCCCTCATTGATGATTAACAGTCATGACCTATTGAAGTGACATATCCGTCTACGTTTCTTTGAAACCCCAATCCATACCACCTATTTATTCATACAAACCCTCGATACCTTTCATCAGTTCCATAGCCCAATTCATTTCATAAACAAAGAAGGGTAATACTACAGGTTGAGAACTCTACATGCATGGGACTGATAATTAGATTAGAACTGGTGGGAACAAAATATATGGAAGGATACCCTCAAATCAAGTAAATGTTTCAGAAAGCTGGATAGCACAAATTCATAGATAAATTCGATGGTTTTCACAAAGAGATTACAATATATTTTTCTCTGTCTTTTGATGGAACATAAGTGGAAATTAGAGATATCAAGTTCACAGTTACTAAGATATTCATGGCCGAAGCCAAAAAAATTCCAAGGATTGGCGAAAGGTGGTTAAAAAAAAGGAGTTTCACAATGAATCATGGAAGGTTATTCTCAAAAACCCAGGTATGGATGTCTCTATTTTTAGAAAAGGTATCCCAAGCTCATCCCTTAAAAATAAATGGAGGAACATGCTCTTGGTTTCAAAGAAATTTATCACCTATGAAGGAAGGTTATTGTCAAAAACCCAGGTATGGATGTCTCTATTTTTAGAAAAGTTATCCCCAGCTCATCCCTTAAAAATAAATGGAGGAACATGCTCTTGGTTTCAAATAAATTTATCACCTGTGAAGGAAGGTTTGGTTACATGTATGTATACCATATTTTATTACTGATGAAGTTCTTAGAAAATGGTGAAAATAAATCTCCCCTTCCTTATGCTAAATAGCTTAAAAGGATGTCCACAAACATGCATAAGAGAATACAGTTTATAGATAACACCATGCATCACCATGGGTTGGTAAAGATACTGGTTGAGTTTTTAAAAATCATATGAGATACCTGGGAGAATTTTCTTATTAGAAACCATTTTCAAGAAGCACTAGAACAAACTAAATAAGACAATATCATAAAGAGAAGAAGAAAGAAGACTAATACAAACATTGAAGACAAACCTATATCTTCATTTCAGAAGAATGATAAAAAGCTCGTCTCTGAAGAGCTGACAGAGATTAGAAAAATAAATAAAAACAAGCCAGGAGGAAAGATAAGAAAGAGGAGAAAAGATACAAATAAAGAAAATGTAAATCCTCCACAACTGAGAAGGAGCTCTAGACTCCAAGGTTCGATGAAGAAAACACTACCAAAAGAGACAGAGTTTGTAAGTTTAGATGAAGAAACTCCAATACCATCTCTTGTCAATATTTATCCTTCACACAATCCTCAAAATTATCCTATTCATAATTTTGAAGGTAGCCCCAACAAAAAATCTACAGGAATAGACCCAGCACAACAAGAAATATATGATTACATAGAATCATTGGAGAAGAGAAGTGCAACAATGAATCCTATCAATCCACAAGTACCTCTAGTTGAAACTCTCAAACAAGAAATTTATGAACTAGAGATATTGAATAGGCATATTAAACAGGAGAATGAGACCTTGAAGCAAAAAAAAAAGTTGGAAAGGGTAATTCATGACAATACCATTCTGCGTTTAGGACTATGGTACAAGAAGAACAGGAAATTGAAAAGAAAGAAAAAGTCACTAAACAAGGCAGTAATTAATCTCAAATACAAGCTTCTTATGAGAAAACCCAGGACATAAATCACTTCAAATAAAAGAAAAAGAAGGAATTGGATGTGTTAGTAGAAGTGGATGAAAAGATGCAGTAGGAGGAGAATTCACATTTTTGGAAAATTGCATGAGGACATGCAATGACTTCGCAGTGGGAGTATGTTGAACCTCAAAATTATCCTCTGTCTAAAATCCTTTCTCACCTTTTTCCCTTACTTTCTCATAATATCACATACTCCAATCAATGATAAACTCCATGGTTTGTCTCAATGAATTCATTTAAATGACTTCCATGTTATATTCTCATGTTCTTACTATTCGAATAGATTTTTGTAAATTGGCTACAGAATGCAGCCTATTCTACAGCTAATCATGGATTCTGTAGCTACTCTCATGATATGACAAGTTCCAGGTATCAAATGGAGGATTGAGCCACATGGGCATTTCCAGAATCATCTCCACATGGATTTTGTCCTATTCACTTGGTCGAGATCAATAAAAAAGGAGGCCTAAGATCATGGTCAAAGTTGTGGTCAAAGGACATTAGCCAAGAACATAAGGACTCTTGATTTTCTCTATCGTAGAAAATCAAGAGTTAAACAGTCCAATTTCAATTCTAAAAATTGAATTAGCCACTTGTAGCAGAATTATCTCATAGACAGTTATGTTTATTTTCTTTAAACATCGGTTGTACGGAACTGAGAACAATTAAGTTTTAAGTTTAAGTTAAGCTTTGGTGATATGACTGTGTATTAAGACTTCATTCTATCATAATACAAATATTGTGTTCATGCCAATGATTGCTTAAGTGCATATTTAACCAGCTAAGATCTCAGCCGAATCACTCACAAAGGGCCCCTGCACTGGAGGAGGTTTCTCATGCATTTTTTTAGTTTAATTTTCCTTAATCTATTTTTGTTAATTCTGTTTTCTGAGTAGATTAATGTTACATTTAATTTCTTCTCATTAGCATAAAATTAAAACATAATGTGTAACTATTATTATTCTAAGACATTTCATGAGAATAGATCTTTCTGTTTTTAAATTGAATCAAATTTGAAGCAATAATAATACAAATTTATCTATTTTTCTCCCAGGACTGGTCAAAAGCACAGTGCCAACCTCCAAAATAGGGCAGAAAGGTCATTTTTTTGGTGTTTTTTGACTTTTTGACTGCCTCTTTGACCCAAAAAATATTAGAAAAATTGTTTTCTTGACTTTAAATTTCCCTCTGAATCTAATGGTACCATTATTTTTTCCATTGGAAGTCCCTAGGAAAAGCGCAACATCCTAGGTGATGCACTTTTGCTAATGCCACTGTGCAAAATTGGCAAAAGCACAAAAAATTCCAAAATTTTCAAAATTTTCCCAAATTTCTTCAAATTTTCTGCTATGGGATGCCAATGAGGTGTATTAGGCAATGAGTGATGCCTCAGCAAGAATATCAAGCTTTTCCCCTTCATTTTTCTTGGTTAGGGTTTCAAGTCTTGATTTGGCCTCTTTGAGCTTTGAGCTTGCAATTTTGTTTTTCTTGAAGTATTGCTTGGCCCTCTTTCTCAATATGTCATTATCATTATATTCATTCTCCAGGAGATTCTCAAGATTCTAGTTGGCCTTTTCAAGCCATTGCTCCCTGTTCTCATTGACAATGATGGAAAATTGTTCATTAAAAGTTAGCTCATTAGCAAGCTCAGCCTCCTTTTGCATCTCTAGTTCTAGAGCTCTTTCAACCCTCTAGTCCTAGGTCTTCTTCTTGGAACTTGTTCTTATGGCTCATTTGTTTCACCATACCTCTCATAAGACTCATCAAGCAAGGCCTTTGCCTTTTTTTCTTCTCTTTTTCCCTAAGAAGTTGAATCTCCATGATGGCCTGCTTGGTTTGAATCTGTTGATTTTCTTGCTAAACGATATGCTATGAAAAACTTAGATCTCTCTAAGTTGATCTAAAGCTCTTTGAGTTGGGCATATTTTTGCTTGATAATAATTTTGGAGCCCTCGTCATCATTCTCTTCATCTAAATCAATAAGGTAAAAATCAGTCTCTGTCTCATGGAGGTCATCCTCATCATGAATGGCCACATCATGTACATTTTCCTTTGCCAAATTTTGTTTTCCCTTTTGTACCTGATTTGTTGGTGAAGAAGGTAGGGCCCCTCCCACAGTATGTTAGGAAAAAACCTACCTATACCCTCGATGATATGTGTTTTCCAACATGCTGATTTCAACCTCTTTTGGTTTGCTAACCTCAACTCTATTAGGTGACTCATCCTGCTCATAAAACGGTGATTATGGTGGTGATGGTGATGGACTAGGTTAAGTGGAGTGAGGTGGGGGCATAGATGTAGCTAGATGAGATGAAGAAGGTACATCTTCAGCATGTGGAGCTTGTGGACTAGTGAAGGTGCCATTTGAAATGAAGGTATCCCATGAGATGCCCACTTTATCAAGGTGATGGAGGACAATGATCTTGATCAATGAGTGGTGGAATAGGCTATTCATCTGTTGGTGATATTCTCTCTTTTTCACAATTTAAGCCATTTTATCTATGCTCCTGAATAGAAAGTATGGGATACTGAGTAATCTCACTCTTGTGAAATTATCAAAAGTATAATGTGGTATGTGTAGAGCCTAGAAACCTCCCTACATAAGAGAAGTACTTCATGATGATTTTCATCATGGGTGCATACCTATCAAGAAGGTAGCTAAAAGGGAAAACCCTCCTCCTTTCATTCTTGTATCTGGGTTTTATGAATGGTTCATAGTATTGATCCTCCAAATCCTTAGATTTAAACCATTTCTCTCCCATGTTTGGAATCCTTATGGCAGTAGCAATGACATATGTAGATACACTGACAGTTACACTAGCAAGGGTCACCTAATTGTATCTGATATTTTAAGTGAAAACTCTACTCAACATGGGATGATGTTGGACTCTTTGAATCATGTTGTTAAAATCAAGGCAACCTACATACTCAAAAAAACTGACAGTCATGGGAGAGGCCCTTAATTCATTTGTGTTGGTGGGCTCTAGCCTTAGGATTCTTCCTCCTTTGTGAGGCCTTCTTTGTTCTCTACCCTCCTCTCTTTGTCTACCCTCCTTTTCCACATAGTCTTTTTCTTCCTCCATAGTTTTTTTGTGGATTCTAGGGCTTGCTGGGAAAAATCGCAGTGCCAAGCCTAGGAGTGCAATGCCTGAAGTGAAAAAGGCAGTGCCAAATTCTCTAAGTGCAACACCTGTTGCCTACGTGCAACGCCACCCTCCTCTAAGCACAATGCCTCAAAAAATTTCTCTTTGACTCTGTAATTCAACTTTTTTTGAGCTGAGGGAGTGCAAATTCAACCTTTCGATGTTCAAATGAGTTTGAATGAGATGTCTTAGTGGTATTTATACTTCATGATTTGAATGAATTGGGCCTTCGTACCTACTACCTTCTTTTGTTATTCACTTAAACTTTTGAAAATTTACCCTTTACTTGACTCTTTCTTTTGACAATTTGATCTTTTGATGACTTTGAGAACTCTTTGATTTGACATTTTTATGCTTTGGCATGTTGGAACTCTGAGTTAGCAGCTTGGGAATCATGATACTTATTACATTTGAATGACATAAAATTACATAATGAAAATTAAAAATTACATATGAAAACCAAAATTACATGCTGAAACAAGAAGTTTTCTTCACTAATCATCTTCATATGGTGAAGAGATGTTATTGGATCACCCTTTACTTGATGGTCTTATGCAGTGGAAATGAAGTTTTATTAAACCATGAAACCTTTAAAACCCCTAAAATACCTATTAATACCTTGAAGGACTGAATTTCAAGATGACATGACTCATATTGACTCTTTTTTTTGGATGGTGTACAATTAGAAAGGTATGAAACTATGCCAGCAAGTAATAAAATTTGAGGAAGAGAGATGTTTTTGGACTAGGGCTACCATCACTGACTAATTGTTTTGCATGACCTAGTGGAATGATAAAAAAAAATTGAGTGAGACCCCTAAAATGATATGAAAAGAGATTTTTGATCACTGATGGTAGGATGAAAATACTGACACTAACATTGGCCTTATTGGGGATGATAGCTCTGAAAGAGGTGTCAAGAACATCGTAGACTAGCTAGCCTTATCTATTTGGGCCAATACGGTAAAAAAATCAAACTAATAAACATGACTGAAAACTGATAACTCAGATGAAATAGACTGACTCAAGACAAACTGAAATGACTAAAAATTGACTCAATACTGACTTACTTGACTGAAAACTGAACTTTTGAAAATGGCAGAAAATCAGTGAAGCTCCATGGCCTTCACTTCGGGATTTGAACTCCAGTGATTCTCTACTTCACACTTGCATAAAATGTAACTGATATTTACAATGTAATGGAAAACTGATTGAAAAATGTGCTTCAGAAAAGATAGTTCTTAAGGATCCTACCATTAACTAGTCCTCCTAAGCACTCTTGTCCATTCATCTCTTCAAGCAAATAAGAATTCTAACCCTGACAAGAAGAAATATGATATGGCCCTTTCCATAAATTCTCAAATTTTCCATGCTTACCCTTGTCCTCATTTCTGGCATCCCAGCGGAGTACTACATCTCCACTCCAACCTCGAAGTTGTCCTCCTTTGTTTTCTGGTCATAGTTCTTCTTTATCTTGTCATGGATTTTTGAAGTATTCTGAAATACCTCATCTCTTAACTGTTGAAGGTGTATAATTTTATTAATTTGGCATTGTATGTCATTTTCCTCAACCCCTACTTCTTGCAGCAATTTCATTACCGAGACTGTTAATGATGAAGAAAACACAGTATCGATATCATACACAATTTGAAAAGGATACATGCCAATAGAATTATTACTACTCACTCGGTCTGGGAAACGATGCCAATTATTTTTATTTGCCTCTAACATTTTCTTAATGATATTGATCAAGGATTTATTAGAGGACTCCGCCAATCCATTACTTTGCAGGTAGTAGGCTGTAGAATGTCCCAACTTGATGTTATATTTGTCAAAAAACTCAGTCATCTTCTTAGACTTGAATTCTTTCATGTTATTTGTAATAATCTTAGTAGAACAACCAAAACGGGAAAAAATATTAGTTTCTAAAAACTAAACGGTGATAGAACCTATTGCTTGCCTGGCTGGGATTACTTCAATCCAGTTTGTAAATTAATCTGTGGCTGTCAATATACACTTTTGCTATGCAGATGATGCTAGGTAAATCTCGCCTATGAAATCTAGGCCCCACTGCTGAAATGGTGCATGTATTGAAATAGGTCGAAGAGGTAATGGGAGAAGCTTTCTCTTACCCTGAAAAACTTGACATTTGTGGCAACTCATTATTTTTTTGTAGACACCTGCAAAAAGTGTCAGCCAATAGTATCTCACTCTCAATATTTTATTGGCCGTGATCTTCCAATATAGGTGGCCCCCACAATCTCCTTTGTGGAAGTCATTCATCACTTCCTTAGATTCTTCTTCAACCAAACAGTTCAACAACACACCTCCGGGATCCTTCTAGTAAAGTGCATTGACCAATATTCAATACTTTAAAGCTTTGAGTATCAAAGATCTACCTTGACTCTTAGTCATGCCTATAGGAGGGTTTAGGTGTTGCAAAACATAAACAATATCAGAATATCATGGAGATGACAAAAAGATATCGGATACCTGAATGAGATTCACTTGTTCTTCATTTTCAGACAAGGCTGAAATTAGGTTGATGTCTAGAGCATGAAGGTTTGAATTAGACATGAGCTTGGCTAAGCCCTGACCTTTGATCAAATTGGTGGGCTCGATCTCAAGGTCATATTCTAGGAATGTTGCTATCCATATCCCTCTCCTAACTTCTGGGTTTGTCTACATGAGAAATTCTTTAACAGTTGCATTAGGCACATAAGCAAGGGTATGTGAATGTAAAATGTAAACTCTGAAATCTTTCAGCGCTTTAACCAAGGCCAAAGCCTGTTTCTCTATGATGTTGTACCGAAGGGTTGCATCTCTTATATTGAGACAGAAAAATGCAATTGTAGCTATGTTTTATCCCTTTTCTACATCAATAATGCTTCCATGGTGTGCTCAGAAGAAAATGAGAATATTATGAAATCATTAGTATAATCAGGACTTATCAAAACAAGGGCACTACTCAAGGAAAAATTTACTAATTTGAAGGACTTTCGAGCATCTTTAGACCACTTCACATCATTATATTTCTTCAACATATTTGTCAATTATCTAAGATTCGTAGCCAAATTAGGAATGAATCTACGTAAGAAATTCATCTTACCATTGAATGCTTGTATTTCATTTTTGCTAAGAGGAAAATAAATCTACTCAATTGCTTCAACACAAGAAGGGTCAATTCGAATCCCATCCCTAGAGATAATGTGACCGAGAAGTTTGCCCTCCTCCATGGAAAAAAGGCTTTTCTTTGGGTTGAGATATATTCCAAACTTCCTGCATCTCTCAAAAAAAATTATTAAATGGTGCAAATTTTCATCATCAGAATGTGAAAACACTGTCCAGTCATCTAAATAAACAACCAAGAAAATAATTTTTTCGTTGGTGAATTCTATGTCCATGGCCCGCTGAAATGTGGCCACTGTGTTTTTCAAACCAAATGGAATTTCTTCATATTTGAACGTGCCCCAAGGTGTAGTAAATGTTGTCTTGTCTTGATCATCCTCGTGCACTAGAATCTGGTTGTACCCCGAATAACCATCCAAGAGTGACATCCGGGAAGGACTGACAACTCTTTGAAGGATATGGTCCATTTTGGGAAGTGGATAGTTTTCCTTGAGGGACACTTTGTTCAAGTTCCTGAAATATATGTAGAGATGGATTTCTCCAGTCTTATTTCTTATTGGGACCAAATTCGAAATCCAATCAGAAAATCTGATAGGGACAATAATATCAGAATTGGAAAGTCTTTTTACCTCCTTTTCAATTGATGGAAGTAATCTAGGATTGATCCTTCCCAACTTTTGCCGAAAGGGCCTTTTATTGGAATTAATCAGAATAGTGTGCTGAATGATGTTCTTTTCATGCACATTTAAATTTGCATATTCCCATGTGAAAACATCAGAAAATTTAGAAAGTAATTTAACATATTCAACCTTTACCTGGGGAGATAATGAATTGGATAGTTTAACCATCTTTGGTTTGTCTTTTGTCCCAATGTTTACATCTTCAACACCATTTTCCGTAGGCACCAATGTAGGCTTTCTTGCTATGTCATATTGGTCAAATAATTCTTCCAAAGGTATGAGACCTTTTGGAATATTGTTGTCTTTCAGCTATAGTATATCCATTTGAGTTGCTTCTATATCCTTGTCATATTTATCAAAAATTTAATCTATGGAACAATTATCAAATTCTACCTCACCTTAGAGAAAATTATTTACCTACTTATCATCCCGAAAAACTTGCTAATACCACAAGATATCAAGAACAGAGGACAAGCGTTTCACATGAATCTCAAACTTCTTGTTTGAATAGATGGGGATCTTAAAATTTCCTGTAGTTGTAGCCAATGAATCTTCCATGAGTTTTTTACTCCTTGGCACAACTGTAAGTATACACTCCTGAAACATTTTCAAAATATCTAGTACATAATTCCCATATTGTCTCATTCGAGGATTGTTGGAGGATTAATCCGTCTTGCGGACAAGACCGATCTCCCTAGTACTAAAATTATCTAGCAACAAACAACCAAATAGACTAATATTTCTCTAAGCATATACGATCTACGAAAAGCTCTATAGAGGTGTTAAGGACTTACCGTTTGTCCAGTGCTTGTTTGAAGTCGTTATTGTCCCTCGCGCGCTTGAAGGAGTTTTCCTCGTACCTGCAGTCACAAACAAGAAAAATATTACATGGCACCTGTATAGAAATCATCATAAACCATGCTTATCATAGTGATCAAGGAATCTATGAAATAAACCATTGATTGAAAGCTTATTGAGAAAAATGAGTATATTTGTATTAATTTCAAAAGAAGAAAATCCTTACAACCTGAGCCTTGATGTTGCACAGGACTTTCTGGGGTCCGAAGTAGGAATCTCCTTTACTTTGATAAGCTCTGCACTCCTCCAATCAAGACGAATAGAGGTATGTAATCTTTCCTCACAAAAGTCTTAATTAATTGAGTCTGAATCTCAATAGCACTTAACTTCAAATATTCTAAAGCTTCAACTCCCTTTGAGGCTACCCAATGCCTCTTTTTATAGTGGAAAAGAGGAGGTTTTCTGTTCCAAGTATGAAGGGATAGAATCCTCCTTCAAAGGGATAAACTCCTCACATCAAGGGGTTAGCTCCATAAGGTAAGAGATTCATGCACCTCACAAGAGCGGTTCTGCCACCGCAAGATCCATTCTAGAAGCTTCTAGAATTCACTTTTATTGAGATTTTTGGAATTTACTTCTGCCTTTTTGATCTTACAGGGGTCCATACCTTTAATACAGATAAAGTGCGTTTAGGTATGCAAGAGAGCTGAACATTAGGTGCGGGAACGTAGGTAAGATAGAGAGAAAGTGCGACACCAAAGTTTAGGAGATTTTTAGGAACATTTCTCTGATTTTCAAGGCTTGACATGAGGAACTGATATGTTAGACTTGCAAAGGGAGAATTATGAGTTATAATGAGCTCATACACATAGTAGAATGTCAAGGTGACAATTTTTAGTGTAACAGATTGCCCCCTAAAGTGCAAAGTCTGGAATAGATGAAACTGAAGTCTGTCATATATGAAGAGTGCAGTACTTTATCATTTCAAGGATCATCCTGTGGACACCCTAGTCGGAACTTGTAAAAACATTCAATGCAAAATATATATATGTAAACATATCATCGCTGAGGTAGGCATTCCCATACTCAGATCAAAACTAACTAGAAACTAATCTAAACTGTTCTGATACAAGAATGATTTTCAACACATCAACAGTATAGACATATGTAGACACAGCATGGATGCAACCATTTGTTTATAAATAGTCCACTGTATAATTGATAAAAAAATTCCTCGCAGCCTGGATGGTAGAAACTAGATCTAGGGTCTTGATTTCCGCATCTCGAACTAGTACGATTCTATCCATGTGAATAAATGTGTCGAAGTTGAACATGGTAGAAACCACTTGATTACCAGTCAATGATGTAAATTGTTAACAAGTGTGAGAGTAACCACCAGTAATGTCAATGGCTCTCAAAGTACTCAGTACAATCCATGAAATGTGAATGAATGAGCTGAATTCGAACATGTCACGGAATCATTCGATCGAAGGTCAATGATGCAACCTGTCATCGAAGGCGAGAAATCTGCCATTGAGGCATGTAGATTTCAAGGTACTGACGATTTCTGGATCAACTTCCTAGATAATGAGTTGTCGTTGATAGAAAATGATCTTTCATAGGCAAACCCACAACACGAAATCATAGATCAAGTTTTGAAAATATATCGGCAAGGACTGACTCAGGGATGGTCAAAAATGGATGACAGATATTTTGCAGATGAATGGTTTATTTGAACTGTCCTCTTGAACACATAACGACACTGCAGATGGATTGGTGACAGTTGACCCAAAGCTAATACCCAGAAACCAGATGAAGACTTCCAAATGAGGTTCGATTAACTGTTAGGCAAAGGATTTCCCAACCCAGGTGATTGAAAGTGTCGTGTTCAAGAGTGGTTAACTAGATTTTCGAAAAATCAAAATACCACAAACAAGTCATTTTTCTCTCTTTTCCCCCACCATTTCTAGAAAGTACCTCTTTATTTTCGACAAGCTTGAGGAGGATAACATTTTCTTGTTTATAAGCTCATCCTTCAGATGAGTCCAACTTAGTTTAAGATTCGAACCCTAAGAAGGAGTGGTTCGTTCCTGTTGAAAATTAAATAGGTCCTTTCCTGTTAAATTTTAACGAGTCCAGTATAGGAGAAACTCGGTGTTTTTCAATTTTAGGGAGTCAGAAGAAAAAACTTAAGAAAAATCCATGGGTGTACTTTTTCGTAAATTTAGTCTCTCGAGCCCGAAAAAGGATAAAATAATGCAGGAGAGAACTCTATTGACTGTAATTATTCAACGTATACCTTTTTCGTAAATAGTCCATTTCAGTCCGTAAAAGGGGTAAACTTATACTTAAGGGACGATCATTCATTTACTTTAACAAGTTCGAATAATCAAGTGCTCGAAAATCTTTTCATGTTTAGAGAGTCTGAAAAGGGCTTAAAAGAGGACTCCAGGGTTTTGCTTTTTCGTAATTTTCAAGAGTCCGAAAAAGTGATAAAAGTATACTTAGTAGTTTCACTTTTTCTGTAAATTTTAACGAGTTCGAAAAAGGGATAAAAATGTACTCATGTGGCCAACTTTCAATTTAATTTACGAGCAGGAAAAGACGGAAATAACTCGACATTTTCATGTGTTTTACGAGAACGAAAGATAGAAAAATAATCTCGGGACTTTCATGAGTTTAACGAGTCTTGAAAATAACTGAAATTGACTCAAGATAGGTTTCATTTTTCCAAAAGCTTGAAACAGAGAAAAACTATGCTTCAGAGTAGTTTCATTTTTACACAAGCTTGAAACAGAGAGAAAACTGTGCTTGATGCCCCCTAAGCGTAACTACTAGAGCGCATGCCCCCCCAGCTTCATTTCATTCAAATAAATACACTGTTGGTAATTAATAGTTGGATGGAATGAAGGTTCATTTACGAGATCATATGAAAGACCCGACCTAAAATTGTAAGAAAATTAGGCAAAAAGTGAAATAACTAACCTAAATATACGACTTAACATTTACGAGATCTAGTCAAAGGCTCGACTCAATTAGGGGAGGATTTGTTTCATTTTTTAACGAGCTTGACACAGGAAAAGAACTATGCTCATGGCAACGTGTTTCATTTTTTTAACGAGGTTGACACAGTAAAAGGAACTTTCCTCTTGTGTTTCATTTTTTAATGAGGTTGACACAATAAAAGAAACTATCCTCGTATCTACTCTCTACAATCTACCTATATAACCTACTGATTCATTTTTTAATGAGGTTGACACAGGAAAAGAACTGTCCTCATACCTAATTCATTTTTTAACGAGGTTGAATCAGTAACAGGAATTATCCTCTGACCAACTGATTCATTTTTTAACGAGGTTGACACAGGAAAAGAATTGTCCTCATACCTGATTCATTTTTTAACGAGGTTGACTCAGTAACAGGAACCATCCTCATACCAACTGATTCATTTTTTAACAAGGTTGACACAGGAAAAGAACTGTCCTAATACCTGATTCATTTTTTAACGAGGTTGACTCAGTAACAGGAACCATCCTATTGATACACTGATTCATTTTTTAATGAGGTTGACACAGTAAAAGGAACTATCCTCGGACTCACTGATTCATTTTTTAACGAGGTTGACACAGTAAAAGGAACTATCCTTGGACCACTGATTAATTTTTTAACGAGGTTGACACAGTAAAAGGAACTTTCCTCGAACTCACTGATTCATTTTTTAATGAGGTTGACACAGTAAAAGGAACTATCCTCGAACCACTGATTCATTTTTTAACGAGGTTGAAACAGTAAAAGGAACTATCCTTGGACTCACTGATTCATTTTTTAACGAGGTTGAAACAGTAAGAGGAACTATCCTCAGACCACTGATTCAATTTTTAACGAGGTTGACACAGTAAAATGAACTTTCCTCATACCTGATTCATTGTTTTTCAATTTTAGGGAGTCAAAAGAAAAAACTTAAGAAAACTCCATGGGTGTAATTTTTCGTAAATTTAGTCTCTCGAGCCCGAAAAAGGATAAAATAATGCGGGAGAGAACTCTATTGACCGTAATTAGTCAACGTATACCTTTTTCGTAAATAGTCCATTTCAGTCCGTAAAAGGGGTAAACTTATACTGAAGGGACGACTATTCATTTACTTTAACGAGTTCGAATAGTCAAGTACTCGGCAATCTTTTCATGTTTAGAGAGTCTGAAAAGGGCTTAAAAGAGGACTCCAGGGTTTCGCTTTTTCGGTAAGTTTTAACGAGTTCGAAAAAGGGATAAAAATGTACTCATGGTTTTCACTTTTTCGTAAGTTTTAACGAGTTCGAAAAAGGGATAAAAATGTACTCATGTGGCCGACTTTCAATTTAATTTATGAGCAGGAAAAGACGGAAAGAACTCGGCATTTTCATGTGTTTTACGAGAATGAAAGATAGCAAAATAATCTCGGGATTTTCATGAGTTTAACGAGTCTTGAAAATAACCAGAATTGACTCCAGATAGGTTTCATTTTTCCAAAAGCTTGAAACAGAGAAAAACTATGCTTCAGAGTGGTTTCATTTTTACACAAGCTTGAAACAGAGAGAAAACTGTGCTTGATGCCCCCTAAGCGTAACTGCTAGAGCGCATGCGTAACTGCCCCCAGTGGAATCGCCAATTTTTTGGAGGATTAATCCGTCTTGTGGACAAGACCGATCTCCCTAGTACTAAAAGTATCTAGCAACAAACAGCCAAATAGACTAATATTTCTCTAAGCATATACGATCTACGAAAAGCTCTATAGAGGTGTTAAGGACTTACCGTTTGTCCAGTGCTTGTTTGAAGTCGTTATTGTCCCTCGCGCGCTTGAAGGAGTTTTCCTCGTAAAAATGCAGTCACAAACAAGCAAAATATTACATAGCACCTGTATAGAAATCATCATAAACCATGCTTATCATAGTGATCAAGGAATCTATGAAATAAACCATTGATTTAAAGCTTCTTGAGAGAAATGAGTATATTTGTATTAATTTCAAAAGAAGAAAATCCTTACAACCTGAGCCTTGATGTTGCACAAGACTTTCTAGGGTCCGAAGCAGGAATATCCTTTACTTTGATAAGCTCTGCATTCCTCCAACCAAGACTAATAGAGGTATGTAATCTATCCTCACAAAATTCTTAATCAACTGAGTTTGAATCTCAACAGCACTTAACTTCGAATATTCTAAAGCTTGAACTCCCTTTGAGGCTACCCAATGCCTCTTTTTATAGTGGAAAAGAGGAGGTTTTCTGTTCCAACTATGAAAGGATAGAATCCTCCTTCAAAGGGATAAGCTCCTCACATCAAGGGGTTAGCTCCATAAGGTAAGGGATACATGCACCTCATAAGAGCAGTTCTGCCACCGCAAGATCCATTCTAGAAGCTTCCAGAATTTACTTTAATTGAGCTTTTTGAAATTTACTTGCGCCTTTTTTATCTTATAGGGGTCCGCACCTTTAACACAGATAAAGTGCGTTCAGGTACGCAGGAGAGATGAACATTGGGTGCGGGACCACAGGCAAGATAGAGAGAAAGTGCGATACCAAAGTTTAGAAGATTTTTAGGAACATTTCTCTGATTTTCAAGGCTTGACATAAGGAACTGATATATTAGACTTGCAAAGGGAGAAGTATGAGTGACAATGAGCTCATACACATAGCAGAATGTCAGGATGACAATTTTTAGTGTAACAAGGATGATTAGCTTGATATTAACCTTTAACTTGCTTGATCACAAGTTCTAAATCACCATACACAACAATCCTTCTTACACCCAGTTTCTTCAAGATCTTTAGGCCATTAATCAGTGCTTCATACTCCGCTTCATTGTTAGTGCAATCAAAAGCTAACTTATAAGAGCACAATCTAACATTTGTAGGGACCTTATTATGCTGATGAAAATGGATGTGGACCTAAATTCCAATACATGCCCCGTCTTTCCCTAGGGCACCATCAAATTCCATGGACCATAGACCATTTTCATCCTCCAAGTGCTGAAACTCTGATTTCTGTTGTGGCTTAATTTTCTGAATTGTTTCTTCACACTTTTCAAGACTTTCTTTCGCTTTATCTAATGGTTGTTCTGAGTTTTTCTCTGCTTCATTTGATGGTTGTTCTGATGAGCTCGGAAGATTCACTTTTTCCTTTTTTATAACTTCTCTGATGCAATTATGAATCTCTGGAATATATTCTACATCTACAAGATAGATATCTACATTATTTAAGCTGCTATCATTAAACAAAATTAATGACTCTAAATTTGTATGTATAACATTTATCAGATGATTGTTGGGCTTTTATTTGCTTGTGATCAATATATTTCATCATCCTTTAATGACGATGTCTCATTTTCCAACATGGTCCTTTGATGGAGCTTCTTTCTTTTGACTGTCCTTTTCCTTACTTGTTGAACTTGTGGATGGTTAATTTTCCTTGTTCTGATTCGCGACTACAAGCTCTTTTCCCTTACTTCTATTACTTGGAGGATTATGCCTTGTCTGAGTATATTTTTGTTGACATGATATTTTCTGAATGGGATTAACCGACACATCTATGCTCCTCAATGATAGCTGCCTATTTTTTGAACTAAGTGAATTCAAGCACCCTCGTTGTATCATATGATTTGGTCTTCAATTAATGATCATTGGCAAGGATGAAATAATTATCCTTAGGCTCATATTTCTTTTCAAAATACTCCTCATCTTCGGTCAAAAACATAGGCAGATCATCAGCCTTGAAAAGGATATTTTCCTCAACAATTGTGTCTTCATATTATTCTTCTCCTTGAGCATAGTTCTGCTATAAGGGTGTCCTGATTCATTGTTTTGGTGCTGGTTGCTCAGGAACCCGTTGTTCTCTCTGCTTGATCCTTAACTAAGGCTGTTTTTGGCCTCTATAGTTAGGATTTCTAACCTCAAGTTGTCTCTCAGTGATGTACATCCTTTCAAACATTGTTGGCAAGGAAAAAGGTCTCTTGGGCAAGACCCAGGTTCAGGATGGAGGCCAACAAGTTTTCCCACAGTAGTCTAGCACAACGCCAACATTTTCAGCCTACTCAGAAGAGCAGAGAGTCTCACCTGAGGCATGTCGTGACCTTATTAAGGTTAGGATCAGATCAAGTATCATTCAACCACAGTGTATCATAAAACCCACAAGACTGCGTTCTACCAATAAGTGTAAATACTCTGTAAATGAAAATACTCATCAATGCATTCAGGACAAAAAAACAAAATTTAAAGTAACCCACACATTCAACTAAATCAGAGACACAATATTGAACTCAGAAAATCAAACTCAGATCATAAGCTTTTGCATTAACAACAAGAGATAGGTACAATGCTCCTCAGAGTGATCCTAATAGAACTGATTATAATGGTGTCGCATATGATAGAACAGAATAAACAGAGAGAGAGAGAGAGAGAGAGAGAATAGAACAAAACATAATGAACAAATATCTCCTATGGCTTTTGTTCTCTGATCCCTACTGTGCCAACCTTCTTCCTCCGCTAGCTGGCTACCTATTTGTTCCGTTGCTAACACAACTGAAAGTTCTCCCTTCCTTTCTGTTCTAATGTTTTCTACATCTCCCTGATCACTGGCATTCCACTTCTTGTTATCTGTCACTTCCTTCTGCCATCTGTGCTTGTCCCCGCAATAGTTGCGCCACCTAATCTCTGATTCTTCGCAACCGTAACAGATCTCTGTCTACCATGGTTGCATTCTATCACCTATTATCTGCAACTCAAAAATAATTTTATTTTAAAACAAGGGCCCAACAGGCCTGACCACATCCTATTGACTCGTCCCAAGTCAATTTTTTTTTGCTGCCTCAGTCTCCATCAGTCTACTTGCCTCCGTGGCGAGCCCTGTCTTCTCCTTTTCTTCTTCTTTTCCAAACAAGGGCCCCAATTCAGGGACCTTTGTCAGCACGGATGCTTTGAGTTCTCTGAAGCCTACAATGGCCTGTTGTCATTCTTGCATGAGCAGGTCTGTCTCTATATTGACTTGTTCCACTTCTGTCTCCCCTGAGATGGGTGGTAGATTACCAAAGACATCTTGGATTTTAATGTTGGCCTCCATTGCCATCTACTGCATGGTTTGGGCCTTAAGCTTGACAGGTTTCCTTAGCTCCCATAGAGCTTGTTTAGTTGTTCCCGAATTTTCCTCAATTTGTGGTATCTTGACCTCCAGCTCTTTCGCTTAAGTGTACAGTTGGTCAAGTCCGTCGGGGTCTGTGGCTTCCTGAATCTCCTTCGACACCTGTTGTAGCTATGCTGAAATCGCCTGTGATTTCAAATTGAATGAGGTTGAACACTCATGTAGACCCTTCAGTAGGTCATACACTTCCCTTTCCATAGTACTCACAGTTTCCTGCATCCCGGCTACCTAGTTTTTCCTTTCTATTATCTTCTCCGTGTAAATGATCGTTGGGTCTGGTAGCGTGAGCCTTGTTGCCAGTGCTGCTTTTAGTTCCCGGTTTTCTTGACTGAGGGTCGAACAGGCCACTCGAATGTGAAAGGATCATTCGACGATGTCATTGTATGATATATCATCTGGTATCTGAGTGTTGTGAGTTGTTACCATTGGCCAAAGATCCCACAAGACCTTTGTCACCATATCCAATTGGCCCTGTAAATTGTCTTTCTCTATATTCAGCTAGTCATGCTCTTCAGTAAGCGTGATGATTTGTACATGTGGTTGATCGTATTTCTGCTGGAGTTCTGTGTGAAGCCCTTATTCCTACTATGATGCCCACTAAGTGAAGTTGTACAACTATGTTGTTCCCTAGGTCTCCATGCTTTCAGCTCTAGAGATATCTGGATTTGGTTGTCTATGTTAGAGCAGTTGATCGCTTGCAATGGACTTGGTTGAGTGCTCCTGTGGTGGTTGCGGTGGTGTTTGTTACGACAGTGGATTGCTAGGGTTACCCATGCTTAGAGTGGGTTGCATCTACTGAAGTATCAGGTTTTCTTGTTGAAACAGGTTTAGCTCTTCATTCGAGGGTTTTGTATCTGCAGTAAAAGAGCCCCCACGACTTAAAAGTTCCTGGAAGGTGACCTGTTCAACCAGGGTTTGGTTAACCTCAGATACAAATGATATACCAAAGTTAACTTCCACCTCGTTGTCTCCATTTTTCTTACTCTTTGCTCTGACTAGGTCAGATATGGTGGATGATGTGGAGGGCATTCGGGCTGGATGATATTTGGAGGTGTATGAGGTGTGGGCCGATGAGGGGTGAGTGCGAGGTGGAGATATGCGGATATTTAAAAAGGAATATGGGTTTATCAAATGAAACTCCTGAGTTACCTAGGTCTTTGTCAATGGCTCTTTCTGGATTGGGGCCCCCGTATCCATTGGTTGCATTTGATCTCCCCCTGTGAGATCAACAACTTGGCTAGACATTGTAAATTTTGGCTTCTTGGCTTTTGGTGTAGCTACGGGTGGCTTTGGGGCCTTACTCTTTTTGACTGGGACTGTGGCTGTCACTGCTGGTGAACTCAACAAATTGAGTGGTATGGTCGTCACTATGGGGACTTTGATGGAAGATGAGGCGGAATTTGAGGCTTGAAATTCCGTAAACGTGGGAAACAATGAGAAATAATTTGTTAGAGTTTGAACTACCCAGTTAAATCTTTGTACCTTGGTGTTCAATTCTTCATTATTGGTGTTATCTGTAGTTATGTCATCTTGGTCATCGCTTCCTTTGATGTTTCTCCTGGCAATGGACACGGCAGCATGCCGTCAAATGAATATACATAAAATCTGCTTCTAACCTCCATTGCTACTCCTGGCCACGAGAATACTTCTATGTGGAAAGCTCGCTCATCGATTTGAAACTTCAATGGCCTCATATTGAAGGTCAAGTCCAGCACATATGTTGGCATGATGTAGGTTTTCTTATGGTTAACCCCAAACCATACTTGCATAGAATAACCTGTCCAGCAAGTTCCTTGGAATTCTCTGTTGACTCATTGCGACATCCACCATCTGGCTGTACCAAAATTTGTACACTTCCTCTGTCACCTCCTTAGTGCTGGGGTCCCCTGATTCTTTCCAGGGTGTGAACTTCATTGCTAGTGGTTGTCCTGCTGCAACTTCCATAGGTTGCTTGATTCCTGGAAATGTCCATTTCCACATTTCCAACGCCATGATAAGATACTCGTAGATGAAGCCAGTGGCCCTCTTATAGTTGTCCTCATAGGCTTCGAATAATTCATTAAGCAGAAACGAACACCAATTTAGTTGTGCTCCCTGGATACAGTGCTCCACCACTGAGATAGTATCTAGCGTGCACTCTCCTTTTGTGTAATGTCTCATCATTTTTCTTGCAATCAGATAGCAGGAAAATTTGACCACTGGCTTGTTGATCAAGTCTATCTTGGCCCCTTTTCCCCCTCTCTTGGTGTCGTACTTCCCGTAGTAGTCACCATCTCCTACTTTCTTCGCTCTCTTAGACACATTTTGGAAAGCCATGGAGACGTCTCTCCCTTCTTGCGAAATCCCGGTCAACCTGTGAATGTATTCCACATGAATTGGTATTTCTCTTCCCAGCCATAGCAACCCACTGTGGATTCTACTAAGTAGAAACTTGGTGCACTGCATCGTAGCCCCTATAGTGTTGAACACTAGCAGATTTCTTAGGTTCAGTATGGTGGATTCTTGAACACCTCTGAATTCTGGAAGTAATCTTGCTGCTTCCTATCCCACTTCTGTGACATAATTCTCCATGTAGACCTGTTTCTTCATCGCTGGAAATTGGAAGCAGTCCATTAGGTCGGTATCAATCAACGACGCGTTATCATATTTGCCCACCAGGGACTCCATATTCTAGACTCTTTCATAGAGCTCCTGCTCAATGACTATTGGCACTACTCTGGTCATTTTAGCTCTCCTCTGGTACACTTGCAGAGCTGCTCCTTTCCTTTCCTTATAAATTCCTGCCTTTAGATACTTTCCCTGAACTTATTCTGTTGATTTTTCTCTTGCTACCTCTGTTGTTTCTAGTTCTAATTCGGATTTCTCCGGCATTCTCGCACTATCTTTCATGCAGGTTATGTAAGTAACTGGCACGCATGAGGTTGATAAGACCCCATAACTAATTAATTTTCCTTTCCTTCCCCCGTGGCTATAATCATGCGATTAGTTACTAGGATGAGGTGGGTTCTAAAAAATCTGACTATGGTTTCTGGAGTTGGGAAGACGCGATGAGTAATGATTATGGCCTATTATGGAAAATTTATTGTGGTATGGATGATGCTAATTGTGGAAATTACTTCCCAAATCTCGGTAATCCTAGGGACTGACATGGGTACTATGAGTCATGTTGATGGAATGATGATCGACACGCTTTTTCTCTAACATGGATGACACGCTGGAAACTACCCTCCCCCTGACCACAATGTAGAAATTTGATAACTGATATGTTATACACCAAGATTCTCCTGATCACACACTACTTTAACTTCATGCACAATACATAATATCTTCTACCATTGATCATTAATTGCGGAAATAAAAACAATCGCATGCGCACATTAAAACCATAAACAATCACACATATGAACACAATATTTTATGGGAAAGCTTAAAGCTAAAAACCCCAAACTATATGTATATTATATGTCATAGAGATCATGTAACAATCATTATACAAAGCTCCTCACAAAGCTCTCAGTACAATCTCCAATTTCTACAAACTAATCAAACCCCATCTAGCAAATCACATGCTCCAATCTCTGCCACCTGATAGCCTGCCTCTACTGTGCAATCATTGCTGAAGAATGGCTTTGAATGAACTCGAATTGGTCCAGCCTTGCTCACGCAATCCTCATTGGCATCTCCAATCACTGGTTGTTGCGAATCATGCAACAATATAGTCACAACTGATAGTCACACTGCTCTTTCACCTACCTCTTCACTGGTCTCCACTGAAACTGTCCATGCACTATAGTTAACTGATGTATTCTTTAGTTGATTAATGAGCTAATAATTAGTGAATTAATTAATAATTAATTCACACCACTCTCACTAGTGTATCAATCAATTAGACTAGATACAACTAACTCACTATGTTTAACTAAGTTAAACTGAACACAACTCCATCAACTGTCTCAATAACTCCACCAAACTCTGTCACATGAGTTCTAACTAAAGTATCCATGCAATAGCTCCACTTAACCCTCATGAATAGCGTAATTCCTTTTGTCAGCTCCTGTGCCACATTTGTGCACTTAACTGAAGTGCTCCAAGAGAATAAGATAATGTTTATAGTCCAAATATTATTAAGAGCTAATAATATTCGACATATCTTTTTTAGAATAGCAATCTAAAAATAGATTCCGCCCAATATTTCTAAAAATAGAAGTCCATCTATTTTTCCAACTTGACCAACCATCCACAAATAGCATCCTGCAACTCATAGAATATGACCGACATGTCTAAAATTAGACTTTGCGCCAAAAATAGCCTGCGGGCCCACTTAGTGAAGGCGACTTCTTTCCACTAAGCTCATCATCTTGTTGCAATCTCAACACACAATTGGTTGTGTTGCAGTCTCCGCATCGCAATTTTGATTTTTCTTGTGCTTTAACATTATTTTATTGTGAATCCTATCTAAGCTCTTCTTGAGTGCGAGAGAGTTATTGAATCAATCTAATCTAACCTAATATACCTTACTGAATCCTCTCGGTTGTGAGAGTTATTGAAAATGAAATGCGGAATTTAATCGTGATAGGGTTTTAGGCGTGCGCTGTTCACCCATCCTAGTATTATATGGTCGTCCAATTGTGCTAACCGAACTGCTTCTGAATCTTTTATTTCTATTATGTGGTATGGTCCTAGCCAATGCATTTGTAGTTTCCCTGGGAACTTCTGGTACTTACTGTCATAAATAAAAACTTTTCCACCGACCCTGAAAGTCTTGTGCTTGATATGGTGATGGTGCCAAGTTTTTTGTCTCTCTTTCTAGACAATTTGGTGGAATTCTACTAAAAACCTGTCTTCTTCCAACGCCTGTAGTTCCTGTAACCATTCCTTTAATCAGTCCTCCTCTGATAGTTGGAGTGAGGTTGAGATTAGAAGGCTCGGTATGACAAACTCTGCCAGTACCATGGCTTCTCTCCCATACACCAGCTAGAACGACGTCTGGTTATTAAGTCTCTTAATGGTTTTTCTGTACGCCCAGAAAGTTGCTAGTATACGTTCTTCCCAGTCGTCTTGTTGAGCGTTGCAGATATCCGTTAATCCCTTTTCCAGGATCTTATTAAATGCTTCCATCGTACCATTGGCTTGTGGATGGTAAGGATTTCTTTTTTGATGTTGTACCATGAAGTTTTCAAGTAGGGATTTAATGGTAGCAATGATGAAATGCATACCTTGATCACTCGTCAAACCTTTCGGGCAACCAAACCTGCTGATGATATTTTCAAATATGAAACAAGTCATTGTTTCGGCTATGCAATCCTTTATAGGTCTTCCCACCTTTTCAAATAGTCTTTTTCTGTTATGATATACCTGGCCTTTGAGTGTCTTGTAGCAGGTGCAATCGGACCTATAAAAGCAACTGCCCATTTCTCAAATGGTTGCAGTGCTTTTACTGGGTGAAGTGGGAGCTCGTTTTTGTGTGATGGGCGTTCCGTCCTCTAGCATACATCGCATTTTTTTACGAATTCCTTACTTTCAATGTGTACCGTAGGCCACCATAAACCCACCTGCAGTACTTTCCTCGCTATCGGTTTTGCTCCTACATGTCCTCCTGCAACTTCACAGTGGCACTCCCACAGTACGGCTTCCCTCTCATGGTCCAAGACACATCTTCGTAAGATTTGGTCAAGCCCCATCTTGTACAAATGTCCCGCTATCAACTGGTACTCTGCTGCTCGGACTACTAGGTGTCTTCTCTAGACTGTTGTATATTCTTTTGGGCATTGTCTTGTTGTTAGGTAGGTTGCTATCTAATCTAGGTATTCTGGGATGGCTTCTACACTAAAAATATAAGCATCAAGCAGTTGATCATCCAGGGACCCTCCATTTTCCCTGTTTTCCAACCTTGACAGGTAGTCCAGTCCCACGTTCAGTCTCTCGGGTTTGACTATCACCTCAAAGGTGAGCTCTTGAAAGAGTAAGAGCCATCTGCAGATTATTCCCTCTAAGACCGGTTTGTTTACTAAGTACTTTAAAGCTGAATAGTGTGTGAAAAAATTGAACATACCTCCTAGCAGGTAGTGGCGAAACTTTTGAAGGGAATATACCATTACTAATGCTTCCTGCTCTGTTGTAGTGTAGTTCCATTTTGTTGTTGATAGTTTACGACTTGCAAAATACACTAGGTGATCAATTGAAGTGTCCCCTGGTTGAGCTAGAACCACTCCAAGTGCGATGCTCAAAGCATCAATGTGGACATGAAATTGCTTACTCCAATTCGGGTGAACTAATATTGGTGAACTTAAAATTTTTTCCTTCAAAGTATTCAGGGCTCTCGTGCAATTCTCTGTCCAATTGAACTGTTCTGACTTCTGCAACATCTTCTCTAATGGTTTTTTTATCTTCGCACAGTTGCAGATGAATCACCTGTAGTAACCTGTGTGGCCTAGCAGTGACCTTAACTACTTCACAGTTTCTGATGCCTCCATGTTAACTATAACTGCTACCTTGGTTAGGTCCATCCAAACTCTGTGGCTGCATACTACGTGTCCTAGCAGTGTTCCAAAAGGAACTACAAAAGCACACTTCTTGAGGTTCAATGAAATCTGGTGTTGCCTAAACCTGTCAAACATGATCCTCAATAGTGTTGCGTGGTCTTTCAACAAGCTGTAGATGGTCCAATCGTCCTTATAGACTTCCAGGAATTTTTGTATGTAGTCGCGGAATGCTGCTATCACAATGCGTGAAAATACTGCTGGTGCATTTTTCAATCTAAATGGCATTACATGATATGAAAAGGAGCCCCATTCGGTGGTGAAAGTTGTTTTTTTCTTATCTTCTTCAGGTATCTGTACCTGATGGTATCCTGAATACCCATCCGTAAAGTAATATACCTCATTCCCCACAACGTTGTCGAGGACCTCATCGCTGAACGAAGTAGGGAATGGGTCATGTATACAGGAATTATTCAAGCTTCTATAGTCAACATAGACTCAAATTTTAGACTTATCCTTTTTGCTTTGTATGACTATTGGACTTATCCATTCTGCTTCTTCCACTGGGAATATCAACCCTGCCTTTAACATCTTGTTGATTTATGCTTTAACCATTTCCTTCACCCTTGGATTCAGCCGATAGGGTCTGTGCTTGATTGGTATTGCATCAGGCTTCAAAATTATATGCATTTCCCCCATGTCCCATTTTATTCCTTTCAATTCCGCTATGGATGACGGAAACAATTCCTCATATTCTTGTAGTAGATTGAATATTTCCTTGGTCATCTCAGCACCCTAATAATCACCAATTGACGCAAGTTTGGGCTTTTCCTCAGTCTCAATGTTAATTTTCTTGGTTATTAGTGGTAGCAGGTGGATTCCTTCAGTTTTTAGGTCTTCCTTAATATCCCGCTCCCCCTCCGTCTCCTCAAAATACAGATGTCTAAGACCTTCTAGATCATCATCATCCATTTCACTGTTTATCTTCTTACATGCTACTGACTGTCTGATGCTTTGGTTTGGGAGCAGTTGCTCATCCTCCTCATAATTCTCTAGGAAGAACAATACCTTTTTAATAGCCTGTAATGCTTGGGTGACTGGTTCTGTTTTTCCTTCAAATAGGAAGCACTATGTAAATTTCCCTGCAACTGCTTTCCAAGTGCTAGTTCCTCTTCTCCTTTCTTCCATTAGGTACCAAGCTTGTGGAATCACATCCAGTGAATGTATAAAATCGTGAACCCACAACTCTTCCAAGTATCCTGAAATTTTCCATTGATCCTCACATTCTTTCAAATGTTTTCTGGGGTCTGAGTCCCCTTGGAATTTTTGAGTGAAATGTGGTTCCTCTTCTTCTTTGAACTTGGCTTTCAATGTTGTCGTAACTTTGCCCCATCGCGACAGTGAGTTGCGGTGGTTACTCCACCATCTTGCTGATGTGGATTGTAAGGCCATATCCATGAGTGGGACCCTATGGTCCACTGGCACCTTATCTTCTATTTTGGAAATAAAAGTATTCACAGCATTCATATTTGACAACATTGGGTAATCTCTTACCTCAGTCCCGATCCAATTAATTCTTCTGATGTTGGCGCATCTTCTTGTATTGGTCTCATATCCCCCTTACTACCAATCATCCCAGGCTATCTCCGAGCCTAAATCTAAGCCTTGAATACTTCTCCAACTCACTGATCCCCCCGCTGTCGGGTTGATATAATATTCCCTTTTTCCTACAGTCATCTGATACAAATGATCAAGAAGTTGAGCATATTCTCTGTTGTCAACAGACTCTGTGTATTGAGGACCTTGATACGGGTCGAGTGGCTGGGTGACCCTGACCTCTCCGTCTTTGAATATCATCAGTTATTTATTTAAATCTATTACTGCGTAGTTTTCAAAAACCTAGTCGATCCCTAGTAATTCTCGATAGGGATATTTATCCCCCATAATGTCTATCACCTCGAAGTCTGCATATGTCTTTACTCCCGCGACATTGATTTCAACCTCCTCCGGTCTACCTGTGGGCACAATGCATTATTTTTTTTCCATTCGGAGTTGAATTGGTGAGTATCTCAGCCTCGGTCTTCCCAATGCTTCCCATGTCTTCCTTGGAAATATATTTACATATGACCCTAGTTCAAGCATGGTGTCTTTAATCTAGAATCCCGCGACTTGAGTATTCACCCGGAACTCTTTTCCTGTCCTTCTCTTATTTCTATTTACTCTTTGTATGTATTTCTGAGTGGTACCGCTTGACTCCCCTGGTCTAGTGGCCTCTTGCACCACCCTTTCTAGGTTCTGCTTTAACTATTCCAACAATGGCACATTGTCAACAATTTTTAAGAATAGACAGAACCATTATTCAATCGTAGTACCTGTAGTAATTTGGTTATCGTTAGCTTCCTTGGCCTAGGGTAACTCAATGCCTCTTCTTCCCCCGAGCTAGGCGAAGGTTTCCACTATTTATTTAAAGTATTGCCTTTGTCTTTCTGGCCTAAACAGTGGCTTTGGAGAGACTAGCCTTATCAATTTTATCGGTTCTGTCGTCTGTGCATCTTCCCCTATTATTTTTCCTCCTCGTGTCACTATGGCTACATTTTGCATAGCCTGAGCCTCTATTATTCGTTTCTATGCATTTACCAGATTTGTTCCTCTTTTTCTAGCACTTTCTTCCCATATTTTAATGAGCTCTAGGCAGTCTTCTGTTGCATGTATGTTAACTCTGCACTGAGAACACCAGGATCTTCTAGGAAGTGTAAATTCCCTAGCTACGTGCCCTTCTTGGTCACAGTTGTAACATCGTACTGGCCCTCTTCCTCCAGCTCAGGCTCCCCTCATGCCTCCCCCTCGTCCTCTGGGAGCCTCATTCACTCTATATGAAGGCATGTCCAATCATCCTGCCAAGGCATCCAGAGCCCTACACTGCTCTGTGTTATGTGTGGTAGAAGCACATTACTCACAGTATATGTTGTTCGGAAATTTGGGGTACTTTTGCAATATATGGCATAGACCCATGTTTTTGCATATTCCGCAATACTCAATCACCGCTGAATTCTGTTGCATGGGGAACCACGGGTACTAGTGTTGCGGCAGATATAATCCCTGGGTGTTGATCTGCGCAACCCCTCCTGTTGGCGGAGCTCCTGGTGCCCCTGTTGCTGATGTACCCACATTCTAGCCCTACAACCGAGGACATTCAGTTACCACGTGTCCTTGCATTAGATAGTGCATACACCATATGTTTGGCCTCATTGGGCACATCGGTTGAATTTATTTCAGTTTCTCTATCAGGCTAGCTATTTTATGTTGTAACCCTAGTATGGAAGGGTCCGGAACCGATGCTCCTCCTTTAAATTCTTGCAGATATCCTGCCATGGCCTCTATCTTCATAGCTTTCTCCAATGTGTCTTGTAATGTCTTGATCTTCTGTTGTGTAAATGGAGTTCTTGTTAATGGAATAAGGGCCTTGATAAAACAATCCCTCTAATGGTTCAGTTCGATTGGATAACTGTGTTTTCCAATCGCATCCTTGAATATCCTCATTAGATCTCATGCAGTTTCCCCTTCTGGCTGCTTGATCTCCCACATTTTTTACAAACCCTGCTGATCTATTTGGGGTAATTTGAATTCCTTAATAAAATCCCTCTTTACTTCATCTATCACTGGGTTCTGGTGAGCCTCATACCACTTTATAAATCAACACAGAGCTCTCTCCCTGAGATTAGTCTGAAATTATATCAACTTACATGTCTCTGGTGTCTTCTGAGCCCTCCATATGGCCTCACAGAGGTACCAGTGTTGTTCCACATCATCATTACACCTCCCAGAAAACTCTGGGTACTGGGTAAATGATCCTGCTATGCTTCCTTGTGTGGGGGTTACTAGGACAAAACTCCTGACTCCCAATTGTGAAATGGTGTTACTAGCACCACTGCTAGTGTGTATTACTGTTGTAGACTAAACATTATTCAACTTACTCAATTCCTGTAACTTAAAAAAAATTTCACCTAGTGGCTAATAGAGTACCAGGGGAAGGTCGGGACTAGAGCTACTTGAAATTTGGGGAATAGAGTTACCTGGGGTTATGGGTGCCGACCCTTCTCAGAATAACTTCTCCATCACAACATGAAACTCCACAGCAGACGTCTCCTCAGGGTGTGTGTCATCTTTGTTGTACTCCTTTCCCTTATCTACTTGGGCTGGGCTCCTATACACCTGCTGCACTTCCTTGATGGTCCCCCCCATATCTTGGGAACACATCTGACCTTCCATCTCCTTTTTCATCTGAGGTGCCTTCTCCTTGTCTTTTCTATTCCTTTCCCAGTTTTCAAACTCCTTCATCACCATTTCTCACCACTTCCCAATGATCTGTGCCCTCTGATGTGCTCGTCCTTCCCTCAACCTCATGTAGGTCTCAACATCCATATCCATATTCCCATTTTCAACGTACATGTAGCATTTTTCCCTTAGCTCCTTCCCCCAGTATTGGAGGTTTAGGTCTCCATCTCAGATTTTTGGAACTCCATTAATCCTTCGTCCACCATCAAAGCTTTAATCCACAGGGGGATCTCCTTCAACAGCTCTTTGTGTAGCCCTGATCTTAATATGTCCTCCACTTTTGAGAAACACTAGTAGCATTCAGCTGCTAACTCCACTATGTATCCTTCCAAGGTAGATTGCACCCAGAAATCTTCAACTCTGGTCAAATCGGTATCTAACCGATGGAGTGCTACCAGATCTATGTGCCCCCACTTGTGACAGATCTTCCACGAGCCTCTTTGGACTGTCTTGGTCTGTAATCTTCGCAACTAGTTGTAGAGGTCCTCAGGAAACTTTCCCCAGAATATCTCGTAGATGTCATAGGCGGATTTAGAGAATAGAACTCGATTCTTAACAAATTTCTCCTTTTGTTGTCTCACCTCCGCTTGCTGAGCTATGAACTGATCTAGGTGGTTATCCCACCATTTTCATGTTTCTTTCTCAAATATCCATGATACCATGATCTAATTCCATAATGAAATTTCAGGTCCCGGCAACGGAACCATTTGTTGGCAAGGAAAAAGGTCTCTTGGGCAAGACACAGGTTCAGGATCCTCGGTTTTCCACAATAGTCTAACACAATGCCAAAATTTTCACCCTACTCAGAAGAGCAGAGAGTCTCACCTGAGGCGTGCCATGACCTTACTAAGGTTAGGATCAGATCAGGTATCATTCAACCACAAAGTATCATAAAACCCACAAGACTACGTGCTACCAATAAGCGCAAATAATCTGTAAATGACAATACTCATCAACACATTTAGGATGAAAAAACAAAATTTAAAGTAACCTGCACATTCAACTAAATTAGAGACACAATATTGAACTTATAACATCAAACTCAAATCATAAGCTTTTGCATTAACAACAAGAGATAAGTGTAGTGGTCCTCAGGGAGATCTTGACAAAAATGATTATAATGGTGTCGCATATGATAGAACAGAATGAACAGAGAGAGAGAGAGAGAGAGAGAGAATAGAAAAAACAAAATGAACATAGCTCTCCTACGGCTCCTGTTCTCTGATCCCTACTGTGCCAACCTTCTTCCTCCGCTGGCTGGCTACCTATTTGTTTCGTTGCTAACACAACTGACAATTTTCCCTTCCTTTCTGTTCTGGCATTTTCTGCATCTCCCTGATCACTGGCGTTCCATTTCTTGTTCTCTGTCACTTCCTTTTGCCATCTATGCTTGTCCCTGCAATAGCCGCGCCACTGGCTCTCGAATTCTTTGCAACCGTGATAGTTATCTATCTACATTGGTTGTGTTCTACCACCTATTATCCGCAGCTCAAAAACTGTTTTATTTCAAAACAAGGGCCCCAACAACCATCCTTTCAATAGTCCTTATTAATGTGTCCATATTAGCATCGGAATATGTGGTGTATGGTTCATATTTAATAGTGACTCTTCTCTCATTTATAGCTCTAGATCTTTTCATCAGAATATTTGCCTCAATGTTGACCATGTTCTTTTGCATATCTTCCAAGATAGTTGGATTTATTTCCATTAGTTGGTAGGCCATGTCGGGAACAAATGCATCTGGATAACGTATGAGAGCTAAGCCTAGAGGAGGCTTAATCTCAATGGGAAATTAATTATAAGTTCTATTGAAGTGAGTATTGAAATCTTGGACTGGTTCATTGGGATTTATGTTTATGGTCTCATACTCAAAAAGCAACTCTAAATGATTTTTATTTACCTCCCATGTGGTTATAAATGCATCAATTAGCTGGTCTGGAGTGGCAATGGAATTATCAGTTTAGGATCTAAACCAAACTTTGACATCTCTAGAGAAGCTCTGGGATATAATCCTCATTTTAGCATTGTCAGCATCAACTTCCTCCAAATCTATGAAGTTAATGACCTTAAAAATGTGTTGTTTTGCAAATATGGTAGAATTTTTGTCAAACAAGGGGAGTCTTTGCCCATAACCCTCACGTAAATCATTCAATTGAGAAGGTAAGATAAATGGGGCAAATCTAGCCAAGATTCCTACTGAGTGAAGTGATGGATTGAAAACAGGAGTAACTGGCTGAATAGGTAGTGGAACAACAGTTGTAGGTACTGAAGTAGTAGGTATAAATTATGAGGTTGAAGGTGTAGATGAAAAAACTACAATTGATTAAGGTTGAGGTTGAGTCAAGACAGGTATTGATTATTGATGGTAGAATTGGGTCCAATATTTGATATCAAGGTCAGATTTAGGTTTTAATATCTTCCAAAAACCAATCTTCTTCAAGTGTCACAGAACTAAGATCTAATTCAAATAGTGACTTGACCTCAGAAATTCTTAAAGGATCGAAGACTATGTCAAATAAAGAGGTTTCAGACTTAGATCTAAACAATAACAATTCAAATTTCAGATCATATGGTATATCTTCAAGAGATATTAATTTAGTAGGCAGTGAACTAGATATTACCAATGGGATTGGTCTTGACCGAATCTTTGTAGTTTGATATCTATGCCTTCAGAAAATATTCTTTGGATCATCGACTGGATCAGCTGGATCAGGATCGGGATTTTCTCTAGTATATCTTCTTGAAGCCAGCTCTACAATCTTAGCACTGCAATTATTCAATCAGCCTTTCTGAAACTTAACCCTATCATCCAAAGGATCAAATTCCAATTTTTCTTTTTGTACACCCAAGGAAAATAAATCTTCCGTTCCCTAGCAACGACGGCAGTATGTTATCACTCCACATGATCTCTAAGGCTGAGAAAGAGTCCAAACAGAGGTAAACATAGATAAATATTTTATCTTGGTAGCTTGACATACCAAACCAGAGAGGGCTCTCTCCACAAATTCACATCCAAGAAGGCTATATGAATTAGGGTTTTAGGTTAGGTATGAGTGCAAGGTTTGATTTTTTTAATTTGGTTTGTTGGATGGGTGAATTAGGTCAAAGAGGCTAGGTCAAGACAAATAACATTAGGGTTGCAGAGATTCAATGTGGAAAGGTAGGTAGAAAACCTAACACTTTAGGGTTTTAGGGTGAGATGGATCAAACTGATGAGGGTCTATAAAGAGCAATGCTAAGCATGAATTATTTCTAAACTGAAGAATAATGAACAAACTATGAAGATTTTCCCAAAACAGAGCATGAGAGATGTATTTTGTTTATCAAATTGAAAACCAACATATCATAGAAATGAAATGGATCATGAAACAAAACATTCATACATAATGAGACATAAGAAGAAAAAAGCTAAATTTCCATACCATAGGTATCCCAAAGAAATAGCTCCAACCTTTTCATTAATTTCTTGCCAAAAATTGATTACACTAGAGTCTCTGATCAATGCATCAACATCCAACTGCAGAAATGAGTCAAAAAATACAAGATATAGAACACAAAATCACTCCTCCTATCGTCAGGGGTCAAATCCATGAGTGGAGGAGTGTTTCCACCAAAAAATGAGCTAATACCTAAAGTGTAGGGAGGTCAAACTGACTCATCCCTCACTTTTTGCAAACTGATTCATTACATCATCATCAAAAGTTTTAATCTAATGAATTTACACTAGGTAAGTGTAAAAACACCATAATTACATTTACATCATGGATTTGTAGAGGTTAAAACTCCATTTTCCAAGTGAAACTGAGAAAAAATGAAAAAAATTGTAAATATCAGCAAACTGAGAAAATGTGTCAAAAGCACAGTGCCACTGCTCTAAGCGCAACACCAACTTCAGCTCCATTTTTTAGGGGGTTCTGGGTGTCCAAATTTAGCTCATTATAGCGCACTGGAAAGCCTCTCCAATATAGTTTCTATATATAATATTGGTTGACAAAATGGTTCTGATTTGAACCTCCAAAAACTGATTCTCCCAAGACTAGTCAAAAGCGTAGCGCCAGCCTCCAAAACAGGGCAGAAAGTTCATTGTTTGAGTGTTTTTTGACTTTTTGATTGCCTCTTTGACCCAAATAAGCATATAAAAGTTGTTTTACTAACTGTAAATTGCATTATAAATCGAATGGTACCTTCATTTTGATCATTGGAGGTCCCTAGGAAAATCGCAACGCCCTAGGCGCTGTGCTTTTACTAGTGCCACTGTGCAAAATTGGCAAAAACACAAAAATTTCCAAAATTTTCAAAATTTGCCCAAATTTTTTCAAATTTTCTATTGTGGGATGTTGATGAGGTTTATTAGGCAATGAGTGATGCCTCAGCAAGAATACCAAGCTTTTCCCCTTCATTTTTCTTGGTTAGGGTTTTAACACTTGATTTGGCCTTTTTGAGCTTTGAGCTTGCAAATTGGTTTTTCTTGAAGTAGTGCTTGGCCCTCTTTCTCAATATGCCATTTTCCTTGTTGGCCCTCTTTATAGTTTGGTCCCTTGTTTACTGGACACACTATAATTTTGTACTTTTTCTCTGTGGGCATAGGTATGCCTCCCCCGCTGCCTATAGCACAAGTACCCTCTCATAAAAAGAGACTTGTTGCACCTATAAGTCTCATCTCCTCAGGGTCTAGTTCTTTAGCACATTAGACTACCTTAAATTTCTCTCTCGACTTCCCTTTTGATGTCTAGTGATTGATTTCTTACAACGTACTTTGGTCGTATGATTTTCTCCTATCACTCGCACGCTAGGGGGCAATTTGTTACACCATTTTTTGGTCATATAACCTATTATCATTAGATGGACCCAAGTACACCATGTAAGAACAATTTTGCCCTAAGTAAAATTGCTTTCACTATGTAAAATAACTTAATAAAACAAATTTATTAGGTTGTTTATGGTCTAAACAGGAAACCCCAAAAGGAAATATTAAACAAATATATATTTGTTCCTCATGGAATAATTAATTAAACAATAATTTAATTATTATTCCAAGTCATATTTAACCCAAAACAAAGAAATTAATTAGATAAATCCTTATTTATCTTATTATTTTCTAGGAATAATTATTTAAATCTTATTTAAATAATATTCCTTGTTAAATATGACTAAATCACCTATAAATAATTAAATAAATCATTATTTATTTAATTATCATTCAACCACTTCCTTAAAATAATAAATAAATCATTTATTTATTTATTATTTACAAATAAAGGGATTTAACCCAAGTCAAATACTGTAGAAATTTGAATAACTGATATATTATTCAACGGGATTCTCCTGATCACACACTATTTTAGCTCCATGCACAATACAGAATCTCTTCTACCATTGATCATTACATGCGGAAATAAAATCAATTGCATGCGCACATTAAAACCATAAACAATCACACATATGAACACAGTATTTCATGGGAAAGCTTAAAGTTGAAAACCCCAACTATCTGTATATTATATGTCATAGAGATCATGTAACAATCATTTTACAAAGCTCCTCACAAGCTCTCAGCACAACCTCCAATTGCTACACACTAATCAAGCTAGATCTAGCAAAACACATGCTCCAATCTCTGCCACCTGATAGCCAACCTCTATTGCGTAATCAATGTTGTAGGATGGCTCATAAATAACTTCGAACCACCTGGCTTGTACTGCGCAATCCTCATTGGCTTCTCCAATCACTGGTTGTTGCAAACATGCAACTGTATAGTCACAACTGATAGTTAACCTGCTCTTTCACCTATCTCTGCACTGGTCTCCACTGAAACTGTCCATGCACTGAAGTTAACTGATGTATTCTTTAGTTGATTAATGAGTTTATAATTGGTGAATTAATTAATAATTAATTCACACCACTCTCACTAGTGTATCAATCAGTTAGACTAGATACAACTAGCTCAACTATGTTTATATTAGTTAAACTGAACACAACTCCATTAACTTCCTCAATCAACTCCACCAAACTCTCTCACATGAGTTCTAACTGAAGTATCCATGCAATAGCTCCACTTAACCCTCAGGAATAGCGTAATTCCTTCTATCATCTCCTGTGCCACATCTGTGCACTTAACTGAAGTGCTCCAAGAGAATAAGATAATGTTTGTAGTCCAAATATCATTAAGAGCTAATAATATTCGACATTTCTATTTTTAGTCTGGCAATCTAAAAATAGATTCTGCCCAATATGTCTAAAAATAGAAGTCCATCTATTTTTCCCGACTTGACCAACCATCCACAAATAGCATCCTGCAACTCATAGAACATGATCCATATGTCTAAAAATAGACATAGTCTAAAATTAGACTTTGCGCCAAAAATAGCCTGCGGGCCCACTTAGTGAAGGCGACTTATTTCCACTAAGCTCATCATCTTGTTGCAATCTCAACAAATACCTTTTCCCTCCAACAAATATAATAAAATATTCCATAAAAGGTGGATCTAGATTTGGCTAATATTATTTTAATCATGCACCAAGATCTAGAATGACCCAATATTTTGTTATAAATAGAAGGGATTTCCCATTCATTTGTCACCTTTTGTTGCCCATTAGATCACTCTGGATCTATGCTCGTGGTCTGACTTTGAGCCATTATCATTGTCACATGCTCCATTATTTTCTTTGTGAGCTCCCTTTGAGTTCTATGTTTGTCTGGGTTTTCTACACCAACAAGAGAGAGAAATGCTAGATCTAAAGCGCTGAGGACTTTCAAGAACCCATCCCATTGAGGAGAATTGGAAACACCTTTCTTGTTTTCCTCTTAAGTGCCCTTAATATAAAAATTCTTTCAAAAATATTGTTCTTGTCTTGTCTATTGGATGCATGGAGCAAAACCTTATTTTCACTACTTAATGTCTTTTTATGCATAGATCTATATTTGTACAGCATTTGTCTTGATCAACTAACTGCAAATTTGAAGATATTGGTAGCCATATTTGATGTTAGGGCTATTTGTTATGCATAGCTAAAGTGTTCTTTTTTGTACACTTCGACAAAAGATTCATACTAACAATTGGCAACTCCACACAGGTTTTTCAATTACGACCGCTGTCGTTTTTCCTATTCCTGCATATCCAGTTCCTTAAGACCCTAGGGTTTCTTTTCAGCTTTTTGGTTTTTCTATTTTTATGTCGTTCTTTACCTATAAAACCCTCAAAAATTAAAATTTCTAACTTCCGTGCGTTTCTGGCCATATTGTGCAGGTAACAGACATCAACGGCAACTGAGACGGAAACTTTTTCTGAAATCTGCCGCCGAGACACCCGGAGCTGCAGGTCACACATTTCGGCCCAAAACCTGCGACCTGGATGGCAGGATGCACTTTTCAGCCCAGAATCTACGACCTGGACAGAAAACAGGTCAGAACCTGCGACCTGTACTTTTTTCTGCAATTTTTCAGAGATTTTTCTGGGTTTGTCTGAAGCTTCTGTCAGGGTTTTCCAGCCTATGTCTCAGCCCGTTTAGACCTGTTTCCAATCTATTTTTCTCAACTAAGTGGGAATCTATCCCCTTAGGTATTTAGTACCCTCCACTTTTTGTGGAAGAGTTTTAGCAATTTCAGCCGTCTAAATTTTCATAGTTTCAGCCTTTTTCTTTTCAGATATGATACCTCACCTTCAAATCCCTTTTATATCAGCTCTTCTCCCTTTCAAATCACCTCCTATAGTTTTGTTTTGGTTTCCCTCTAGGGTCACCTTATTTTCCGTTCTACCTTTAGTTGATTTCCTCCTTTTTACAGCAACCTTGCCTCTACCTCTTTTCTATTTTCTGCACCTCTTTCCCGCAGATTTCTCCTTTAGATCCCTGACCCTCCTGACCTTAGATCTATTGGCCCCTTTTTAGTGTGTTTTGACTAGATTTTTTCCCTCTTTTAGACTAGTTTTGAGAGACCCACCTTCTTGGGTTAGATTAATGCATTGTTAGCTGTTAATTTTCTGTTATTTCAATTTTATATACTGTTATCTACAGATTTATTTTTAGTTACGCAACACACTTTTTTCTTTTACTCTCAAAACATCTAGGTTTAAAAATTAAAATTAACACACGCCACACACTGACCCTAAGCAAAGAAGAGCATGGTTAACACCGCTAGGTAAAGACTTTAAAATCAATTGACACTACACCTTTCTGCCCTTGTTTCGACATTGTAATCACTTGATTTTTCACCTCCCTGACTTTTTTGGTCATTCTTCTTCCCTTTGTGCCATAATCATTGCGCCCCCAAGGCATATATCTCAGAGACTTCTTGGCCTTCACCCTCAGTTTCTGGTTGGTCGACTTACTCCTTCCCACCGTCGTCGAGTTAGTCCTCCCCCAAGTCTGCACTCCGACTCCTCTTATGATTCTTTGGGTTCTCCCCCTACTTTTTCTTCTCCCCCTGTTACCTTCACCATGTCTGTTCCAGGGCCTAACGCTAGCGGCAACCCTGGCCCTAATGCTGGGACAGTTACTAGCCGAACCGCCACAGGAACTACCTCGATTGTCCCTTTGCTCCCCTATATGGTAGGTCTCAGTTTCCCCGATTTCAATCAGTTGATCAATGATCCTATCCGCGACGATGTTGGTTGGCCTGCTATTCCAACCAAGCTCCCCTCAAACATTCCCAAGTTCGAAGGCCTTGCTGGAGAAGACCCCTCCAACCATATCCGATCTTTCCACATGTGGTGTTCATCCAATTTCATTACTAACGATTCCATTCGTCTTAGATTGTTCCAATGCACGCTCACAAGTGAAGCTTCTAAGTGGTATGTTGATCATACCGCCTCTTCCCATACCACCTTTGTGACCATTGCCCAAGCCTTCTTATCCTACTTCTAGCTCCCTCTCCGATACGACACTGGTACCAAACTCTTGACTTCTTTCCATCAATCATCTTCGACCCGCCTTTCTACTCATGTCCAGGAATGATAGAGAAGAAGGATCTTATGTCAAGCTTCCACCTTTGAAGATCGGGTCTACATGGACTAGGTCCTTCGATCTCTCTTACCCACCATCGGCAAATATGTCGCATCCCAGTTCCCTCAAATCGAAGAAGCCACCCTCCAAATAGCCTTGAAATATGACTTCATCTATGCTCAATCTAGTTATGTTTATGCCGTCCTTCCTGACCTCCTCAGCCCTGGTGACACTAACGCCCCAGGGACATTTCACTCTGCCGACGGTATCGTTGGAGCTCTTTCACATCCGTACTCTCAACCTCCTATGGGCTGTGGTTTCCCTCCAGGAGGGGCTAGTACCTCCAGCACTTTTCCCCCTCCAGGTAGCATGTATCTAGGATACGGCATACCTCCTCCTTTTGCCCAAACTCCTACTTACCTCAATGTTTCCCAACCTAACCATTATCCTTATCTACAGCCTAGTGCCCTAGCTCCTCCAGCATTTGCACCTCCACCTCCCTTGCCTAATCAACCCCAGCAACAGCAACTACCACCCCCCCGGGGCAAGTATTTGCACAACAGGGCGCGACTAATCCTCCTTCTTCTCAAAGAAAGAGGAAAGGAAATCAAATTCAATCTGCCCCTGGTAATCTTGGATCTATTCCCTTAGGTATTGACTCTAACACTACTAACCAGCAATAGGGCACTTAGCCCAAGCTGGATAGGCCTCTTCATACAAATAAGCCTTGTTCGTGTTGCGGTGTTTATGGTAATTACACTCACGATTGTCCCCTATTACCACAAATGCAGCAGATGTGGGAGTCTCAGGCTACATTGCGATGACAGCATGCCTCCCCTATTGTTCCCCCCAATGCGGCTACTTCTCAACCGGCTGTGTTTACTGATCCTTTCCCTCAGCAAGGATTTGTGGCTACCCAACCACCTCACGCACTAGTAACAACTCAACCTTCCCCTTCTGGTTCCTCCGATTACCAGATTCTCATGATGAACTCTGACCAACCTCTAACCGTCAACCTTAACCTTCAAACTCGGTCTCATCAGTACCCCTAGCCTCCCGCTCCGTCTATCCCCGAGTCACCTTCTTCAGGTCCTACAGAGCCTCTTTCAACACCAAATGGTCCTTTGCAGATCCCTCAACCCAAATTTGAGGTTTATACCAAGGTTCCTAAGGGCTCATTACACTGAAATGCTACTTCTGGTCGAGCTGCTCAATCGTATAGCATAGTCGATGATTTGGTGCAGTCTCTTGCTGCCATTTCAACACTGGAACTCCTCTAGTCGTTTCCTTCTCAAAGGAAGGCTCTACTATCTTCCATGGGCACTGTAGATCCTGTTGATGACCAATTGATTGTTTTCGACACCCGTCAATCAGACCATCCTCCCCTTCCTGCTTCCATTACTTTCCAAATCCCAGTCAAAATCCGAAACGCTAATGTGTCTCGATGTATTATTGATGAGGGGGCATCTACCTGTGTGATTTTTGCTTCGATTTGGAAACAACTTGGATCTCCGGAGCTGGCCCCTTCCACAATCACCCTTTGTGCATGGGAGGGCCATGCCTCCCAACCCATTGGCCTGTTCCATAATTGTCCTATCACTCTCGCGGGCAAGATTGTTTGCGTTGACCTTGAAGTCATCGACGACCCTCTTGATTATAAAATTCTTTTGGGGTGTAGCTACACCTATTCTATGTCTGCTGTCCCATACGCGGTCCACCGCAAGATGTTTTCCCCTCACAATGGAAAGATAGTCACCATTGACCAGTTGACATATCATGAGCCAAAATCTCAGGCCTCCCCTAAGTCGACCATCTCTTCTGTAGCCAATAAGCAAACCATCGATTCTTTAACCAGTGTCTCCCCTGGCATCTACAAGGACTCCTCCTTGCTTGGAACCTTCCCTAGTCTTCCTCCTCCTCCTATCTCTAATCCCATCTTATCGAATGTTTGCATGATGAAATCGTCTCGGGCTGACCTTAAGTGGCCCTCTTCGGCTAGTCAGCAACCTCAGCCTCGCCCACCGCAACCTGCTCCTAACCCTTCTCCTCAGCCAGTCGGACCTCTTTCTTCTGGACCTTCTCATTCTGCTGGTACCCATGAGCCTCTCTACCCTCCTGGGTTAGTTCCCCCAGGTCTCAACCATCTTGGAGCCGTCCCTCCTGGCCATTACCCCGCTGGTCAAATACCTTTCCTTGCTCCCCCTCCCGGAGTCTATTTGGTCCCCATCATGGCCACCCTTTCCCTCCCCAATTTGACCCTGGGAATTCCTGTCTAGTACCTTGACCCTCCAGCCGCTACCCCACTAGGACACCCCAAACCGTACCTTGCTTTGACACCGGTTCAACCGGTTCCCCTAGCTTCTTCCGTCGCTACAGTGCCACCCGCACCTCAATAGGATCCTTCTCTTATTGTGCAAGCTCTGGGAAATAAAGGCAAAGATCGCAAGAGGGCATCCAAAGACAAGGCCGCCCCAAAAAACCCTACCCCTTCTCGGCCTCCAAACCATACCATCCAGTGTGCTTTGTGTGATTTTTTTTATCACGCCACCCATACGTGTCCTGAATTGCCTCATCTCAAGCCCATGGTTAATGTCACGTTCCCTGAGTCCACGGTCCCGAAAGCCTCTATTCCTTCCATGACCGTGGCCAAGAACCCCAAGACTATTCACACCAACCACCCCTGTGCTTTGTGTGATCTCCATGGCCATTACACCCACCTTTTTCCCCACCTCAAGGACTTTCGTACCTCTCTAGCCACATTCTGCCAATTCGAGGCCAGACACAATGAGTCCACCTCTCCCCTATTTGCGCATTTTGTTTCGGCAGAACTACTAGACATGACTGCTCCCATTGACATTCCCCCTTCTGATGTCGAGATGACGGAGCCTTCATCCACCATTTTATACCTATCATCATCCATGAGAACCTCGGGGAACATTCCCTCTGCATCCTCCCCTGTTGTTTCGCTTGACCTTCCTTCAGCGATCACCCTGGGATCAACATCGGTAGATCCTTTATCTGCTTAGTCTTCTATCACCCCTTGTGATGATGCGCATGTGAACCTCTCTTCTCATGATGATGAGTCAGGTAGCTTCGCCGCATCAGGTGGTCTTTCTTCCACCAGTCACCCCATCTTCTATCACGATGACAACATTATGGAATAAATCCCCACCCCTAACTTTATCTATTCCCCCTTACATCGAACCCATGCATTCGAACCACATACACCTCGTGTCCATTACATTGAAACCCAATGTTTGGGTAAGGGGACACCCATATTTGAGAGACCAGGAGAAGCAATTCTCCACAACTCTCCTAGTGTATATGGTCGTGTCAAATTTAGTACCATTCTTCTTCCACATTTAGAAGAGCCTCTAGATTCCCATATCACTTCAGATCACTTTAGGGATCATACTCCTTCTCATTCCTTCATCTTACCTTAGCAACCCAGTCTCTTAGACATTGTTGTTGACCAACCTATGGGTTTCCTAGGAGAGCATCAGTTCATGATCTCCAAATCCTCTCTTTGGGATAGTGACACCAGGTATGCCAACCCAGAAACTTTGATTCATATATGTAGTACTAAACGAGATTGGTAATCCTTCATTTCCTTTCTCAAACTGCATAACCATAACGAAAAAAATGACGTACCATATCATTAAAATGTGTTTAGATTCCCCTTTTTCTAAATACATTCTGGCATGACCACAACATGCTTGGGGGAGCCTATGCCCCTTAACCATACAAATCCCATATCTCAGCCAAAAATAGCACTGAAACCCCCTTTCTCTGACAGGTCACACTTTTCAGGTCATTTCCTGGGACAGGTCGCAGTTTTCTGCCCAGTACCTGCTAACTAGGTCGCAGAACAGACCCCAAAAAGTGTGACCTAGCTTGTTCATGAACTCTGGGTACCTGTTAGTTTTTATTACCTTGATACTTCACCAGGACACATTTTTTCCACGAAGGGTCTATTCACCTCTACTTCAAATCGGATTTCCTCACTTACAATGCTTGTACTTGGGGCACCACTTTGCCTCCTTACTTGTCCTTGTTCGTGTTGATTTTTGTCATGAGATACCCTCTTGTACTCATGTTTTTATGGTCCCCCATTGGACCTTTACTGTGTGGAAGCACCATCGAGTCGCCCTTGTTTAGAGCATTCGATTTGAGTCATCATCGCATTCATGGAGTCTATCCCGAGTCCCTTTGTATCCCGCTATAGTCCTCCATCCTTCATTGTTTGGTCCCTCTCTCGTGTCGCACATTATGGCCTTCAGTCCCACTGTCCCCTATCCCTCATGATATTGTGTTAATCGCTGCCAAGTCATCCATGCCTTTATGCTTTAACAAGGGAAGTCGTCCATTCGCTACTCAGTACCCCCCATTTCACCATTCTCATTGCTATCAGTCTGTCAGTTGCTCTACCATTTTCTCTCGTCCCTTAGTTGAGGATCCCTTATTGCATCACCTATGGCAGACCTCCTTCAGTCTACATTAGCTCATTCATTCCAAAAGACAGGTCTAGAGGGCGGTGTACCTTGGTTCCATCTTCCACTCTTGTTCGGTGCCCTAGATCAGGCAAAGGGACTCCTTATTGCCTTTTCACTTGGTTTTTTCTCACCTCCAGCTTCTTTCAGCATGATTGAGATCCGTATGCTTGATGGTCTAGTGATGCAACAACTATTCTTCATGTTTCCCGGGTGTGTGTGAGATGTCTCAACCCTCATGAGGGGGTGGCCCTGCAGGTTGCCCCTCACATGCCCGGATGACCTCTTCATCACAGCCTTCGATGCAGCTCCATACATTTGATGATGTCAGCATTAGCTGCTTGCAGTACCTCTTCGATTTTCATGTATCAGTCAGATTTTGCGAGCCATTCCCCGTTGATAGGGGGCATTTGGGTTGTATTTGTATCTTATGTACTCTCATATTATTGTATAATTCTTGGCCGTTATCCCAAGCACCGCATGTATGTGGGATTTATCATTAATTCTCTTATCTGGATGATGTTATGCCAGCATGTACTTTATAGTTCCGTCCCTTGTTTACTGGATGCACTATTCTTTTGTACTTTGTCTCGGCGGGCATAGGTATGCCTCCCCCACTGCCTATAGTACAGGTACCCTCTCATAAAAAGATACTTGTTGCACCTGTAAGTCTCATCTCCTCAGGGTCTAGTTCTTTAGCACATTAGACTACCTTACATTTCTCTCTTGACTTCCCTTTTGATGTCTGGTGATTGAGTTCTTACAACGTACTTTGGTCATACGATTTGCTCCTAACACTCGCACGCTGGGGGGCAATCTGTTACACCATTTTTTGGTCATCTAACCTATTATCATTAGATGGACCCAAGTACACCATGTAAGACCAATTTTAACCTAAGTAAAATTGCTTTCACTATGTAAAATAACTTAATAAAACACATTTATTAGGTTGTTTATGGTCTAAACAGGAAACCCCAAAAGGAAATATTAAAAAAATCTATATTTGTTTGATTTTCTTCATGGAATAATTAATTAAACAATAATTTAATTATTATTCCAAGTCATATTTAACCCAAAACAAAGAAATTAATTAGATAAATCCTTATTTATCTTATTAGTTTCTAGGAATAATTATTTAAATCTTATTTAAATAATATTTCTTGTTAAATATGACTAAATCATTTATAAATAATTAAATAAATAATTATTTATTTAATTATGATTCAACCACTTCCTTAAAATAATAAATAAATCATTTATTTATTTATTATTTACAAATAAAGGGATTTTACCCAAGTCAAATACCTTTTCCCTCCAACAAATATAATAAAATATTCCATAAAATGTGGATCTAGATTTGGTTAATATTATTTTAATCATGCACCAAGATCTAGAATGACCCAATATTTTGTTATAAATAGAATGGTTTTCCCATTCATTTGTCACCTTTTTTTGCCCATTAGATCACTCTAGATCTATGCTCTTGGTCTGACTTTGAGCCATTATCATTGTCACAGTCTCCATTATTTGATTTGTGATCTCCCTTTGAGTTCTATGTTTGTCTGGGTTTTCTACACCAACAAGAGAGAGAAATGCTAGATCTGAAGCGCTGAGGACTTTCAAGAACCCATCCCATCGAGGAGAATTGGAAAAACCTTTCTTGTTTTCCTCTCAGGTGCCCTTAATATAAAAATTCTTTCAAAAATATTGTTCTTGTCTTGTCTATTGGATGCATGGAGCAAAACCTTATTTTCACTGCTTAATGTCTTTTTATGCATAGATCTAAATTTGTGCAGCATTTGTCTTGATCAACTAACTGCAAATTTGAAGATATTGGCAGCCATATTTGATGTTAGGGCTATTTTTTATGCATAACTAAAGTGGTCTTTTTCGTACACTTCGACAAAAGATTCATACTAACAGTCATCATGTTGATTTCAACCTCTTTAGACTTGCTGACCTTAAACTCTGTTAGGCTACTCATCCTGCTCATAAAATGGTGATGATGGTAGTGATAGTGATGGAGTAGGTGAAGTGGAGTGAGGTGGAGTGGGGTGAGGTGGGGGCATAGATTTAGCTGGATGAGATGAAGAAGGTACATCTTCAGCATGTGGAGCTTTTGGAGCAGTGAATATGTCATTTCCAATGAAGGTGTCCCATGAGATGCCCACTTGATCAAGGTGATGGAGGAAAATGATCTTGATCAATGAATGGTGGAATAGGCTATTTATCTGCTGGTGATAGTCTCTCTTTTGCACAATGTAAACCATTTTATCTATGCTTCTGAATATAAAGTATGGGATATTGAGTACTCTCACTCTTGTGAAGTGCATCAACACTCTAATGTGGTATGTGTAGAGCCTATAAAACCTCCCTTCAAAAGAGAAGTACTTCATGATTATTTTCATCATGTGTGCATACCTATCAAGAAGGTAGTTGAAAGGGAAAACCCTCCTCCTTTCATTCTTGTATCTGGGTTTGATGAATGGTTCATAGTATTTATCCTCCAAATCCTTAGATTTAAACCATTTCTCTCCCATGTTTGGAATCCCTGTGGCAGAAGCAATGACAGATGTAGATACATTGAAGGTTACACCAACAAAGGTCACCTGATTTTATATGATATTTGAAGTGAAAAATCTACTCAACATGGGATTATGTTGGACTCTTTGAATCATGTTTCAAAAATCAAGGCAACCTACATACTCAAAACCAACTGAAAGTCATGGGAGAGGTCCTTAAATCATATGTGTTGGTGGGCTCTAGCCTTAGGATTCTTCCTCCTTTATGATGCCTTCTTTTTTCTCTACCCTCCTCTTCCACATAGTCTCTGTCTTCCTCCATAGTTTTTTGGTGGCTTAGAAAACCCTAGGGAAAGGGGAAATGTGTGTAGGGATTGGTCTAGGAAAATTTAGGTAGAAGTGGGAAGGGGTTATGAATATTTGGGAGGTGATAGGAGTTGAAGATACTTAGGGAGTTGAAAATTATAATTGGATTACAGGTTTAGTATAATGGCTTCCTAGGAATTTTAAAGCCTAGGACTTAGGGTTTTATGGGGAAGGGATTTAGGGATTAGGAAAGAGTAGTGTAAGGGTAGGAATGGGTTGAATAGTGATGTAGGAAGGTATTGTAGGGTTTATGGACAGTAAATTGAGAGTGAGGGAGTGATACTAAGGTTTTCCACTAGACACTTAGTTAATTTTTCTCATGAATAAAAACACCATAAAAATGACATTTAGGAAAGCAAGGAGGCAATTATTTTTTATCAATTACTTGATAAAGGAGGAACAAGCTTGATGGTGTTTTGTGACTTCTAGGTCTTGTTGGGAAAAAGCGCAACGCCAAGCCCGGGAGCGCAATGCCTGAAGTGAAAAAGGTAGCGCAAATGCTATAAGTGCAGCGCCTATTGCCTACGTGCAGTGCCACCCTCCTGTAAGCATAGCGCTTCAAAAAATTTCTCTTTGACTCTGCAATTCGACTTTTTTGGGCTGACAGAGTGCAAAATCAACCTTTGGATATGCAAATGATTTTGAATGAGATGTCTTAGTGGTATTTATAAATCATGATTTTAATGAATTGGACCTTGGGCCCCACTTTCTTCCTTTTTTATTCACTTAAACTTTTGAAACTTTACCCTTTGCTTGACTCTTTCCTTTAACAATTTGATATTTTGATGACTTTGAGAACTCTTTGATTTGACATTTTGATGCTTTGGCATGCTAGAACTCTGAGTTAGCCGAATTGGGAATCATGATACTTATTACATTTGAATGATATAAAATTACATATGAAAACCAAAATTACATGTTGAAACAAGAAAATTTCTTCACAAATCATCTTCATATGATGAAGAGATGTTATTGGATCACCCTTTACTTGCTATTATTATGTAGTGGAAATGAAGTTTTAAACCATGAAACCCTAATGGCCTAATGAAACCTTGTAAAACCCTAAAATACCTAATGAGACCTTGCAAGACTGAATTTCAAGATTACATGACCAATATTGAATTTTCTTTTGGATGGTGTATAGTCAGCAAGGTATGAAACTATGCCAACAAGTAATAAAATTTGAGGAAGTGTGATGTTTTTGGACTAGGGCTACCATCAGTGACTATTTTTTTTGCATGACCTAGTGGAATTATAAAAAAAAAAATTGAGTGAGACCCATAAAATTATATGAAAAGAGGATTTGAGATCACTGATGGTAGGATGCAAATATTGACACTGACAGGAGCAACATCACACAGTACCTTATCCGTGAAGGGATTGATGTTGTAGGAAAGAGAACACTATTGGATGACTTGAAGATCTCTTCCTTGGTGAAGCCACTCGATGGTGTACAACTGCGAGTGTGGTGTAGTCGGTAGGCCCAACCACTTCACAACCTCTATTCAAAATGAGGTTCTTTTGGCTCCCGCTATCGAAAATGAGTTGCATCAGAGAACTCTTCACCTATTGAATTTTCATGATATTAGGTCTATTTTAGAGTCTTAGAGTCACTGACACTACCAAACCAAGAATCTCAACAAGAACTACTTTTCACAACGAAAAATATAAAATAGTAAATCACATATGCACAACTATACACAATTTTTAACAAAATTGTACAACCCAATATTCGTTATATTAAATGAACTTTAAAAATACAATAGTCTATGGAATATAAGATAAAATGAAAAAATTCAATGTAACTTCTCAATGTCATATCTTTTCCTGCCAGTCCTTCACTTCCATATTGTTCACTAGCTACCCCTTAGTCCTTCAAAGGACAACACATTGAGACTCCAAGAGGTTTTCCACCTAACAATGATGCAAGTCACTACTGCTTTGTGTACATGGGTTGATCCAATATTCTCTCTAGGTCGGCCAATAATTTAGCTCCAATATTCCTTCTAGTAGCCTCTTTCTTTCATCAAAGAGATATTCATAAGGAACCAAACTTCACCCAATCTTCAGTTATTTTGGTCACTTCAAGAATGCTCATTTAAGGCTACTTTGGGCAGCCAACACACTTACCTCCACTAGATCAATACCACCCAATACTACACTGCAATGTTTGCACTGATGAAGTCTCTTGATCACCTAATCAAGCCTCCAAATTGAATCCCATAGGATGATATAAAAAGTGATCCAATACTGGTCCAAAATCATGAACCCAACACCTACAATATGCACCCTTCTTCTCACTATTTTAAGGTATGATCCATGCTTTAAGCCTGGATTGATTAGGGAACAACATACAGTCCCTAACACCCCTCAATTATGGCCCAAAATTTCTCTTATGGGTTGCGGTTTTACTTCAATGGAATTTCCTTCCCCTAATTGCAGTCACAACCTGTAGGTATTCAAACATCTCTCCGACAACCTCTTATGAGGACTTTCCACCCTCCAAAATACCCTAAAAAAATCACCAATGTTGCGACCTTCACAAGGGACCTCAACCCTCTCTCCTACACTCAGTCACCCTGAAACAAACTTCAAATAACCCTTCAAACCCTTTGTTGTTTTGTCCTTTTGCTGTGACCTTCATCAAAGGCATTCCTGCTCTCCATCGAGCTCTTTGTAAAGTAATTTTTTCCCCAATGGATGAGGAATGGAGTCCTCCATCACCTCATATTTATGCACTAACATGAGGGCTTCCAAAATGTCACAATAGGTCTTGAACAACTATCATTTGGCTTATTAACTCCAAACTAACCTAGACACACATGTGTAAAACCCAATTATAACCTTAAAAAATCCATATGTTACTAAGGACAACTCAAAATGCGACGATTATCAAAGCATTGGATTCTTCTTTCCACCCTCTATCATCTCATGCCATGATATGTCCAAAGTTATCCATGGTAATTCCCCAAAACATGATAGGTGAAAAACCACATGCTTGGGTTCCAAGCCCACAAGTGACTCTTGTGGCACTTTTCCCTCCAATTCCTGAACCCTAGGGCTTGGAGTACCTCCCAAGCTATTCAAAAATCAACACTCCCTCTTAGCGAAGGAGGTACTTCCAAGACTAGGAAGTAACTCATCGTCATCTTCACTATTCGCAACACTCACCCAAAAATTGGCACTCACAACAACAACAATCCCTATTCTTTGAACTACGCCTCTTTTGGAAGTGTCACTATCAATGTTGGAAGCATCTTGCTTCTTCTTCTTCTCCTATATCACTTTCCAATCTCTCCATGATTCATTATTGGTAGATGTGGAAGCACCCTTTCTCCCCATTGACCACACACTCTTCTTGGGCTGCAAAGTCTCCCTTTGAACCTACAAGCTCCCACTATAACTCAAATTCCTCTGAGCCTCTAGAATCTAGACCTTCTTTGTTGTAACCTGTACCTACCACTCTGAAGCCTACACCTACACCTACTTCTCTCAAACCTCCTCCTGCTCCACCTACTTCTTCTTCTTTCCATTATCTTCAGGTTTTCCCATCAACCTGTAGAGACCCTGCTCTCTAACTCCAAGCACAATCTCGACAGAGCTAGATCCTCTAGGTCTGAGTCTTTCCTTCCCATTTGGTAACAAGATATCAAACCCATTCTTCTCGATCATCATGATAGAAATCAAGCTATATCTGAGTCCTAGTACAAATAATACATCCTAGGCCCACATCACTCGTCATGTCTCCATAATGAATGGCACAACTCCCAATCCTTGGATCTTGAACTGACCCTTGTCACCCAACATCATGTGAAAATTTGAGTCCCTATCATATGCTTCATTGCACCACTATCCACGTACCATCCATATTCTTTGATAGTACCCTACGAGAAATGAGAGATCATATCAAAGTCCTCCTCCTCCAATCTTATGGAGAGATCATCTATCTAAGTTGAAGTGGCAACACCAACGACCTGCTTTCCTTTCCTCTTCTCATCATCTCCCTTTTTCATCCGAAATCTCGACGGAAAATGAGCCATCTTGCCACAATTGAAACACTTGAATTTACTCAAGTACTTCTTCTACTTAACCTTCATTCGTGATGTAAGTGCCACCTCCTCATATGCCCTCTTCGTTGGATGAATATCCTCGTCTCACATCTCTTCCTTAATGAAGCTGTCCCACAACCTATTCTAGTCTGGAAATTTCTCTCTGCAAACGATTCCTTTGATGAAGGGCTTCCATTCCTCGGTGAACCCTTACAAGGAAATCCTCACCATATCTCCATCTGAAATTTTCACACTGATGAAAAAAAGCTCATCCCTGGCCCGAGACAATATTTTCAGATACAAATTCACTCCTTCATCCTTTATCATGTTGGTTCACTTCAACTTATCCTCCAATACCAGTACCCGGTTCTCGTTCTTATTGTGGAACTAATTCTGAAGAGCCATCCATCTCATGTGTGGTGTTCTTCCTAGACAAATGAGGTATTATGGCATCCTTCACACCATATAGAATGATCAATCTCGCCTTCGTATACAAATATTCATATATTTCCAACTCCTTAGGGCCCTGGTTGGCTTCTTGATGGCTTTCTCGACAAAATCCCAAATCTTGTTGACCTGCAAGACCAATCTAATCCTTTCCTTCCAAGGAATATAGTTGGACAACCCCTCCAACCTTTTCTCATACTAGAGACCTATGTACAACTTTGACATTGTCACCTACAATGTGACCAACTCCCTCTCATGCTATACGTCACTTCCCACAACTCTGATTCTCTAACTTCCAAAGTAGCTTAGACCCGCTCTGATACCATGTTGAATTTCCACGATATTGGGTCTAGGTAAGATTCTTAGAATCACTAACGCTACCAAACCAAGAACCTCAACAAGAACTACTTTCCACAACATAAAATATAAAGCAATAAATCACATATACACAAGTATACACAATTTCTAACAAAATTGTACATTAATGTACAACCCAATCTTCGTTATATTAAACCAAAATGAATAATCGAACAGTCTATGGAATACAAGATATAATGACAAACTTCGCTGCATCTTCTCGATGTCGTATCTTGTCCTACTTGTCCTTCACTTTCGTACTACTCACTAGATGCTCCTTAGTCCTTCAAAGGAAAACGCATCGAGACTCCAGGAGGGCTGCCACCTAACACTATTGCAAGTCACTTCTTCTTGGTGTACATGGGCTGATCCAATCTTCACTCTAGGTTGGCCAATTCTTGAGCTCCAATATGCCTTCTAGTAGCCCATTTTTTCCATCAAAGAGATACTCATAGGCCACCAAACTTCACCCAACCTTCTGCTATATTTTTCAGTTCAAGAATGCTCGTCTAGGGCTACTTTGGGTAGCCAATGTACTAACTTATTTATACCAAGTAAATTTTATTTTTATAGAAAAAGAAAAATAAATAAATAAATATATATATATATATATATAGAAATAAAAATAAAAATAAAAAAGGGGATAAAAGAAAAAATGTGTGAAAGAAAAGAATACAAGAAAATTAAAAAAATTATAAATAATCACCCCTACAACGTGCCAGTTAAAATGTCGCTTTCAAAATTTTAAATAAATTTTGATTTATATGTTTTTGCCGCACAACATAATGTTTTGTCATTTTATAAATAAAATTCCTGCAAGAATCAACAGTTGAAATCACTCCCACCCAGATCAACGATGGGAGGATGATTTCAGACACCCACCCCCCCCCCCCCCCCCAACACACTATCAACAATTAAAGGAGACAAGGGGTGGGGGGGTGGCGGTGAAAATAAGTTTGTGCCAAAATTTCATAAGGTGACGTGTTATGAAACCAGCTCACAAAATATAACAAAAGAGAGATCAACGACTTAGAAATCAACCTCTTTGATGTAGATTCAGAAGTGTCCTCAGACACATAACTTTATTGATCATGGAAAAAGATTACATTACAAATTGCAGGAGTTTACAAACGTAAACTCTCACTCTCACATTACACAATAAAATTAGGAAACTAACCTATTTATAAGCTCTATGTTCTAACTTAATCTAGTTATGAATCACTTGGAAAATCAACAAGTGTCCATTTATAATAAATGACCTTCTAACCATTCTACTAACTTTACTCCTAGTTTAGAGCCTAGGAAACGACTCTATTCTAGAGTCCTATTTTTACTAAAAAAATACTATTTCTAAGTATCTCTAATATTTATTAAATATTCTAATTTAATAAATATATTTAGCCTAACTTTACATTATTTAATTTATGTAATTTTGGATTTATAATTGCCTTTATGAAAGAGGCTAACATTCCCCCCTTCAAGGATAAATCCAAAAGAATAACAAGGAACCATCTTCCAAGTTCTCAAGTTGATGCTGAAAAAATATTCAATCTCAAGAGACCATGAGTTAGCTGTATGTCTAATTCATCTCTGAATTTTTCTTGATAACTCCATCAAGTGCCAAGTTGCAAAAGGATCCATCTGTCATTTGCATGAAATCAGCATCAAAATTTGTTCAAAGCCCACTGGCTGATGATGTCAAAAACAACTCACTGTTGCTTTTGTTGTGTTGAAAACTGTTCACTGCTTCTTTGTTGTTGACTACCCACTGGAAAAAAATTTGATGCCCACTGGAAAATTTGTTGATGCCCACTAGCTGTTGAAGATGCCCACTGGCTGCTTTTTCTAGTTTTGTCGAGACTTTTAGTCTAACAACCACTATCAATTTCATTGACATTTTCCCCCCTTTGTCAGCTGAAAGGAGAGACACTTCTCTTGGAAAGCATTCCTGAACACCCCCCCTTTAAGTGTAGGATTTTTACACTAGTGTACTCCCCCGTTCAACTGCATGAGAGTACTATCATATTTTCACTGTTGGCTGCACTATGTGTGATTGGATTCAATTGTAGAACTGAGAAAATAGTTTGACTGTGGATGACCATTTCCAAGGGTCGATCCATTCATAATGTATCTGCAATCTGGCGAAATTTTGTTGGTTGCGACATTTTTCTGAGGTTTCCACAATGGCGACAAGGATGGAGATCAAAACACTGATCTTCCATATGACCGGTTCTTTGACAATGAGAACATCTTGGTTGGACTTCAACTTCAAGTTGCGTGCAATTCAGGTTGTCTGCAACTTTGGGTTGCGTGCATTGTTGGTTGTCTACAACTTTCTCAGAACTTTCTGAGGTGAGTGGTGCAAGAAATCCTCCACTGACGAACTTGATTGGCTTGGAATAATCTGGAATATGCAGGTTGGTGTTATCATTGACATATCCTAATCCTCGTCGATTCTTGTTATGTTGAATTTCTTCCCATGGCTTGATGATGGGCTTGGAAGAAATTGGAACTGGAAAAAATTTGACACTTGAAGCTGTTAGGATGAAGGACTTATCATCTGGATGGTTCAAAGACTTGAAAGTATCACTCTTTTCTTGCAATTCAATCCTTTGAAGTTGCGACTTGAGTTGAAGAAACTCAATGGTTTCATGTGTTTGTTGTATATGTTGTGAAAGATCAGCAAGAGTTTCTTTGCTGATGTGCACCATGTCTTCATCACTGGAGATGATCAAACTATGAAGAATGTTTAACAACTGAATATGTTATGCCATCTAAACTTGCGCACTTGAAATTAGGCTCTCTTGTTGAAGATGTCTTAATTTGAACTGTTTCACTTGAATGACAGGCTCGCTTGAATGTGGCTTGAATGGCACGCTCACTTGATTTTTTTGCTTACTGAGCTTTCCGAGAACACTTGCTAGAGTTGTAGAACTTTCTTGCTTAAACTCTGGAATTCATGTTCGCTTGATGACGATCGCATTTGTTTAAGTGCTCACTTGACTTACTTGATGACTTCACGCTCACTTGAATGAATAGCCATGCTCACTTGATGTCGATCTCAACTTTCTTGATTGTTGTTAGAGTTGAACTTGTTTGATTGCTTTGATGAACTTCACTTTGGCTCGCTTGAAAGTTTGAACTTTGTATTGTCTTGACGAAAATTTCTTCAATGAATACTCATGCTCGCTTGCAGGAGATATAAACTTGTTGCTTGTTTGCTTTAGAAATTCATGCACTCACTTGATTTTGCGTAAAGGAAGGGTGTCGAACACTGTCGAAAATGCACCCAAGAAATATTACAATGATTTTAATGAGTCACTTGTTCTCTTAAAAATTCATTAACAATGAATTTTTAATGATTCACTTAAAACAATGAATTTGATTACAAGTTCTTAAATGTATTTGCAAGAACGTTGATGAAGACTTTGCTTGACTAAGTGAATTTGATTGTTGATGTATACAATCTTTGATTATATGTTGTCATGGCGCAAATGCATGTGTTGAGCTTGCAGCTATTTCATTACATGTTTTGTTCTTGCTTTATGTCTGCGATATTAAATGAAATTATTGATGTGTCAGAACTAGACACAAATCAAAAACAACAACATGAAGCCATAAAAAACATGCATCATCACAAACACACATGGTGTACCTAAGATCCCCTTATTCAATTTCGGGCAGATCTAGGACACATCAACACCAAAAAATGATTTCTTTATTAATTATTGAGTACATAATAAATATCCACCTTCAAGTGATGAATATGCCAAGCTCACAACCCTTGGAAGCAATTTGTCTTCAAACTCTGGATATTCACCGACTCAATCTCTCTCAAAGTAAAAAAATACTTTGAATTACAACAACGACTTTTCCTTATCACTCCAAATACAAATGGAAACACTCCTTATCTATCCAAATTACAAAATACAACTTATCACCAAAAAATAATCAAAATATTTACCCCAAATGTACAAAATAAATTTACCTTCTCACTCCATCCCACAATTTTAAAAAACTGCATTATCACACCACTCTTTGTCTAGAAAACTAAGAATTCACTTTTAAAAATTGAATCAAGACTTGATAAATCATTTTAGGCTCCTTACTTTAAATTTAAAAAAAAATCTGTACAAAATTTACATGGACTTCTTAAAAGCTTTCCACTCTTCTAATAAATTTATGGCATATAAAATATTATATCCTGCCACACTTGTTCAATATTTCTCAATACGTCAATGCCCAAATGAATATTTCTGACAGTCACAGGTTGCCACACCATCATTCAAATCACAATTTTAAGAGCTTTCCATGCTGGCTCTCCTCTCCTTTCATTTGGGAAGTCCCTTTACTGTTAAAAGCAGACAAGCCCTGGTTTCTTCTTTCTTTGGTTGATGCTGGCTCGCTGGCACTCGAGAATGCACAATTTCACATCAAAATCACCTAGTTCTTGTCCTTCAAGAGTGTTTCTGTTTTGATCAGCCTCGTCAAGCAGGCGGTGAAACAAATTCACATACCATTCAGAAAAAAACAAACATATATACATGCTGGATCCGCTCTCTATGGCCTTCGCCTTGCCTTACTGGATGCGGCCACTATTGTTGAGATCGAGCTTCTTGGAAAATTTCACAGACAGGTTCAGAACCCCCATAGCTTTTCAGACGTGGCCAATCTCTTTGTTGCAGAAGGTTCCATCGTTGTTTGCAGATTACACTGTTTGCTGATTACAAATTACGCTAGTTACCACGGGCTACCTCAGCTTACGACCTATGGGCTCCATGTAGAATGTGAGACAACTATGCTGGAACTCGTAATCAACAATGGAATTTCATTTTTTTGTCAATAAAGTTGGAGGCTGACGAAATATGAAGTTGGCATATACATACTATTTGAAAAAATTGAAATTCCAATCACAAGAAGAATGGTTTCTAACTAATTGAATACAAAAAAAGGTCAAGTTTTGGATTCAGAGTAACCGTGAAGAAAAAATTGTCGTGTTGTCTTCAAGGAATTCGTTTGTCACAAAATGGTATTTTCCACCGAACGGTGTATGTAGTCGGCCGACCGAAGGCGAGGGGATAAACTACCAGCACAAGTGCCACTTTCCAGAACCTTGATTCATCTGAGATATCTCTTACAGATGTGAGCCATTGCTTTGACTCAAACCCACAAACCTTGTATAGAAATTAAGAAAGGACAAGAAAAATCCAAACGCATATATTGCAGACACCACTACTGTAAATGCACAGGTCAAGACTCTTTCTGAGACAGTCAGGCTAAGTGTAGATCTGATTATAATTTATAAGCGATGATGAATTTTTCACAATCATCAAAGTCATAAATGAACAATTCTTAGATGATACAAATGAAAAAACCTCCTTTCTATATATAGGATTCCATGGGGTCACATTATAATCCTAGCCGACCTAACAATAATAATGTAAGGGCACAACATTAACAATAGTGGCTTTTTATGGGGCACAATAATAACAATATGGGGTCTACATGGGTAAAACAATAACAATAAGGGGGCTACACTAACAACAATAAGGGACTACACTAGTAATATAGGTACCTAACATGCCCCTCTCCTTCAAAAAATTGTTGTCCTAAATGCTTGAGTAGCTCTGGATGCTTCTGTATAAAATTCTCATCCTCCCATGTGGAACCTTCAGTGGGTAAGTTCTTCCACTTGATGAGATACTCTGGAATTGATTGATTTCATAGCTATTGAATTCTTGTTTCTGTGACTGGTTTAGGTTCTAATATGATTTTTCCTTCCTCATCAAGTTCTGGAAATATTGTTTGAACTGGAAGTTTTTCACCTATAACCTTCTTTAAGCATGAAACATGGAAAATTGGGTGCACTCGAGACAAAACAGTAAGCTCCAATTTGTATGCCATAGTACCAATATTTTGCAACACCTTGTAAGGACCATAGAACTTTGGCGATAATTTATTATCCTTCTTAGCTTTCTTGAGGGACATTTGTTTGCATGGTTGTAGCTGTAAAATACCCAGTCTCCTACATCAAAACTTCTCTTGCTATAATGTTGATCTACCTATTGTTTCATTCGATTTTGTGCCAAATTTAGGTTCCTTTAAGAGTTGGAGAACTTGTTGTTGATGCTCGATGTGATTTTCCACTGCTTGAACCTTAGAATTTTCTCTTAAAGATGATGTGATGGAAAATGGATGATATCCATAAAGTTCCATAAATGGGGTCATTTTTTCTGTAGTATGGAAGGAAGTGTTATACCACCATTCATCTAGAGGTAACCACCTGACCCATTGTGTATTTTTATCAGATACAAAACAACGAAGATATCCTTCCAAACATTTTTTCACTATCTCAGTTTGCCCATCGGATTGAGGATGATAAGATGAGCTATCAGCTAGTTGAGTACCCAAACAAAAAAATAATTCCGTCCAAAAATTTTCAGTAAAAGTGGGATCTTTGTTGCTTACAATAACATTTGGGTTTCCATGTAGCTTTTGAATTGTTTCCATGAATGTTGTAGCAACTATACTTGCTTTAAATGGATGAGATAATGCACACAAGTGTGCATACTTGGTAAGTCTATTAACTACCACCATGATGACACTATTTCCTTCGGAATTAGGTAAACCTGTGATAAAATCCATTAAAACCTCCTCCCAACGTTGACTTGGAATGGATAAAGGATGTAGAAGACTCGGGTCTTAATTGTCTCAACTTTATTTTGCAGGAAAACCAAAAATTCTGCCACACACATTTGAATATCATATTTAAGGCCATCCCAAAAAAAATCTTTCTTCACCCTGTCATAGCATTTTAAAAATCTCGAGTGTCCTCCTAAGGGAGAGGTGTGCAATTCTAAAAGAATATTTTGTTTTATTTGGGAATTCTTACAAAGATATAAGAAATATTCGTACCATAAGGATTATATATTTGTACCATAAGGAATCATTTTTCCAACTAAATATATTAGATTTACTAATTTCTTGCTGGAACTTTTGAATGAATGTCCACACTTCTTCTACATTCTTCCATTCATCCCTTGCTTCAGCTATCCAATCTTGTCGAATAAGAGAAGTGGAAAAAATAAATACTTCCACCTCTTGATCCTTTCTTGAGAGTGCATTTGCAACAACATTTACCTTCCCTTTTTTGTAGATGATTTCAAATTCATAACCCAAAATCTTTGTGACCCATTTTTGCTGCTCTTCTAAAGATATTCTTTGTTCCAAAAATTATTTAAGATTGTCATGATTAGTTTTTACCTTGAAGTGTCTTCCCATTAGGTAAGGTCAGCATTTCTTTAGTGCATGCAGTATCGCCAACAATTCCTTCTCATAAATAACTTTCTGTAAATACTTTCCTTTGATTGGACAACTTCCAAAAGCAATGGGTATTTCTTCTTTCATTAAAACAACACCAATTCCACTTCCTAAGGCATCACATTCCACAATAAAGGTTTGTGTGAAGTCTGGCGTAGCTAAGGCTGGTGCTAGGTAAATTTCCTATTTAAAATTTTCAAAGGCCTTAGTTTCTTTAGGATTCCATGAAAATGCATCTTTCTTCAATAATTTTGTTAGAGGTGCTACTATTCTCCCATTATTCTTAACAAACTTGTGACAATACCCTGTTAACCCAAGAAATCCTCGCAATTGCTTTATGGTTGTGGGGAATTTCCATTCTTTAATGGCTTTAATTTTGTTAGGATCTACCTTAACACCCTCCTAAGATACAATATGACCCAGATATTCCACCTCTTGTACTTCAAAGAAGCATTTGGAGGTTTTTGAATTTAATTGTTTCTCCTTCCAAGACCTGATGTAGATTAGTATACCATAAAAAATTACTAACATAAATTTTCAAAGAAGGGTTTGAAAATGGAATTCATCAACCCTTGAACTGTAGAAGGTGCATTTGTAAAGCCAAAAGGCATGACCAAAAATTCATAATGACCCTCATGAGTTTGAAATGTTGTTTTTAGAATATCTTCAGTCTTCATTCTAATTTGATGATATCCTGCATGAAGATCCAACTTGGTAAAATAAATTTCTCCATGTAATTCATCCAATAATTCATCATAACAGGAATGGGAAATTTATCTTTAATAGTGACCTATTGAGCTCCCTATAATCTGGACACATGTTCCATGATCCATCCTTCTTGTGCACCAATACTAATGGAGTAGAGAAATAACTTTGACTAGGTTGAATTATACCATCCTCTAACATTTCTGCAATCATATGTTCAATTTTGCTCTTTTGGACATAAGGATATCTGTAAGGCCTGATGTTTGGATGAACACTTCCTGGAAACAAATGAATAGCATGATCATGTTCATGAATAGGAGGGACTCCTTTGGGAGTTTCAAACACCTTGGAATGATTGTCCAAGAATTTTTGGAGATCTGGAGAAATAAATGATTTTGATGTTGGAACTTCTAGTGAGCATAATTATGCAACTATGCCTCATTTTTCTTTCTTCAAAATATTTTTCATGACATTAGAGCTTATTATATTTTTCGACTACCCTATCATACCTCGTAATTCAACTTCCTTTCCTCCTGAAAAAAATTTCAAGAAAATTTCTTGAAAATTAAAAGCTATCATCCCCAAAGATTGTAACCATTGGAAAGCATTGGACTATTAAATACATATTCCCCCATGGTTAGCTTGATATTATGGAATTTTCCAAAGTAATTTATAGTTCCTCCATTTGCAACCATCACTTGACACTCTGGTGTTGAACATAGGAGGCAATTCAATTCCTTGGCTACCTTACAATGAACAAAATTATGGGTAATACCTGAATCAATCGACACTATTACCTTTTTCTTATTGATATGTCCTTCTATCTTGAGAGTTTCAGGAGTCGTAATTACCTCCAATGCATTACATGATATGGTCAGACTCATTTCTTATTTCTCTAGGGTTGGTTCTTGGTGTATATCCTCTTATTTTGAAGTTTCTTTTTCATTTTCTTCCTCTTCACAATCTATGTAAAATAATTCTTCTCAACACACTTATGACCTTTAGTGCTATCACAATTGTAGTGAAGCACTTTTGATATTTTTTCTTCCAATTGTTCTGGTGTCGACCTTGTAGGTTTAGGAAGTCTAGGAGTAGCATCACTTCCATCTTTATAGATGTGAGCTGTAGGCTTCCTTGTTGCCATAATTTTACATTCAATTTTTCTTGCCAACCTAAATGCCTTCTCCAATGAATAAAGTTCCCAAAGGCGAACCTCATGTTGGATGTTATCCTTTAAATTCCCTATGAATAAATCAATCATGTGTTCCTCTGGAATATCAGCTACCCTTATATTCAATTTTTGGAAGTCCTCAATGTGCTCCACCACTGAACCGTTTTGTTTGAGATTTATTAATTGGCTAAAGAAGGTGTTGCTATTTTTATCCTCATAATGTGCTATCATTTCCTCTGTAAAAATTGACCAAGTGACAATTTTTTTACGGGAGAAAATCCATTGATACCATAAAAGTGTATTTTTTTCTAAATATAAAGTTGCAATACGTACCTTTTGTGTGTTTTTCACATTATTGAGATCAAAATATTGCTCCATATGTAGTATCCATGTTACGAGATCCTTGCTATAAAACTTCTTCATATCGATCTTTGGAATATGGTGGGTCTTCAATTTAACATTATATTTTATGAAATCACAATTAAAATTTATTTTGTTCTCATCATGATTTTCCTCTACTGTCTTTTTGCCATTAGGAATAATCTCTCATATCAACTTTGTCAAACCTTCGATGTCTCCTTTTAGATTATTCTTCATGTCTTCCATGTTGAATTTCATTTTTTATTCCATGTCATCCATCTTAGCTTCCATGCCTTTCTTCAAACCATCCATCTTAGCTTCCACGCCTTTCTTCAAAACTTTCATTTCAGTTTTTGTTGCTCTTTGCGAGAGAAAAATTTGTTGCAATTGCTCTTGTAATTTTGATATATCATGTTGCACTTATTCCTATTCATGAGTCATAGTGGAGCCTTCTCAGGGCTTAATGGGTTTTGAATTATTTTTAGGGGGAATTTTAGAACCCAATATTGATATCTATGCTTCAATATGCCATTGGAATCAATTCAAACTGATTTCTCAAACAAGACTTATGCAATTTGAAAAACAAAATACACACCTTTTTCTTGATTTTGAGAAGCTCGATATTGAAACTGATGTATCTTTGTAATTTCATATCCCTGAGATTTTATCTTCTGTCCTTTAGTAGCCCTCTAAATATTCTTTCCAATGCCACAAATCTTACCTCATTTTGATTCTTCAAGATAAGGTTATGCCCAATCTCCCACAATGACCTAATTATGGATTGGTTTAGTAGAGAGAATTTCTATGGTGTGCCACATGTCATTATTTCCTCCTTCGTCTCTGAAATTGATACAAAAGAAACTACAGTCCATGTACTTTCGTCCACTTTTTACAAAATTCCAATCCGAGGCTCACAGAGAGATTTATGATGATTTTCCCAAGGTCACCTCTTTGAGATGAAATTCGGTAGCCTGAAAAACCCTAACTTCAATAGATCATATCTCTGAAAATATTGCGAACTAAGATCTGAAATGTTTACATGAAGTTCCTTAAGATTTCTTTGAAAAGGGGATTTTTTTAGCTTCTGAACCTTGGTAGAAAAAAATTTATAGCAAAAATGCCATGATGACTTGCTTGAAGTAGTGGAACCTTAGAATTGAAAGCTCTGATACCAAATGTTTTGAAACCAACTCACAAAATAGAAGAAAATAGAGATGAATGACTTAGAAATCAGCCTCTTCGAGGGGGAAACCTCCTTTACATTGAAAAAACCTCATTTTTATATATAGGAGTCCAAGGGGTCACAATATAATCCTAGCGGACCTAATAATTATAATGTAAGGGCACAACAATAACAATAGTGAATTTTTATAGGGCACAATAATAACAATATGGGGGCTATAGGGGTACAAACATAACAATAAGGGGGATACATTGACAACAATAATGGAATACACTAGTAATATAGGGACATAACATTACGCGTCACCCTAACAACCTTTTGGGTGGGTCCTCTCCCAAAACCCCTTATTTCCTACACCCCCCTCAAAAACTACCATTCCTTCCACACCTCTACCTGCACTTCTACCCATTTATTTAATTCATCCCCTCTCACCACTTGTACACATTTACGCCTTCCATATTACCGCCATCTCATCCCCTATCCATATCATCACCCTCAATGTCAAGTCACCATTGGTACATTCAAATCTCCTGAAAATCGATTGTTTTCTAAATTAACACTTTTGTTTCTGAAACGGTAACGATTCTGTTACGATTCCCTGCCATTTTTGTTATAAAATCACCATAGGAGCTTTCATGTGTTTCCTTCCATGTTCTTTCACTCTTTTTAGTTCGTTATTGAGATAATCAAGTAATCGAACACTCACTGTTAGCTTTTCTTTGAATAATTCGAACAAATTTTACACTCAGGTAACCTATTCCTTCTTGCTCATGTTCAATCCAAAATGAAAAAGAAGAAGGGTAAAGGAAATATGAATGAATAAGATTCTATGATTCCCCCTATCCCAGATCTTGACAAAACTCCCCAAATTGACACCCAATTCAAAATTGTTGAGACTGATTGTGAATTCGATCTATACAAACTTCATGATTGGTCAAAGAAAATGTATCTTGACCAGAGCGATGAATTGAGTATCTGCGAGTCTCTTCTCCCTCAATTCATTTTCCCTCAAACCCACTTCTTCCCTGAATTTTCTACCTAGTGTCACCTCAAATATCTCCCTAGCAATAAAGTAGTGATTTCTCCAAACAATGAAGTTATCTTTTCAATTTACCATGAAAGTATTTTCCAAGCTCTACAAATAAATCCCCAAGCTCCTCTGCATCCATTTTCCCCAGAATCACTAATGGAATTTTATAATAATCTTACATTTCCCCAGAGAACCCATATCTTTGAAAGTTTTCTCCCTAAGAATGTTGAATTCCCGAAAAAGAATCCCCCATGCCCTGTTTCCATTTTCCCAGAAATGTCAACGAAAGTGATTTCCATGGTGACTCATTTACTTGGATATTATACAAATCAGTGGGTTGAAAAAAAAAAATTAGGATTCTTGTCAGTATTCACAACTGGGTAGAAGCCTTCAATTTTATTTAATTATAGTCAATTTTTGTCTGATGTTATGCATGAACAATTCATGAAATTTAAAGCTGAAGGAGTTTTCAAATATTAGTTACTGTTAGTGTACTTAATGTTATATCATCAAGCAAAAATATTCAAGTTTCAGCTGCAGAAGATTTATGAGCAGGGTAATCCTTTGTCAGTTATCCGTTGGACTTGACTGGTCAGAAGGAATTCTAAGGAATGCACTTATATAGATTTTGTAGATTAGTTCCTTCACATTATTTTATGTTTATTATCTAGTGATATTATATCAAATATATCTAGAGAAATCAATAAATTATTACACCTATTAGAACAATCAAAGGTGGGAGAATAGTATTTATACCAAAATTATACGGAGATCAAAATTCATGGATGTGAGTTCCCTCCTTATAGATTACTAGTTTTTGTGCTAGTTAGGATTTTTTCTTTGGAATATGCCAGACAAATTGTGATGTTCCTTTTTCAGAAATATCACAATTCTGTGCTAGAGATGGACTGTGGGGGAATTTACTGGATATGTCACCTTCTAAAGAAGGGTGATATCCAGAGGCTTTCTGGCCCTTTGCAGACTCTTTCTACAGATATGTGAAATTCCCTAGTAGGAATGACTATCAATCCAAGCCTGGAAAACACATTTTCCAGGAATGGAGGCAGCAGGATTTGATCCCTGGTCTGGGATCCTTTGAATATATATATTTAGAGCTGAAATCCAAGAGTGGGCTCAAAACAAATGTCCCTAGGAGCTTAATACAAGTCTCCTTAGCCCGTTTATCTTCAAAAAATGCCCAATGAAGAGGGCTACATCAACAATGATCATATACTAGAATAGCAGCATTATATGAGATAGAAAATGTACATGAAACCATAAATAGTCATTGAATATATGTAGCAGCAAGAAAATATACAAATACTTGAGGAATCACTTACTCAGGCTGAGTAAAGGAACCCTCAATGGCATGCATATGGAAATATATCATAACACTGCTATACAAGAATGCTTGTGACTAAAACTGCACAGTCACTAGGAGGTGCTACTGCATATATAATGTCAACATAAAAATATGGAAGTATAATGCTCAAAGAAATATGGGGGAGCAAGATCTAAACTCCTGAAATCAATAATACATCAATCCTTGGTAGGATTGGCTGAAATGTACAAAAAGGAAAAATGTCAGAGCTGCTGCCTCTAAAATGGAATAGCAATGCAACTCAGAAAATGGATGGAGATGGCTGAAGATGCTACATATGATGAATAGATCTTCTCCAATGGATCTTTAAAGAGAGAGGCCGATCCAATCCCTGAAGATCTCTCCCTCCAACTAGTGGTGCAAACCCCACTGCAACTCTGCTAAAAAATAACGCAGTCAAAGGAAGGGACTGCGCTGTGAATGAAGAGAGGAGTTGTGCCAAATGCAAAGATATGGAAAATATATCAGAAATATCCTCTAGTGGCCTCCCGGATGCAAAGAATCTCTCTCCTCTAAAATCAGAGCTCGGGAAGTGATGTTATGGAAACCTCCACTGCAACCCAGCAACACAATGTTTCCTGCACTGCTGAAAATGTTTTACTGAAGGGAAATGCTTTGGTTTTGAACCAGAATGTGGAGAATCTGAAGAACAAACCTTCAAGAGTCTTTTCAAGAAGGAGGGAATCCTAAACAGGAGTTCCCTTGTGCTAAATAGCACAGCTATCTCAGTTAAGCAACTAAAGAGAGCAAGAAATTAGAAATATTCATGAATGAGAAAAAATGGTTGTTCCTTCCTTCTTTTATGCCAATGAAGGCTCCTTGGCCATGGACCCCACACATTAGGGTTTCTTCCTCCTCAAGAAATTGTGTTGGCTTCCCAAGCAAGCCACCCCTCCATCTATTACGTAGTTTGACTTGGTCAATATGACCTAGCCTCCTTGCAATTATCCCTTTTCACACATGGGTGTGCAAAAATAGCTCTAATGCTGCTTCTCTTTTATTTCATGAGGGATTTTATTGATATTTTATTTATGAATGGGTATCCTTACCCATTTTATTCTCCTCCTAGCTTAAATATCCAAAATTAATGTTCCAATTAGCTTTATGCTAATTTGGGAACATTACAGTCCTCCCCTCCCAAAGATTGCTTGTCCTCAAGAAAGTGTGAGGTTAGAACTGAGTAATTCCTCCTCCTTTCCCTATAGCACCCATGTATGATGCCTACCTCCAAGTAGCAAGGTGCCATTCCATCAATCAAGTCCTCACAATGTCCCTCCCAAGTATGCAAGCCAGCTGCCAAGATGTCATCATGCAATGGTGAAATACTCAAGAGGATAACAGAGTGATGTCTAGAGGTTCTCCCGGAGTATGGAGTCTGTAGTGTAGGGAAAACTATTATCCCCATATGTTCCATCCATCCCCAAGCTATGTGCCATGAAAATTGAGTCACCTCCCAACTAGGCAACTCCTAAAGTCTGTCATCCACCTTTGGCTCCGGCAAAGTAGGTGGGATGAAAATATGCTCATGGTAGACCACATAGTCTACCCCATGCTGTCTACCCCTCCACTTATGATAAGTGTAAGGTGTTTGCTGATCCTTGGCTGCAATGAGGTTGTCATCAAGTGGCAAGATGAAGGCTGGGCCTCCAAAGGCCTTTCCCCCAACGCTGCAAATCATGCTAGCCCAAACATCTACACATGTGATGAGTTGGTAGTCATCCACATATGGCATCATATCCATCATATGGCTCACCTCATAAAATAATGATTGTCCTGGAATGGTGGCCAACACAACTATCATGCTCCTTTTAGAGCATGCACTGCAAAAAGAGAGGGATCCTCCTCCCTCAAGGGACACACCCAACCAAGGTGTCTCTCTCTTAATCATGCTCCTCATAAGAATATGAGTAGTAGCATAAGGAGCCAAGATAAGCATCATGCTGGCTGTAATGTGTAGCAAGTGAGTGGGGCTATGTTTCCTCATGTGTAGCCAACGTAGCTTGATCCCCAACTACAATAGAGAATGTAAAATATTGTGGTTTCCCAACCACCTGTATGCTGCCCCATTCTCCTTATGTGTTTGGAAGAAAGGAACAATGTAGGATGCAAAGTGAGCATGCCCTCCAACACATATCTCTTCCCCAAGTCTCCCTAGGGGATGTTCATCAATCTGTTGAGATTGCAACAAGATGATGAGCTTAGTGAAAAGAGCCGCCTTCACTAATTGGGCTCGCAGGCTATTTTTCGCGCAAGTCTATTTTTAGCAGTGTTTTCTTGGTGTCGAAGTTGAGATGTATTTCAACAGATTGCGATTGGAGTATTCCCTTGAGGGCAGCTCGAATTATATTGCATGGAAGGACAAGATGGAGGTGGTGCTAGATGATGATGGATTGAAGGAGTTCATAGATGTAGAAATTCCAAAACCTACTTTTAGCGATGCTCCTGCACTTGACGCATGGAAAAAGAAGACAACAAAATGTCAAAGGATTATGTTGGAAGGTGTGAAGGATCACATAGTGTCTAGCCTTCATGGTAAAGCTTCTCCATTCTTGATGTGGAAATCTTTGACATATTTGTTCCAAAGCAAGAGCGACCAGAGGAATTTGGCGCTTGTTTGGTCAATTTAGTGTGTCCTAAATTACTAACATAAATTATCAACTAGGGATTCGTAAGCTGACGAAGTGTGGCGCACTATATGTGCAAGATAACCTATCTCTTACTTTTTGTCGTTTTTGGATTTTTATTGATCTTGGTTGGTTTCCTAATGTGAGATGGAAATTCTAAAAAACAAGTATGGTTATGAATATTCAAGGCAATGATGTCCTTTATAATGATTTACCAAACTTGAAACTTAAAAAGGAATTTGAAACATACAATGACAAAACTTGAAAGGAAATGAAAATGTGCTGCTAGCCTAATAAATCAAACGGTGAACTATTGAGCATGAAAACCAAATTATCCTTGCTGCTGTCTAAACACAAAAGAAACTATGTTGAAAGAAATCCAAAAGTTGCAATAATGTAAATCTAAATCAAATTACATCAACATGTCTTCTGATCCCTCATCATTAGTCCAGCTATGATTTTCGGAAGTAACCATAAACAACTTGAGTAACTGATATCTAACTTGCAGAAAGTAAACTAATATCAAACCACACATTCATAATTCAATCCCTCACCATCAGTCCAGCTGTGGCTTTCGGAGGTAACTGAAGATGTCATGCACGATTTAATATTTCTAACTTGCAGAAAGGAAACTAATATCAAACTACACATCCATAATTCAATCCCTCACCATCAGTCCAGCTGTGGCTTTCGGAGGCAACTGAAGATGTTATGAGCAATGTAATATATCTAACTTGCAGAAAGGAAACTAATATCAAACTACACATCCATAATTCAATCCCTCACCATCAGTCCAGCTGTGGCTTTCGGAACGTGAAGATGTGGCATTATGATTTAATATCTAAATTTGCGGAAAACTAATATCAAACTACATATTTCATAATACAATCTCACCATCGATCCGGTGTGGCTTTCGGAAATGGCCCGAAAATGACATGAGCAATTTAATATATCTAAATCTAACTACGAAGCAAATGTGCGTGAAATAAAAAAGCAATCACAGGAATTAAACAAAAATGGAAAAATAAGTGTGATGAACAATATTGATTCCATGTCCATTGAGTACGAAAAGATACTGGAAAATGCCATTTTGAAAAATTATCTTAAAAGCTATGGATTGGAAAATCTAAGTAGAATTATGACAAAGCAATTGGTAAAATCTGAAAAACATGCCAGCCTGTGGATAGCCGGGGACCCTCTGTGGTGGTGAAATCCTTGACTCCTTAAAGTTTTGGTGATAACAAAATCAGCCCGAATTTCTCTATTAAAAAGAACTCACAAATCTACATCCCATTCCATCTTGAACTTTGTTACAAAAGACTTCTCTACTACTTTTTCATTACTTCCTCATTACGTATGATAGGAGAAAGCTTCTCCTATTTATACAAAATATGAGGAGTCATCTCATTAATGGGAGTCCATGAATCTCTCCCTCCATCTCTAGAGTTACAATCAAAATAGGAAATGATAAGACACATGTCTTTCTAGAGTTTTAACACAACTTGAGGAATGAGACACATATCCTCTTAGAGTTTCAATACAACAAGGAAGTGAGACACATATCCTCTTGATCCCATAATCTTCTCCAACCAAATTCGAATTTGGCCTTAGAGTACCACATAAGGGTCTTCTAGAAGTCTCCTTTTGACCTACACATGTCACAAAACTCATAACACATATATAGATATATGAAACTATGTTAATTTTCTAGTTTCTAATCATAAATTCACTTAAAATACATAAAATAAATAACTTTGGAAAACAAGGATCCTAACCCATATATTTGTGAAAATGGTTACTTGATGTAGGGTTTTAGGTCAAATGGCTATGAAATAAGAGCTAAATGGTTATGACATAATGGAAATATGTATGAATATGGAGAACACTTTTGAGACTCAACATACCCCCCAACTGAATTTGTTGCATGTCCTCATGCAACTATTGCAATGATTCATTTTTCCATGAGTTGATCTTTTATGAGTTTTGACTCATATAGATTCATTCCAAACTTTGCTTTTTGATATTTTCCTTTTTGGCAAAGTATAATACATTTGATTGCAACTTCTTCTTCTTCTTCTTCTTTTTTCAATGGTTGGTTCTTGTGTGACAACCATTTTTTTTTTTTTTTTTTTGAGCATTGGTTCTTGTGTAACAATGCTTTATTTTCTTTGTTGCATCAAAGTTCATGGAAACATTTAGAATCAATTACTTCATCAATGAATTGATCATTTGCAAGGCATATAATCTTTTGGATCATGTTGCAACAATAGTTGGTTGGGAAGTATATATGGGTGGAAATGAAATGAAAATGTGTGATAGTGTATGACATGTGGATATGAAATGATGTCCCTTCCCCCCAACTAAAGATATGACAATGTGAAAAAGGAAGTGAGGAATTTTTCCAAAGTTACAATTTTAGCATTCTAATGAATTACATGACTAAAAATTAGAAAACAACATACCTTCACTTACCTTAAATGTTGATGAGTTGTGTATGTGTGGTGGCTGCAAAATTCTGATCATATTCTTCTTCAAGTGGCTGAACAAGAGGAGTCATGGATAAAGAGATGAGATGACTTTTTATTGCTTCTACTAAAACTTGCTGAAATCTGCTCCAAAATGCTGAAAATAATAGTCTTCATGTCTTCAAAATTCATTGGCACAATTCCTACTATGTGAAAAGATGTTCTGATGTCGAACATAGTAGGAAATTGTTGACTTAGTGGCCATTAATGGATGCCACTAGTCAACACGAGAACTCTCACCATTAATGACAATGAGAGTCAAGATGCCCAAACACATCTTGCTAGGTATGAATGATTTTGCCAATGTCGAGTCACCTAGAAGATCTGACGAACAAGGGACATTAATGTATTCCCATTGTTTGTCAACATGAGAACTTGCCATTAAGGCATGCAAGACTCAAGGTTTTTTTACAAAGAACTTAGACTCAAAGGACTATGGACTCAATAATTTGCATTGAAGCAGGGCTTATTTGCGGAATGAAAATGACAAGAAATGGAAGATGAAAATGGAAGATGGCAATGGAAAGTAGAAATAGCAATGGGCAATAAGCATATGAATGAGCCTCTTGCTTTTATTTGTGGATTATGAATGGACAAAAGGAAATGGAAAGTGGATGTGAGTGTAAATGGAAAACATGAAGTGGAATGAGGTGAATGGTTTATTATGAGATATGGATGTGATGGAGACAATAGTATCTGAAAGTTTTTCAAGTGTTTGGATCTGATTTTGCATCAACATATTTCCTCCTCTTTGTTGCTGATCATCCTCTTATGAAACAAATTGGTCTCTTAAAGAGACACTATTCTCTTGTAGTCATTTGTCCTTCCTCCTGGAACCTGCAAAAAAAACTAATACTTCTTCTGCAATGGAATGTAATATTATCAAAGGAGAGAGGTGATCAATCTCTCTAGTTATGATATTTACACACAAAACTAAGAATTTGTATTAATGAAACAAGTTTTCAAAGGAAAAATCAAAAGAATTTATACCTGTTTTGGAATTAGTGCCTCAAGTTGAATGTAGCTTCTTTTAAGCAATTTATTTCATTATTTTCCATTTCAAACTCTAATGATGGATTTCTCATTGTATAGATCTTGTTGAGACCTTTCCAACGATACTTAAATCATCAAAATCTGATTTTGTATGAGAAAGTTAGGCTGATTTGAACAATGAGGTTTTTCAGCTGCGGAATTGGAGAACAGCTGCGGAATTGGACTTCAGCTGCGGAATTGGAGAACAGCTGCGGAATTGGACTTCAGCTGCGGAATTGGAGAACAGCTGCGGAATTGGACTTTAGCTGCAGAATGTCGATGGTTTCTGTAGCTAAAAATCTTGAATAAAAAGTTAGCCATTCATCCTTCATCATCAGTCCAAAATTAATCAATACCTTCAGAAAAAAGTGAATAAATAACTTATTCATTTCATTGATTCAAAATTATTGATTTTTTTTTTTTTTTTAAATAATCAAAACAAAATTGCAATTTTTTTTTTTAATGTTGCACCAATCTTGGAAAAGAAGAATGCCTCTATAGCATCATAGGCAGTGGGAACTTAATACCATGTCTGCAACTTTCCACAATCCAAGAGATGGAAGGTGGACTGATCTCATGAAGTCCGAGTATGACTTCAGAAAATGAAACCTGCTATACAATACAATTCTGCGCAATGCTCCTCTATTATTCACACTTTTCCTCATTGAAATTCCAATAATCAGTCAGAATTGATTAGCCAATTGCCAGCACACTACTTTGAACAAATGTTATAGCCCCATGGAGATTGAAGAACCTTCTCATAGAAAGCGGCTGATAATTCTGAGTGTGCCAAGATGAGGGCCCAGGCCGAAGATAAAATGCAGTGTTGGAAACGGCACCTAATACAAACTGAAGATCTGGCATCAACGGTCAGTGAAATGTGGATTGAATGCCACGTTAAGAATTTGATTTCGATTAGAATTCATCTTCTTCAGATTATGGGCGAAATCAAGCAAAGTGTTGTTCAAACTCTCCACTATTCAAACAGAAAACCGTTTTTCCTCACGCGGCAGGCAAAAATGGCCTTCAAAGAACCGAGAATTTCTCCCAGACCGCCACGAATTTCTTAAAACGGTTTCTGGGTTATCTAATTGACCACGTTAGCGGAAAAACCCATGTCGTGGATTTTCAAAATTCATCCTAAATCGTTCATAAAATGCATTTCAAATTGACGTGTTAAAAACAGTTGCGTTTCTGGGGACGCTGTAACAAAATCGTTTTTCTCTGTTTTGCGTTTTTATGTTTTGCTACATTCGGCTGTGTGATTGATTTTGAAATTTTTTTTTTAGATTCGATCACAGCATAGATAGATGACTGAACAATACAATCATGGCATCCTCCTCTGATTTCAACTTGCCACTATTGTCAATAGGGACAGACATGAGAACAGCGAAATTGGGAATATCGGGATCAGTGGCTAAGGATTCTATTGCCAGCAGATTCTTTGCGCTTCAATCTAAGAATGTTGTTGATGATTTCGTTGACCTGTAGATGATTATCACGAGCTTCTGGATGGTTCAGTCCAGCCTATGTGCATGCACAAGATTCATTGCAATTCAAACCAGTATTTAATTTTGTGTTTTCATCAGTAACGCATTTCAAACTTATGCTATCGGCCTTTTTTCCAAATGATGCATTTTTATTTGTTTTATTATGTGAAATGTGTATTTAATTTTTGTTTTTTTTTTTTTTTCAAAGTTTTTCAAAAGGCCATGGTTTTTGTTTATTGATTTGTTTGTTTGTTTTTCAAAAAAAAAAAATTTTTTTTTTTTTAAATTTGTTTTTGTTAATAAAAATATATGTTATATTTTTAAAAATTAAAAATACACATATATATTTTACTAAGCAAAATGAATTTTATTTATTTATTTATTTGTTTTGTTAATAAAATTACACATGTTAAATTTTGAAAATTTAAAAATATACATATGTAATTTACTGAACAAAACAATTTATTGAATTAATTGATTTGTTTAATAAAATTATGTATGTTATATTTTTAAAAATTTAAAAATACACATATATATATATTCATTAAACAAAACAATTTATTGAAATCAAAGTTTTTCATGAAAACAATTTTTTTTTTTAAATTGTTGAATCAATTGAAATGATGAAGTTTTATTTTGTCTCCTTTTTTTTATCCTCCAGATCACACAAAGTGCAAGAGGAGAGCATACTCAAGAATTTTTTATTTTTTTTTTTACATAACAATCCTTCTTCTGATCCTCCAGATCACACAAAGTGCAGGAGGAGAGCATACTCAAGAATTATTAATTTTTTTTTTAATGTAAGAAATAAGGCTACCTAGTTACACTTCCTCGGCAACGGCGCCAAAATGTTTGGTCAATTTAGTGTGTCCTAAATTACTAACATAAATTATCAACCAGGGATTCGTAAGCTGACGAAGTGTGGCGCACTATATGTGCAAGATAACCTATCTCTTACTTTTTGTCGTTTTTGGATTTTTATGAAATTCTAAAAGACAAGTATGGTTATGGATATTCAAGGCAATGATGTCCTTTAAAATGATTTACCAACTTGAAACTGAAAAAGGAATTTGAAACATACAATGACAAAACTTGAAAGGAAATGAAAATATGCTACTGAAATGAAAAAGGTGCTGCTAATCTAATAAATCAAAACAGTGAACTAGTGAGCATGAAACCAAACTATTCTTGCTGCTGTCTAAACACAAAAGAAACTATGCTGAAAGAAATCCAAAAGTTGCAATAAAGTAAATCTAAATCAAATTACATCAACTTGTCTTCTGATCCCTCATCATTAGTTCAGCTATGATTTTCGGAAGTAACCATAAACAACTTGAGTAACTGATATCTAACTTGCAGAAAGTAAACTAATATCAAACCACACATTCATAATTCAATCCCTCACCATCAGTCCAGCTGTGGCTTTCGGAGGCAACTGAAGATGCTATGAGCAATTTAATATATCTAATTTGCAGAAAGGAAACTAATGTCAAACTACACATTTCATAATACAATCCCTCACCATCAGTCCAGCTGTGGCTTTCGGAGGCAACTGAAGATGTTATGAGCAGTTTAATATATCTAAATTTGCAGAAAGGAAACTAATATCAAACTACACATTTCATAATACAATTCCTCACCATCAGTCCAGCTGTGGCTTTCGGAGGCAACTGAAGATGTTATGAGCAGTTTAATATATCTAAATTTGCAGAAAGGAAACTAATATCAAACTACACATTTCATAATACAATCCCTCACCATCGGTCCAGCTGTGGCTTTCGGAGGTAACTGAAAATGACATGAGCAATTTAATATATCTAAATCTAACTACTGAAGCAAATGTGCAAGACTGAAATAAACAAAGCAATACAAGATTAAACAAAAACTAAGAAAAAATAAATTGTTGAACAATATTGTGTTGAGAATATGAGAAGATGATGGAGCTTAGTGAAATGAAGTCGCCTTCACTAAGTGGGCCGCAGGCAAATTCTGGCGCAAAGTCTATTTTTAGACTATGTCTATTTTTAGACATACGGAGCATGATTCGGGGATTCCAGTTGGAGATTCTTGAAGCATGCGACATGTTGGTAAAAATAGATGAGACTCATATTTTTAGGTCCCAGGCTATTTTTAGATTGCCTCTCCTAAAAATATGGAAGTCAAATATTATTTACCCTTAATAATATTTTGACTATAAACAACAGTTTACTCTCTTGGAGCACTTCAGTTCGAGTCATGGAGGTGGCTCATGCAACTGACGGAGGAATCACGTGGTTCCTAGGGTTTGATGGCATCTTGCATGGTTGACTTCAGTTGGACTTCAGTGGCAGAAGTTTTGGAGGAGTTAATGAGACAGATAGTGGAGTTGTGTTCTGTTTATTTTAGTTGAACTAGTTGAGATTAGTTTAACTAGCTAATCAATTAGTTATGAGTGAAGTGAATTAAATATTATTTAATTCACTAATTAGTAACTCATTAGTCAACTCAAGAACACATCAGTTCACTACAGTGCATGATCAGTTCAGTGGAGACCAGTGGAAGAGGTAGATGAAAGGGTGAGTACAGCTATCAGTTGGAGGATCAGTTTTGCATGGGATTTGCATTACACTTGGAGGATTTGTCCATGACAATTGCGCATTCAAGCCAAGGGGATTTGAACCTTGGATCTCTACATATACAGGCCATGATTGCGCAATAGAGGAAAGGAAATTGGCGGGGAGTTTTGAACCAGTAACCTGTTCAAAACTAAGCTAGATTGTGTGTGACTTTATGAGAAAGTACTGAGTACTTGTGAGGAGTATTGTACTTGTTTTGTTACATGATTTATCCATTAAAATATACACAATAGCTGCGGGGTTTTCAGCTATAGGCTTTCCCCATACATACTGAGTTAATGTGTGATTGATTTGATGTGAGATTGCTTCTATTATTTCCGCATGTGACAATTAATTGTAGATGAGATTATGTGTTATGCATACAATTCGAAATTGATGTGTAATCGGGTTAATCTCCATTGAATAAGTGATTTATTCAGCTAATTTCTACATGGTATCGGAGCAAGATTAATTGTCGAGATCTATTACGGTGATTGCAAACTTATTTCCTCGGACAGAGTCTGCATACGGGCCAGGAAGCCTTCGGATTCATCTTTCTTCGGAAAGTGAAAGGTCTGGTAAAAGCCCCTTGCAGTCAATCTCTGATTTGGAAATAATTTGTTTTCAAGTGTAGATCGGAAGCGATAGAGCTTGGAGTTTGGAATTCGAATTTTGCAGGAGAATTGTTTTCTTAGTGTCGGTGTTGAAAATGTCTTCTTTCAATGGTTTGCGACTCGAATATGCTCTTGAAGGCAATTCGAATTATGTTGCATGGAAGGATCGCATGGAAGCAGTGTTAGAAGATAAGGAGTGAAGGAGTTCGTAGATACGGATGTCCAAAAGCCCATGATGCGGTACTTGGGGATTTAGCAGGCTTGGCAAAAGAAGATGGCGAAATGAAGGATCTGTTGGAGCGAGGATCATATTTTGTATCCGACTGCCTTAGAAGGCTTACTCCATATTTAATATTTAGCATTACTTGCCTGAGATTCGAGTAGGTGACCAAAGTTCGCTCAGATAAGCTCGGGAGCATCGAGATGGAGAAGCGCGTGTCGCCAAATACCTCACGAAGTTCACTCAATGCGGTGAGGCTCGGGGGGGGGTGTGGGAGTTCTTGTTGTCGATGAAGAGGACATGGTCGACATGGCTCTCCTTGGTCTTCCGAAGGCTTGGCACTCATATCAAGATAGTGTCAATGGTCGGGAGAAGCTGCCGGGATGGGAGCGCCTTTGGGCGGATCTCATGCAGGAGGAGATAAGGAGGACTACTCGAGATGGATCTTCATCAAAGGGAGCTGATGAAGAAAACTACGCTTTGGTGTCCAAAGCTAAGAAAGGGAAGGGTAAGAAAACCTCTCATTCTGGAGCTAAGGGCAAGAAGCAGGATATGGCGAAAGTGAAGTGTTTTCACTGCCATGACCACGGACATTATGCTACCAATTGTCCAAAGAAGAAGAAGAACAAGCAAGCGGGAAGATCTGCAGATGGAGAAGCTTTGGCTTCACAGTTCGAGCTTGACTTTTCACTGATTTCATGCTTGGTTTCAAGTGTGATGGGATCGGTGTGGTTCTTGGACAGCAATGCATCATTTCATATGACGGGAGATCGGGAGTTGTTCTCAGATCTGGAGAACAAATATTTGGGTGTGCACATCGAGATGGGCGATGATGGTAGATACAGTGCGACTAGTATCGGTACCGTATCCTTTCAGAGGGAGTCTGGTAAACCCTTTGTCTTAAAGGATGTCATGCATGTACCTGGATTGAAGAAGAACCTGATTTCAGTAGCGATGTTGGAGGATAAGGGGTATGATGTGGTCTTCGGCGAAGGAAAAGCCTTCCTGCGCAGTAAGACTACTGGAGAGACCCGGAAGATAGGGGTTCGAACCAAGAACCTTTATCAGTTGCAAGTAGATGGCTGCGCAGCAATGGCATGCAAGGCGGGAGAAGTGGTGAGCGGGGATGATGAGGGCGAACTGTGGCACAGGAGATTGGGCCACCTTCACCATGGAGCTTTGAAGATCCTGCAGCAGATTTCTACTGGGCTTCCTAAGGGCACTCTTGCGCAGTCAGATCAGTGCAAGGGGTGTACTTTGGGAAAGTATGTGAAAGCCACCTTTCACGAGAAGGATAGTCGCGCCACGACGATCCTTGAGAGAGTTCACACAGACGTGTGTGGTCCTTTCTCGGTTGCTTCGACAGCAAAGCACAAGTATTATGTGATCTTTGTTGATGATTTCTCTCGAAAGTGCTGGATCTTCTTCATGCAGAAGAAGAGCGATACATTCGCGAAGTTCTGTGAGTTTAAAGCACTGGTCGAGAAGGAGTCGAGGAAGAAGGTGATTGCTCTGAGGAGTGATAACGGTGGTGAATTCATCTCGGCTGAATTCAAGGAGTTCTGCAGCGCAGAAGGGATTCGGAGAGAGCTCATCGCACCCCATAACCCACGGCAGAACGGGGTGGCTGAGCGGAAGAACAGAACGATCGTGGGTGCTGCACGGGCGATGTTGCATGATCAGGGCCTACCCCTTCACTTGTGGGCTGAGGCATGCAATACAACAATGTATGTGCAGAACCATTGTCCTCACAAGGTTCTTGGCATGAGTACACCGGAGGAGGCTTATTCTGGCAAGAGGCCTGATATTTCCCATTTGCGGATTTTTGGTTCTCCTGTCTACATGCATGTGACGAAGGATGCAAGAAGGAAGGTGGATCCAACTGCTGAGGTTGGAATATTTTTGGGGTACACTGATACACCTCACAACTATAGGGTGTATTTGTCAGACAGTCGAAAGACTGTTGTGCGACGGGATATAAAATTTCAGGAGGAGAAAGCCATGCGGTGTTCGCTTGAGAGGGAGCTACACTTGCATGCAGATGAGGAGCTGTTAGTTCCTAAGGAGGAGCTTCCGGATGTGGATCAGCCACAAGAGGAGGTTCGGGAGGTGGAAGAAACCACCCAGGCAGCGCCAACCATCAGAGGGCGCATGCGCACTACAGAAGCTGAGCGACTGGCTCGGGATGCAGAGAAGGTTGTAGGACCACCTACAGCACAGCGCAGACAGAGACAGTCACCGGATCGGTACACTGGATACATGGCTTTTGTGAGTCAATGTGTTGTGACGGAGCCATCCTCTTTTGAGGAAGCTGTGGAGGAACCCGCATGGGTTGATGCCATGATCGAAGAATATGATTCGATCGTCAGGAACAGTGCATGGGAGATTGTCCCAAGACCGGAGGGGAAATCAGTGGTGGGTTCGCAATGGATCTACAAAGTGAAGCAGGCGGCTGACGGGAGTGTGGAGAAGTACAAGGCGAGATTTGTCGCTCGTGGCTTCTCACAGATCGAGGGGATCGATTATGAGGAGACCTTTGCACCTGTCGCAAGGTACTCTTCCATACGAACGATCCTTGCTCTCTCAGCGCAGATGGGGTGGCACATTCATCAGATGGATGTGAAGACTGCGTTCCTGAATGGAGTTATTGAGGAAGAGGTGTACATAGAGCAGCCTGAAGGTTTTGAGATCTTCAGCAGTGAGTCGCATGTGTGCCGACTCAAGAGAGCACTGTACGGGCTGAAGCAAGCACCTCGTGCTTGGTACACTCGGATAGGCAGCTACTTCACCGGGCTTGGATTCTCCAAGAGTGAGGCAGATCCAAACCTGTACCAGATTGTGGTGGAGGGGAAGCTGTTGATCATCGTACTGTATGTAGATGATCTGATTTTGACTGGCGATGAGCAGTTGATACTTTCATGCAAGGAGGATCTTGCACGAGAGTTTGAGATGAAGGACTTGGGCATCCTTCATTATTTCCTGAGATTGGAGATTTGGCAGCGCAGTGGTGGATTGTTTGTTTCTCAGGGCAAGTATGCCCGGGAGATTCTGGAGAGGTTCAACATGCAAGGCTGCAAGCCTGTTGACACTCCTCTTCCTGGTGGTTGGAGGAAGGAGGATGCTACTTCAGCGGAGGTAGTGAATGCCACTATCTATCGACAGTTGGTGGGGTCGCTTATGTATCTGGTCAATACACGACCCGATATATGCTATGCAATTAACCAGCTTTCGCAAGCTATGGTTAAGCCTACCAAGCTCTTTTGGAAGGCTGGCAAGCATGTATTGCGCCATATCAGAGGCACATCGGGATATGGTCTATGGTACAGACAGGAGGATGGAGTGAAGCTTTCTGGCTTCACTGATGCAGATTGGGCAGGGAGTCCAACGGATCGGAAGAGCACTTCTGGAGGATTTTTCAGCATTGGGTCGACAGCAGTTTCCTGGTACAGCAGGAAGCAGAGATCCGTGGCACTCAGTTCAGCAGAGGCCGAGTACATGGCAGCTAGCTTGGCTGCATGCGAGGCTATTTGGATGAGGAAGATCCTCGCCGGATTGTTCAGGTTGCATTTGGAGCCTACAGTGATCTACTGTGATAACCAGAGTTGCATTAAACTCTCGGCTAATCCAGTATTTCATGATAGGTCCAAACACATCGACATCGGGTACCATCATATCAGAGATTGTGTTCAGCGGAGAATCATGATGCTTTCATATGTTCCCATGGAGGATCAGGATGCCGACATCCTGACGAAGGCGCTCACCAGGAGCAAGTTCGAATTCCACAGAGGCGGGATAGGGGTTGCAGATAATCCATATCTTGCTGAGAGGGAGTGTTGAGAATGCAGCAAGATGATGGAGCTTAGTGAAATGAAGTCGCCTTCACTAAGTGGGCCCGCAGGCAAATTCTGGCGCAAAGTCTATTTTTAGACTATGTCTATTTTTAGACATACGGAGCATGATTCAGAGATTCCAGTTGGAGATTCTTGAAGCATGCAACATGTTGGTAAAAATAGATGAGACCCTTATTTTTAGGACCCAGGCTATTTTTAGACTGCCTCTCCTAAAAATATGGAAGTCAAATATTATTTACCCTTAATAATATTTTGACTATAAACAACAGTTTACTCTCTTGGAGCACTTTAGTTCGAGTCATGGAGGTGGCTCATGCAACTGACAGAGGAATCACGTGGTTCCTAGGGTTTGATGGCATCTTGCATGGTTGACTTCAGTTGGACTTCAGTGGCAGAAGTTTTGGAGGAGTTAATGAGAAGGATAGTGGAGTTGTGTTCTGTTTATTTTAGTTGAACTAGTTGAGATTAGTTTAACTAGCTAATCAATTAGTTATGAGTGGAGTGAATTAAATATTATTTAATTCACTAATTAGTAACTCATTAGTCAACTCAAGAACACATCAGTTCACTACAGTGCATGATCAGTTCAGTGGAGACCAGTGGAAGAGGTAGATGAAAGGGTGAGTATAGCTATCAATTGGAGGATCAGTTTTGCATGTGATTTGCATTACACTTGGAGGAATTGTCCATGACAATTGCGCAGTCAAGCCAAGGGGATTCAAACCTTGGATCTCTACATATACAGGCCATGATTGCGCAATAGAGGCAAGGCAATTGGCGGGGAGTTTTGAACCAGTAACCTATTCAAAACTAAGCTAGATTGTGTGTGACTTTATGAGAAAGTACTGAGTACTTGTGAGGAGTATTGTACTTGTTTTGTTACATGATTTCTCCATTATAATATACACAATAGCTGCGGGGTTTTCAGCTATAGGCTTTCCCCATACATATTGAGTTAATGTGTGATTGATTTGATGTGCGATCGCTTCTATTATTTCCGCATGTGACAATTAATTGTAGATGAGATTATGTGTTATGCATGCAATTCGAAATTGATGTGTAATCGGGTTAATCTCCATTGAATAAGTGATTTATTCAGCTAATTTCTACATATTGATTCCATGTCATTAGTCAAAAGATATGCAAATGCCCGGGCTGCCATGAAAAATTATGCTAAAATCTATGATTTCAGAAAGCAATCTAAGTAAGGAAATATGACAAAACATAATTGAAAGCAACTTATCTAGAAAACATGTAAAAGCCTCCTTGGATAGCAGGGGCCCTCTTCTACCAATTTGGTGTAGTCCTTAGCTCCTTGAAATTGTAATCAAAACACCATCAAGGAACTGAATTTCTCTATTAAAAAGAACTCACAAATCTACATCCCATTCCATCTTGAACTTTGTTACAAAAGACTTCTCTACTACTTTTTCCTTACTTCCTCATTACTTTCTCATTACTTTCTCATTACCTATGATAGGAGAAAGCTTCTCCTATTTATAAAAAATATGAGGAGACGTCTCATTAATGGGAGTCCATGAATCTCTCCCTCCATCTCTAGAGTTACAGTCAAAATAGGAAATGATAATACACATGTCTTTCTAGAGTTTTAACACAACTTGAGGAATGAGACACATATCCTCTTAGAGTTTCAATACAACAAGGAAGTGAGACACATATCCTCTTGATCCCATAATCTTCTCAAACCAAATTCGAATTTGGCTTTAGAGTGCCACATAAGGGTCTTCTAGAAGTCTCCTTTTGACCTACACATGTCACAAAACTCATAACACATATATAGATATATGAAACTATGTTAATTTTCTAGTTTCTAATCATAAATTCACTTAAAATACATAAAATAAATAACTTTTGGAAAACAAGGATCCTAACCCATATATTTATGAAAATGGTTACTTGATGTAGGGTTTTAGGTCAAATGGCTATGAAATAAGAGCTAAATGGTTATGACATAATGGAAATATGTATGAATATGGAGAACATTTTTGAGACTCAACAGCGCTCAAGGATAAACTCGGGAACATAAAAATGGAGAAAGGAAATAGCATACCCAAGTACCTCACGAAGTTTGTCCAGTGTAGGGATGAGCTGGGAAGTGAGGGGGTTACTGTAGATGACGAGGACTTGGTGAGCTTGACTCTCCTTGGGCTTATGAAGATTTGGCATTCCTATTAGGACTCTGTCAATGGTCGGGAGAAACTGCCAGGATGGGAGCGACTTTGGTCAGATCTTGTGCAAGAGGAGATAAGGCGGAGTACAAGGGATAGATCTTCATCGAAGAATGAAGATGAAGAAAATTGCGCTTTGGCTACCAAAGCAAGGAAGGGGAAGAGAAAGAAGCATGCTTCTCAATCCGGTGCGAAAGGCAAGAAGCAGGACATGTCCAAGGTGAAGTTCTTTAACTATCACCAACATGGACATTACACCACTAATTGTCCACAGAAGAAGAAAAATAAGCAGGCTGCTCGATCTGCATCTGGAGAGGCCTTAGCCTCGCAGTTTGAGCTGGATTTTTCACTGATCGCATGCTTGGTCTCAAGTGTGATGGGATTATTGCGATTTCTTGACAGTGGTGCATCTTTTCACATGACCAGAGACAAAGATTTGTTTATTGATTTGGATGATAAAGATCTTGGAGTGCACATCAAAATGGGTGATGATGGTAGATACAGTGCAACCGGTATCGGGACCATTTCCTTTGAGAGGGAGTCTGGTAAACCTTTCATATTGAAGGAAGTCATGCATGTTCCAGGATTGAAGAAGAATCTTATCTCTGTGGCTATGTTGGAAAACAAGGGATATGATGTTATCTTTAGTGAGGGAAAGGCTTTCCTGCGCAGTAAGGCAACTGGTGAAACTCAGAGGATAGGGGTTTGAGTTAAGAACCTTTATCAATTGCAGGTAGATGGTTGCGCAGCAATGGCAGGAAAGGCAGAAGGAGTGGTGAGCCGGGATGAGGGCGAGCTATGGCATAGGAGATTGGTCCATCTACACCATGGTGCTTTGAAAATTTTGCAGTAGATTTCTACTGGGCCTCCCAAAGGTACACTTGTGCAGTCAGATCAATGCAAGGGATGTACTTTGGGAAAATTTTTGAAAGCCACCTTTCACGAGAAGGATAGTCATGCTACGACGATCCTTGAGAGAATTCACACAGACGTGTGTGGACCTTTCTCAGTAGCTTCGACAACAAAGCACATGTATTATGTGATCTTTGTTGATGATTTTTCATGTCATGAAGGATGCCAGGAAGAAGCTGGAGCCGACCACAGAGGTTGGGATATTTTTGGGGTACACTGATACACCCCACAACTATCGTGTGTATTTTCCAGACATTCGAAAGACTGTTGTGCGATGGGATATCAAATTTCATGAGGAGAAAGCCATGAAGTGTTCGCTTGAGAGGGAGCCACACTTGCATGCAGATGAGGAGCTATTAGTTCCTAAGGATGAGCCTCAAGATGTCGATCAGCCATAATAGGAGGTTCATTTAGTGGAAGAAACCACTCATGCAGCACCAACCATCAGAGGGCGGAAGCGCACTACGGAAGCTGAGCGACTGAATCTTGATGCAGAGAATATTGTAGGAGCACCTAAATCACAGTGCAGACAGAGATAGTCACCTGACCGATATACTAGATACATGGCTCCGATGAGAAAGTGTATCGTGACAAAACCATCTTCTTTCAAGGAAGCTATGGAGGACCCTACATGGGTAGATGCCATGGTGGAAGAGTATGATTCGATTGTCAAAAACAGTGCATGGAAGATTGTCCCAAGGCCAGAAGGGAAATCAATGGTAGGTTCGAGATGGATCTACAAAGTGAAGAAAGCATCTAACAGGAGTGTGGAGAAGTACAAGGAAATATTTTTTGCCCGGGGCTTCTCATAGATTGAGGGGATCGATTATGAGGAAACCTTTGCACCTATCGCAAGGTATTCTTCCATACGGATGATTCTTGCTCTCTCAGCACAGATGGGGTACATAGAGCAGCTCGAATTTTTCGAGATATTTAGCAGTGAGTCGCATGTGTGCAGGCTCAAAAGAGCACTGTATGGGTTGAAACAATCACCTCGTGCTTGGTACACATAGATAGACACTTATTTCACTAGACTTGGATTCTCCAAGAGTAAGGCAGATCCGAACCTATACAAGATTGCGATGGAGGGTAAGTTGTTGATCATTGTACTTTATGTAGATGATTTGATTCTAATAGGTGATGAACTGTTGCTACACTCATGCAAGGTTGATCTTGCAAAGGAGTTTGAGATGAAGGACTTGGGCCTCCTTCATTATTTCCTGGGATTGGAAATTTGGCAATGCAATGATGGATTGTTTATGTCTCAAGGCAAGTATGCCCGGGAGATACTGGAGAAGCTCAACATGCATGGCTGCAAGCCTATCGACACTCCTCTTCCTGGTGGATGGAAGAAAGAGGATGCTACATCGGCAGAGGTAGTGGATGCCACTATTTATCGACAGTTGGTGGGGTCGCTTATGTATCTAGTCAATACACGACCTGACATATGCTACGCTGTTAACCAGCTTTCACAAGTTATGGTTAAGCCTACCAAGCTCTTTTGGAAGACAGGGAAGCATGTATTGAGATATCTTATAGGCACATCAGGATATGGATTATGGTACAGACAGTCGGATGAGGTGAAGCTGTGTGGCTTTACGGATGCAGATTGGGCAGGGAGCCCAACGGACAGAAAGAGAACATCTTGAGGGATTTTTAGTATCAGGTCGACAGCAGTTTCTTGATATAACAGGAAGAAAATATCCATGGCACTCATTTCAGCAGAGGCCGAGTACATGGCAGCGAGTTTGGCTGCATGCAAGGCGATATGGATGAGGAAGATCCTGGTCGGGTTGTTCGGTTCACACTTAGATCCTACTGTGATATATTGTGATAATTAGAGTTGCATCAAACTCTCGGTTAATCCAGTATTTCATGATAGACCTAAACACATTGACATCCAGTATCATCATATCATAAATTTTTTGCAGCGGAAGATCATGTTACTTTCTTACATTCCTACAAAGGATCAGGATGCTGATATCTTGACGAAGGCGCTCACCAGGAGAAAATTCGAATACCACAGGGGTAGGATCGGGGTGGAAAATAATCCATATCTTGTTGAGAGGGAGTGTTGAGATTGCAACAAGATGATGAGCTTAGTGAAAAGAGTCACCTTCACTAAGTGGGCCCGCAGGCTATTTTTGGCGCAAGTCTATTTTTAGACATGTCGATCATATTCTATGAGTTGCAGGATGCTATTTGTGGATAGTTGGTCAAGTTGGAAAAATAGATGGACTTCTATTTTTAGACATATTGGGCAGAATATATTTTTAGATTTGCAGTCTAAATATAGATATATTGAATATTATTAGCTCTTAATAATATTTGGACTATAAACATTATCTTATTCTCTTGGAGCACTTCAGTTAAGTGCACAGAGGTGGCACAGGAGCTGACAGAAGGAATTACGCTATTTCTGAGAGTTAAGTAGAGCTATTTCATGGAGACTTCAGTTATAACTCATGTGACAGAGTTTGGTGAATTTATTGAGGTAGTTGGTGGAGTTGTGTTCAGTTTAACTTAGTTAAACATAGTTGAGCTAGTTGTATCTAGTCTAACTGATTGATACACTAGTGAGAGTGGTGTGAATTAATTATTAATTAATTCACTAATTATTAACTCATTAATCAACTAAAGAATACATCAGTTAACTACAGTGCATGGACAGTTTCAGTGGAGACCGGTGAAGAGGTAGGTGAAAGAGCAGTGTGACTATCAGTTGTGACTATAGTGTTGCATGATTTGCAACACACAGTGGTTGGAGATGCCAATGAGGATTGCGTGAGCAAGGCTGGACCAATTTGAGTTCATTCAGAGCCATTATTCAGCAGTGATTGCATAGTAGAGGCAAGCTAGCAGGTGGCAGAGATCGGTGCATGGGATTTGCTAGATCGAACCTGATTAGTGTGTAGCAATTGGAGATTATACTGAGAGCTTGTGAGGAGCTTTGTATGATGATTGTTACATGATCTCTATAACATATAATATACATATTGTTGGGGGTTTTTAGCTTTAAGATTATCCATAAATTACTGTGTTCATATGTGTGATTTTTTTATGGTTTTAATGTGTACATGCATTTGATTTTATTTCCGCAATTAATTATCAATGGTAGAAGATATTTTGTATTGTGCATGAAGTCAAATAGTGTGTGATCAGGAGAATCTTGGATGTATAACACATCAGTTATATAAATTTCTACACAATCCTGCTCATGGCCTCCAATGACCCAAGAAGCCTAAGGAAAGGAATGCCCCTTCTTGGAGCAATGTCCTGCACAGAGATTTTCAAAGGAAGTATATATGCAATATAAAAATCAAAATGTATATGACTAACATTCTTACCACCTTCTCTTCTCATGTAAGTGGAGTAGCTCATGGATATGTCTCCTCCCATCCTCAAGGAGAGAATTAATGGTTGTGCTAGCTCTCCCAAAGAGGGATGTGCCTCCCCTACATCTGCATGAATTATGCATCAAACCATGTGTTGATGTGTCCCCTCCTCATGCAACTGGTCACCTAACACCATTCAGGTAAAAATATCCCTAGAATACTCCACCCAAAATTGGGAGCTCCAATGTGGATCCATCCTCCATAATGACAACGCTGATGATCCCTCATTTAGATTCACTAGCATATGGTTGCTTCCTTCTTTGACATCTCCTATGCCAAAGATATAAGTGGGAAGATTTCCATCCTTCCCCTGTTTTTTCTGCCTCAGCATTGTTGGGTATGTGTTATATTCTTTCCATGACTAGCCCCACGCGTTGTACGTTGCGCTGGGCACAGTAGGGGGGTCATAGGGGGGGAGGCAGCCCCCACTGTTGGGGTCCGGGGCAGCACCCCGGCGAAAATTTGTTTGGTGTGCGGACCCACTCATAGGTGGACCCACCCATGTTTTGTGCATGATTTTGCACATGGTTTTTGGGTACGATGGTTTTCGGCACTTGGTATTTTGTAGATCCGGTCAAGGGAACTACGGTTATGTTCTAATCTAGGGTTAATGGATTGGGGTTTATGTATGCTTCGGCATGTATATATATGTGTTGTAACACTAAAATGAAAATAATGAAAAATCAAACTAGTCACCCCAATTTGGGATCCAGGGGAAAATCTTTATGTTTATCTGTTTTATGTTTTATGCTCTCGCTATTGTTTATTTTCTATTATAAGATTCGTGTGTAGATAATTTATTTTTAGGGTTAAAACCTACATTTCGGATCAGAGCTGTTTCGGCTTCAAGGGGACGCCTTTGCTGCTGAGGTTTTTTTTCTTGGGCCTGAGATAGACCTTGTTCAGTGGGAGATCTGCGGGATCGATTCTTGCGGTGAAAGAAGATGGCGAGCAGTGGAAAGATAGAGATCGAGAAATTTAATGGTCAGAGTTTTGAGTTATGGAAGCTCAAGATGGAGGATCTGCTAGTGGATAAAGATCAGTGGATTGCAGTAGATCCGGGTACTAAACCAACGGCAATGTCAGATGAAGAATTGAAGAAACTGGATCGGAAGGCTAAGAGCACAATACGGTTGTGTGTCTCGGATTCAGTATTGTTGAATGTATCCAGGGAAGCTACGGTGAAGAATTTGTGGGAAAAACTTGGGACTTTGTACCAATCTAAGTCTCTGGTGAATAATTTGTTCCTGCGGAAAAAGCTGTATAACCTGAGGATGAAGGATGGAGACTCGGTGATAGAGCATCTGAACGCCTTCAATACTGTGGTAAGTCAGCTGTCGTCTATTGATATTAAAATATCAAATGAATATAAGCGCATCAGTTTGTTTTGTTCTCTACTAGATTCGTGGGACAGTCTGGTTATTGCAATAGGTAGTAATACAACTACCTTGAATTTTGATGACATTGTCTCAGCCTTGTTGTCGGAGGAAATGAGATGGAGAAATATGGAGGGCCAGAATGGAGATGCCTTATATGTACGAGGAAGGTCCCAAAACAGAAACAAGAATAAGGTTTCGAGTGGGAGATCCAAATCTAGAGGGAGATCTAAATCTCCTAGAAAGTTTTTAAAGGTATGCTGGAAATGCGAAAAGGAAGGGCACTACAAAAAGGACTGCAGATCTAAAGCTCCTGAGAAAGGAAATGGATCTGATGATGCTCCTTCTGCAAAGGAAAAAACCACCTCGGATGAAGGTGGGGATGTGTATTTGGCTTCTTCTTCAAATACACATGTAGATCATGAGTCATGGTTGATTGACTCAGGTGCATCTTTTCACTTCACTCCCCATAGGGAGTGGTTCTGCGAGTATGAGAAATATGATGGTGGTGATGTCTTCCTAGGGGATGATAGGAGGGCCAGAATCATCGGACGTGGAAAGGTCAAGCTGAAGCTGCAAGGTGGAAGGATTAGAACACTTCCTGGTGTTCTGCATATTCATGCATTGGCCAGAAATCTGATTTCTGTAAGCAAGATGGATGATGCAGGTGTAAAAACAGTGTTCGAGAAAGATGCCTGCAAGATGGTTCGGGGAGCACTGGTATTAATACGGGGAGTTCGGACTGGAACTCTATACAAGCTACAAGGTAGCACTGTTATTGATGGGTGTAATAGTTATGTGGTTCCTGAAAGTGGAGCGAAAAGCCTAGCTGTCTCTGGAGAAAAGACCATGCTATGGCATCAAAGGCTTGGACATATTGGAGAGAAGGGCCTTCGGATACTACATAGAAATGGTATGGTAGAAGGTATGTCTAATTGCTCTCTGGATTTTGATTTCTGTGAACATTGTGTATATGGGAAGCAGAATCGGGTGAGTTTTCCTTTTGGTGCTAAGAGGGCGAACAAGATATTAGAACTTGTGCACAGTGATGTGTTTGGACCTATGTCAGTTCCATCACTGGGAAAGTCTGTGTACTATGTTTCATTCATAGATGACTTCTCAAGGAATACATGGATATATTTTTTGAGGAATAAATCTGAAGCCTTTGACAGATTTAAATAATTTAAGGCTCTAGTGGAAAACCAGACAGAGAAGAAGATAAAGGTGCTGAGGACAAATAATGGTGGGGAGTTCTGCAAGAAGGAATTTGAAGAGTTTTGTAAGACTACTCCATATACACCTCAGCAAAATGGAGTTGTAGAAAGAATGAAAACAACACTGATGGAAAAGGAAATAAGCATGCTCATTGGTACCGGGTTAGGACAAGAATTCTGGGCAGAGGCAGTGGAGACTGCATGTTACTTAGTTAACAGATCACCTTCATCAGCGTTGGAGGATAAGACTCCACATGGGGTATGGACTGGTAAGCAACCCTCTCTTTCACATCTAAGGGTATTTGGATGTGATTCATATGTACATGTTCCAAAGGAGAAAAGGACCAAGTTGGATAATAAATCTGAAAGGTGCATCTTTATTGGGTATAAGGATGGTTTAAAGGGTTACAAGCTTTGGAACCCAGAAACAAGGAAGGTTGTGTACAGCCGAGATGTGGTGTTTAGAGAAGTGAAAGATGTTGTTAAACATGAATTCCTACCAAAGGAACATGAGAAGATAGAGTTTGAGCTAAAGGAGGATGAATCAGACTCTACAACAGAAGAAGACTCAGAAGATGAAGAGCCACAAACTCCAGCTTTGAGAAGATCAGTTCGGGAAAGAAGGCAACCAGAAAGGTATAGTCCATCTTCTTTTTGTTCAGGTTTTGCCTTAACTATAACTGATGATGATCCCAGAACTGTCAGGGAGGCAGTAGATTCAGAGGATGGAAAACTCTGGAAGGAGGCCATGGTTGATGAAATGGCATCCTTGCAAAAAAATGAGGCATGGGATCTGGTGGAGTTGCCAGCTGGAAGGAAGCCCATCGAGAGAAAATGGGTGTTTAAGAAGAAGATGAATGTAGAAGGCAAGGTGGAGAAATACAAAGCTCGATTGGTAGCAAAATGTTATTCCCAAGTGCCGGGAATTGATTTTGGTGATATTTTTTCTCCTGTTGCCAAGGTTACTTCTATTAGATTACTTTTATCTGTTGTTGCTGCATTTGATTTTGAGATAGAACAGATGGATGTGAAGACAACATTTCTTCATGGGGATCTAGAAGAGGAGATCTACATGAAGCAACTTGAAGGCTTTATGGTGAAGGGTAAGAAAGAACTGGTGTGCAGGTTGAAGAAGTCTCTGTATGGGTTAAAACAGTCACCAAGGATGTGGTATCAGAAATTTGATACCTATATACGGGGACTTGGCTTCACCGGAAGCAAGGAGGATCACTGTGTTTATTTTAAATTAATTGGTGACCGTGTTATTTATTTGGTCTTGTATGTGGATGATATGTTGTTGATTGGAAATGACAAAGACATTATCCAAGATTTGAAGACCCAGTTGTTCTCCAAATTCGACATGAAGGATCTTGGTGCTGCAAACTATATTTTGGGCATGGAAATTAAGAGAGATCGAGCAAAGAGGAAGCTCTGGTTAAACCAGAGGAAGTATGTCGAGACTATATTTCAAAGGTTCAATATGTAGGATAGTAAACCAATGAATGTTCCTATTCCTGTAGGTGTAAAGCTATCTGTTGAACAGTGTCCCAAGACACAAGAAGAAGAGGAGGATATGTCCCGTGTTCCATATGCAAGTGCAGTGGGTAGCCTGATGTATGCAATGGTTTGTACTAGACCAGACATTGCACATGCAGTGGGAGTATTAAGAAAGTTTATGTCAAACCTAAGGAAGGACCATTGGACAACAGTGAAGCAGGTTTTCAGATATTTACGTGGCACTAGTGATTATGGCTTGTGCTACTAGGGAAGACCAGGATTGGAAAGAATGTTGAACATTCATGGTTTTTTTAATGCAGACTGGGCTGGAGATCTAGACCAAAGAAGATCTACAAGTGGGTATGTGTTTAGCCTATTTGGAGGCGCAGTCAGTTGGATGAGTAAAAGACAGTCTGTAGTGGCTCTTTCAACTACAGAGGCAGAATACATAGCAGCCACTCATGCAAGCAAGGAAGTAGGCTGGTTGCAAATATTGTGTTCAAGTATGGGGTTGATACAGCAAGCTATAAGGATAGACTTTGATAGCCAAAGTGCAATTTTCTTGGCTAAGAACCCTGCTTACCATTCAAAGACAAAGCACATTGATTTTCAATATCACTTTGTTAGAGATATGGTTGAGGCTAAAAGGGTGTTGCTGGTAAAGGTGGACACTTTGAAGAATGTTGCAGATGCATTGACGAAGTCTGTGAGCACTCAGAAGTTCTCTTGGTGTAGAGAAAAAATGGGTGTTGAAGAATTGGCCCAATGACTAAGCTCTCTTGTGGCCCCCTATGGAAAGAAAAAAACAAGTGGGAGAATGTTGGGTATGTGTTATATTCTTTCCAGGACTAGCCCCACGTGTTGTACATTGCACCAGGTGCAGCAGGGGGGTCACAAGGGGGGAGGCATCCCCCACTGTTGGGGTCTGGGGCAGCGCCCCATCGAAAATTTTTTTGGTGTGCGAACCCACCCATGTTTTGTGCATGATTTTTCACATGGTTTTGGGGTATGATGGTTTTCAGCCCCTGTTATTTTGTAGATCCAGTCAAGGGAACTACGGTTATGTTCTAATCTAGGGTTAATGGATTGGGGTTTATGTATGCTTCGGCATGTATATATATGTGTTGTAACACTAAAAGGAATATAATGAAAAATCAAGCTGGTCGTCCCAATTTGGGATCCAGGGGAGAATCTCTGTGTTTATCTGTTTTATGTTTTAAGCTCTTGCTATTGTTTATTTTTTGTTATAAGATTCGTGTGTAGATAATTTATGTTCAGGGTTAAAAATTACAAGCGCAGAATTTGAAATGGTAGTGGGCAATAGTGATGATGAGAGAAAACTCCCCTCCTTCCTACAGCTACCCAAAGCTCCCTAAGTTGTATCAAGCTCTCCCAAGGTCTTCACCTCTATGAAGTCAATGAGTGGGGCCCCAAAATGTGAAGCATCCCTCCTCCTCTACTGATCCAGTGGTCTCCTCGGTAGAATGTCTCCATGCAGAGAGACATCATCAACAAAGGTAAACTGTATATATGAATGGGCAGATGTATCCATGCCCTCACTGCGCAATCTAGTCTCCCTCCATGGTGCATAAACTTCTAAAAATGAGTAAGGGTAATTACTCCTCATCAGACGATGTTGGCTCTTACCCTTACCTTCTCCTTGTGTCCCCAAGTTTCCACACCTCTTCATAAATGGCACAGATAGATCTTGTGTTGTGCCTCGATCTCTATGTATGAGATCCTAGGGTGCCTCTTGCAATGATGCAAGAATCCCTCCACATGGAGCAAGGGCTCCACCTTCCTCTGCATGAGGTACTAGATACTCTCTAGTTGTGACAGCGCTGTTGCTACCATCCTCCTCCTCATGGGTGGGCAACCTCCCAATAATGGGGTCCTCCTTAAGGAAAGAGACCCTGATGCTTCCCTGCTCAAGTGTATATGATGAAAATCTTTCCTCCAGCAAGGTATTGTAGGTTTTAACCCTGAACAGAAATTATCTACACACGAATCTTATAACAGAAAATAAACAATAGCGAGAGCATAAAACAGATAAACACAGAGATTTTCCCCTGGATCCCAAATTGGGACGACCAGCTTGATTTTTCATTATATTCCTTTTATTGTTACAACACATATATATACATGCCGAAGCATACATAAACCCCAATCCATTAACCCTGCATTATAACATAACTGTAGTTCCCTTGACCAGATCTACAAAATACCAGGGGACGAAAACCATCATAACCCAAAACCATGAGCAAAATCATGCACAAAACATGGGCGGGTCTACCTATGAGTGGGTCCGCACAATAAACAAATTTTCGCTGCGGCGCTGCTCCGGACCCTAACAGTGGGGGATGCCTCCCCCCTTGTGACCCCCCTACTGTGCCCAGAGCAACGTACAGTGCATGGGGCTAGTCGTGGAAAGAATATAACACATACCCAGCATTCTCCCACTTGTTGTTTTCTTTCCATAGGGGGCCACAGGAGAGCTTAGTCATTGGGCCAATTCTTCAACACCCATTGTTTCTCTACACCAAGAGAACTTCTCAGTGCTCACATACTTCGTCAATGCATCTGCAACATTCTTCAAAGTGTCCACCTTTAACAGCAACACCCTTTTAGTCTCAACCATATCTCTAACAAAGTGATATTGAACATCAATGTGCTTTGTCTTTGAATGGTAAGCAGGGTTCTTAGCCAAGAAAATTGCACTTTGGCTATCACAGTCTATCCTTATAGCTTGTTGTACCAACCCCATACTTGAACACAATCTTTGCAACCAAACTGCATCCTTGCTTACATGAGTGGCTGCTATGTATTCTGCCTCTGTAGTTGAAAGAGCCACTACAGACTGTCTTTTACTCATCCAACTGACTGCGCCTCCAAATAGGCTAAAAACATACCCACTTGTAGATCTTCTTTGGTCCAGATATCCAGCCCAGTCTGCATCAACAAAACCTTGAATGTCCAACATTCTTTCCAATCCTGGTCTTCCCTGGTAGCACAAGCCATAATCACTAGTGCCACGTAAATATCTGAAAACCCGCTTCACTGCTGTCCAATGCTCCTTCCCTAGGTTTGACATAAACTTGCTCAATACTCCCACTGCATGTGCAATTTCTGGTCTAGTACGGACCATTGCATACATCGAGCCCTTACTTTTGCTGTGGAACACAGGACATATCCTCCTCTTCTTCTTGTGTCTTGGGACACTGTTCAACCGACAGCTTTACACCTACAAGAATAATAACATTCGTCGGTTTACTATCCTGCATATTGAACCGCTACAATATAGTCTCCACATACTTCCTCTGGTTTAATCAGAGCTTCCTCTTTGCCCAATCTCTCTTAATTTCCATGCCCAAAATATAGTTTGCGACACCAAGATCCTTCATGTCGAATTTGGAGAACAGTTGGGTCTTCAAATCTTGGATAATTTCTTTGTCATTTCCAATCAACAACATATCATCCACATACAAGACCAAATAAATAACACGGTCACCAATTAATTTTAAATAAACACAGTGATCCTCCTTGCTTCTGGTGAAGCCAAGTCCCCGTATATAGGTATCAAATTTCTGATACCACATCCTTGGTGACTGTTTTAACCCATACATAGACTTCTTCAACCTGCATACCAGTTCTTTCTTACCCTTCACCATAAATCCTTCAGGTTGCTTCATGTAGATCTCCTCTTCTAGATCCCCGTGAAGAAAAGTTGTCTTCACATCCATCTGTTCTATCTCAAAATCAAGTGCAGCAACAACAGATAAAAGTAATCTAATAGAAGTAACCTTGGCAACAGGAGAAAAAATATCACCAAAATCAATTCCCGGCACCTGGGAATAACCTTTCGCTACCAACCGAGCTTTGTATTTCTCCACCTTGCCTTCTACATTCATCTTCTTCTTAAACACCCATTTGCTCCCAATGGGCTTCCTTCCAGCCGGCAACTCCACCGGATCCCATGCATCGTTTTTGTGCAAGGATGCCATTTCATCAACCATGGCCTCCTTCCAGAGTTTTCCATCCTCTGAATCTACTGCCTCCCTGACAGTTCTAGGTTCATCATCAGTTATAGTTAAGGCAAAACCTGAACAGAAAGCAGATGGACTATACCTTTTTGGTTGCCTTCTTTCCCGAACTGATCTTCTTAAAGCTGGAGTTTGTGGCTCATCATCTTCTAAGTCTTCTTCTGTTGTAGAGTCTGATTCATCCTCCTTTAGCTCAAACTCTATCTTCTCAGGTTCCTTTGGTAGGACTTCATGTTTAACAACATCTTTCACTTCTCTAAACACCACATCTCAACTGTACACAACCTTCCTTGTTTATGGGTTCCAAAGCTTGTAACCCTTTAAACCATCCTTATACCCAATAAAGATGCACCTTTCAAATTTATTATCCAACTTGGTCCTTTTCTCCTTTGGAACATGTCCATATGCATCACATCCAAATACCCTTAGATGTGAAAGAGAGGGTTTCTTACCAATCCATACCTCATATGGAGTCTTATCCTCCAACGCTGATGAAGGTGATCTGTTAACTAAGTAACATGCAATCTCCACTGCCTCTGCCCAGAATTCTTGTCCTAACCCGGTACCACTGAGCATGCTTCTTACCTTTTTCATCAGAGTTCTGTTCATTCTTTCTGCAACTTCGTTTTTCTGAGGTGTGTATGGAGTAGTCTTCTGTCATGCTATACCACACTTCTTACAGAACTCTTCAAATTCCTTCTTACAAAACTCCCCACCATTATCTGTCCTCAACGCCTCTATCTTCTTCTCTGTCTGGTTTTCCACCAAAGCCTTAAATTCTTTAAATCTATCAAAGACTTCAAATTTCTTTCTCAAGAAATATATCCATGTATTCCTTGAGAAGTCATCTATGAATGAAACATAGTACACATACTTTCCCAGTGATGGAACTGACACAGGTCCAAACACATCACTGTGCACAAGTTCTAATATCTTGTTCGCCCTCTTAGCTTCAGAAGGAAAACTCACCTGATTCTGCTTCCCATATACACAATGTTTACAAAAATTGAAATCCAGAGAGCAATTAGACATACCTTCTACCATACCATTTCTATGCAGTATCTGAAGGCCCTTCTCTCCAATATGTCCAAGCCTTTGATGCCATAGCATGGTCTTTTCTCCAGAGACAACTAGGCTTTCCGCTCCACTTTTAGGAACCATAGAACTATTACACCCATCAATAACACTGCTACCTTGTAGCTTGTACATAGTTCCAATCCGAACTCCCCGCATTAATACCAGTGCTCCCCGAACCATCTTGCAGGCATCTTTCTCGAACACTGTTTTTACCCCTGCATCATCCATCTTGCTTACAGAAATCAGATTTCTAGCCAATGTAGGAATATGCAGAACACCATGAAGTGTTCTAATCCTTCCACCTTGCAGCTTCAGCTTGACATTTTCACGTCCGACAATTCTGGCCTTCCTATCATCCCCTAGGAAGACATCACCACCATCATATTTCTCATACTCGCAGAACCACTCCCGATGGGGAGTGAAGTGAAAGGATGCACCTGAGTTAATCAACCATGACTCATGATCTACATGTGTATTTGAAGAAGAAGCCAAGTACACATCCCCACCTTCATCCGAGGTGGTTTTTGCCTCTGTAGAAGGAGAATCATCAGATCCATTTCCTTTCTCAAGAGCTTTAGATCTGCAGTCCTTTTTGTAGTGCCTTTCTTTTTTGCATTTCCAGCATACCTTTACAAACTTTCTAGGAGATTTAGATCTCCCTCTAGATTTGGATCTTGCACTTGAAACCTTATTCTTGTTTCTGATTTGGGACCTTCCTCGTACATACAAGGCATCTCCATTCTGGCCCTCCATATTTCTCCGTCTCATTTCCTCCGACAACAAGGCTGAGACAATGTCATCAAAATTCAAGGTATTTGTATTGCTACCTATTGCAATAATCAGACTATCCCACGAATCTGGTAGAGAACACAACAAACTGATGCACTTATCTTCATCTGATATTTTAATATCAACAGATGACAGCTAGCTTACCACAGTATTGAAGGCATTCAGATGCTCTGTCACCGAGTCTCCATCCTTCATCCTCAGGTTGTACAACTTTTTCCGCAGGAACAATTTATTCACCAGAGACTTAGATTGGTACAAAGTCCCAAGTTTTTCCCACAAATTCTTCTCCGTAGCTTCCCTAGATACATTCAAAAATATTGAATCTGAGACACACAACTGTATTGTGCTCTTAGCCTTCCGATCCAGTTTCTTCCAGTCTCCATCTGACATTGCCGTTGGTTTAGTACCCGGATCTACCGTGATCCATTGATCTTTATCCACCAGCAGATCCTCCATCTTGAGCTTCCATAACTCAAAACTCTGACCATTAAATTTCTCTATCTCTATCTTTCCGCCGCTCGCCATCTTCTTTCACCGCAAGAATCGATCCCGTAGATCTCCCACTGAACAGGGTCTACCTCAGGCCCGAGCAAAAAACCCTCAGCAGCAAAGGCATCCCCTTGAAGCTGAAACAACTCTGATACCAAATGTAGGTTTTAACCCTGAACAGAAATTATCTACACACGAATCTTATAACAGAAAATAAACAATAGCGAGAGCATAAAACATAAAACAGATAAACACAGAGATTTTCCCCTGGATCCCAAATTGGGACGACCAGCTTGATTTTTCATTATATTCCTTTTAGTGTTACAACACATATATATACATGTCGAAGCATACATAAACCCCAATCCATTAACCCTGCATTAGAACATAACCGTATTTCCCTTGACCGGATCTACAAAATACAAGGGGCCGAAAACCATCGTACCCCAAAAACATGTGCAAAATCATGCACAAAACATGGGTGGGTCCACCTATGAGTGGGTCCGCACACCAAACAAATTTTCGTCGGGGCACTGCCCCGAACCCCAACAGTGGGGGCTGCCTCCCCCCTTGTGACCCCCCTGCTGCGCCCGACGCAACATACAACGCGTGGGGTTAGTCATGGAAAGAATATAAAACATACCCAACAGGTATGGTGTAAGTTCCCAGCCTCCCTTATGGCTGTATGAAGTAAAGTGGAGTCCCAAGTTTCATCCATCACATGTAGGGTTCTATTTGGAGTATGTTCTTCCACATGTGTTTTATGAATCCTCCCATAAAATATCTTTATTAATACATGAGATAAAACATGTGCATTTTTAAAAGGAAAGGATTCAAAATTCCACTAGGTGTAAGCTTTACCTCTCCAGTGCAGCGCTGCAAATGCGGTTGCTTCTTCTTCAGAATTTTTGTGTTGCTAAAAAATGGAGTCTAGCCCCTCCACCCAAGCTTTGACTGAAACTGTAAGTGACCCATCAAAATTTGAGAAAATGGATCTATCATGCTACTACTTCCTCTCCATGGTCACTCCTCCTTCTTCTCTCATCTCAGTTATGTCACTGTCGGACATAGGAATGTGCTGGTCATCATAGTGTGTGGCTGCATGATCACCCCCACTATATGCAACTCTAGAGTTTGACCTGGAATCAAAATCCTTCTGAGATGCTCCATCCATCTCCTCCCTTGTCTCCTTGAGACCTCCATGAATTCTTTAAACAGATTTAGGAAGAAGCCTTGTGAGTTTATCCTCCTTCCTTCTCCCAAGAGATGGAGTCTCTCTCCTACTGGTCTTCTTGTCTCCTTCTAGATGAGAATAAGAAGTGCAAGGGTCTTCCTTTTCTGTTTTCTCTTCCTCCTTGGGGAGGTTCTCCTTCTTCTAAAAAATGGATGATATCATTATCATCCTCTTCATCTTCTATTCTCTTTCTTTCTTGGGCTTTGAAAGCCACATGTTGAGCCAAGAAAGGAGCTTTGATACCACTGTGATGTTCCTTTTTTAGAAATATCACAAGTATGTGCCAGAGATGGAATACGGGGGCATTTACCGGATATGTCACCTTCTAAAGAAGGGTGAGATCCGGAGGCTTTCTATCCCTTTGTAGACTCTGTCTACAGATATCTGAAATTCCCTAGTAGGAATGACTATCAATCCAAGCCTGGAAAATGCATTTCCCAGGAATAGAAGCAGCAGGATTTGATCCCTAGTCTGGGATCCTTTGAATATATCTATTTAGAGATGAAATCCAAGAGTGGGCTCAAAACAAATGTCCCTAGGAGCTTAATTTGAAATATTCATGAATGAGAAAAAATGGTTGTTCCTTCCTTCTTTTATGCCAATGAAGGCTCCTTGGCCATGGACCCCACACAGTAGGGTTTCTTCCTCCTCAAGAAATTGTGTTGGCTTCCCAAGCAAGCCACCCCTCCATCTATTGCGCAGTTTGACTTGGTCAATATGACCTAGCCTCCTTGCAATTATCCCTTTTCACACATGGGTGTGCAAAACTAGCTCTAATGATGCTTCTCTTTTATTTCATGAGGGATTTTATTGGTATTTTATTTATGAATGGGTCTCCTTACCCATTTTATTCTCCTCCTAGCTGAAATAGACAAAATTAATGTTCTAATTAGCTTTATGCTAATTTGGGAACATTACACAAATTATAAATATGGATGAATTACATTTTGGTCCAATAAGAAGAAAGAATAGTTCAAGCTAAAGGAAAAAAATAGGCCCTTACATCATAAAAACCAGAGCAACTGCAAAAGAGGTGGAAGCAGTCTTAAAGCAGATGAAGTTCAAACCTATTTTTACATGGTCCTATGACCCTTTGGGATCAATCTCTAAGCTGAGAGTTGAATATAAAAGCACCCCATATTCCCATACACCAAGGCCAGAGATAGAAAAATATTCTAACCAAGAAGAATGGAGAGAAAATACATTGCAGGAAGTAAAAGAGCAGTTGGTTAGTCATTCTTCATTACAGACTCTTGTCTCTAAAGACAAGGAAAGTAAAATGCCAAGGGAAAACATGTCTCCCACAGACTTAGAAAAAAAAAAAGCTTCAGATTTTCTCATTTTCAAGAGAAGGAAGAAGGATCCACAAACCACCACCAAGGATAACAACATAACAAGTCCTCGGGTGATCACCACTCCTGGAGAATCCTCAGAAGAAAGGGATGTACAGAAACATACTACCTTGGTTTTGACAGGTACTCCTATTACTTCTCTCCCTTATGAAGGAGAGACTATTGAATCCCCTATCCCTTCTACTTCTCAAGCTAAATGACAACCAAGTATTTTTGCAAGGTACATATATATTAAGTTGAAAAATGAAGCTCTTAAAGATTCTACATAATTAGATTTCTAGAAACAAACTGCCACCACTAAACATAGATTTCTATATTCTTTTGATTCAAAAAAGGGGTAGTTTCAAATGGCATTTTTGGAGTCCAAGTTAGCTGCCCCCGAAGGCGCTAAAGATTAAAAGGCATCCATATTATCAGTTGATACTAAAAAATTTCATGCAATTAATCAAATCAATTTTCATAATTAAGCAGGCAAGATGATTTATTCAACTCTAACCAACTCTGCCTTGACTTCTTCAATGTTGCAAGTTTCATTGAACAACATTCATTCACTGCTGAATATTGAAAGGATGTCCTCTATGGCCAAAGACATCACAATCAATGCTTTGGAATAATTGGTTATTAAACTAGGATATGATCCTAGTGATGTCAAGGCAACAGAGGAGGTAATTAAAAGTGAAAATGCATATATTCAAGCCCTTAGGAAACAACTCAAAATCCCAACTATAGAACACCCTCATACCAAAGAATTCACTAGTTTGGAAATGGAAAAAGAGAAGTTGTTTACATTTTTTGTGGATTAGAATTCTCAAATACAGAAAATGGAGTGAGAGATGGAAACACTTCTAAAGGAAAAATAGAAATGGGAGATAATTGGAACATCAACAATAGGGACTTTAATCCAATCTACAACACAAGTGTCAGAGTTAGATTTCCTATAAAAGCTAAATCAAGCCTTGGGAAAATTTTCATTGACAAACAAGCAGGTAGAGAAACTATCAATGGCCCTCACCAAAATGGAGGAAAGAAAGATAAAGGCAAATAATGCATATTTGGCAGAAGTAGAGAAGAAATTTAAACTTACACAACAAATTCAAAAATATGAAGACAATTCCATCATCATTAAAATGTTGGCAGAGGAAAAACTCAACATCTAGCATAATATCCATGCCATTTTTACATACTTGTGGCCTTCTATTCAAATCATTTATGAATAGGAAGAATTGGTGCAAAGAGTTAAATCAACAATAGATCATACTAAAGTAAATATTGAGCATAGACCAAAAGAAGCACATAACATCATCAGGATTTTGAACTCTAAAACCAAAGAAGAAATTGAAGAGTTCAATATCCAAGACAGAAAAAAAATAGTGATGGAAGTCAAAAGAGTTTTGAATAAAAATAATTTGATGGCACAATTGGAGAAAAAGAACAAAGAGTTGAAGTTACAACTTAAAATATTCAATAGAAAGTTTTCTTTGTTACAGGAGAAAGGAATTCCCACTCTTAGAAACTCTAATGGAAAATTGATTCCATTGGAGAATTACCAGTACCAATTTTGAAATATAGCCACAAATGTATCAAGGTTTGCCAAGGAAAAAGAAGCTATCAATGGAGAAGCTTTTCTAGAAGGCGTACAGTTTGATTTGAATATACAACACAAGATTCATCATTTATTTGTAAATGATCCAACTTTTCAAAGTTTCACTAAGGAAGATGAAAGGTTTAGAAACATGGTGAATTTTTCTATCCCAGGTCAAGAAAGGTGGAACAAATTACTAGAGTTGATAGAATAAAAAAAACAAAAGGCCTACAATTTTGGCACAAGAACAAAAACTAGGAATTGGAAAAATGGCACGGTCAGCAACAAATTTCCTTTAAATTTTTAACAGACAACTGAAGTTATCCAAGGCTTCTATTTTTAGTTTTGTTTCATAAAATCATGTAATTTTGTTAGAATATCATTTTGTAATGAATTCCTTTTTGAATCCAAGATCAGTTGTGTAGAAATTTGCTGAATAATGAAGATTTATCCACCGAGATTATCCTGATCACATACTAATTCGAATTCATATGCAACACATAATCTCTTCTACAATCAATTATCAATTTGCGGAAATTGAAACAGTCGCATGTGCACATAAACACAATATGTAATGGGGAAAGCTTATAGCTGAAAACCCCTCAGCTATTTTGTATATTATATGGAGAGAACATGTAACAGTACATAGCACAATACTCCTCACAAGTACTCAGTACTATCTCATAAAGTTACACACAAACTAGCTCAGTTTTGAACAAGTCACAGGTTCAAAACTCATCCACTAATTGCATACCTCTATTGTGCAATCAAGGCTGGTCTAATGAGAGATCCAAGGTTCGAATCTTCTTGGCTTGAAAGCGCAATCCTCATGGGCAATTTCCTCCAAGTGTGGTGCAAATCTCATGCACGACTCATGTCACAACTGATAGCTATCTCAACCCTTTCATCTACCTCTTTCACTGGTCTCCACTGAACTGTCCATGCACTGTAGTGAACTGATGTGTTCTTGAGTTGAGTAATGAGTTAATAATTAGTGAATTAAATAATATTTAATTCACTCCACACATTACTAGTTGATTAGCTAGTTAAACTAATCACAACTAGTTCAACTAAGTTAAACCGAACACAACTCCACCAACTGTCTCATCAACTCCACCAAACTTCTGCCACTGAAGTCCTAACTGAAGTTAACCATGCATGAGCTCACCAAACCCCTAGGAATAGCGTAATTCCTCTGTCAGATGCATGAGCCACTTCTGTAGCTCGAACTGAAGTGCTCCAAGAGAGTAAACTGAAGTTTAGAGTCCAAATATTATTAAGGGTAAATAATATTTGACTTTTCTATTTTTAGGATAGGCGGTCTAAAAATAGACTTCGACCTAAATGTCTAAAAATAGAGGTCCATCTATTGCACCACAACACAGCATTATTGCTCCAAGAATAGCATCACTTTGCCAACTCCTAGACCATGCTCCATATGTCTAAAAATAGACATAGTCTAAAAATAGACTTTGAGGCCAAAAATAGCGTGCGGGCCCACTTAGTGAGGCGACTTCATTTCACTAGCTCCATCATCTTGTTGAATTTTCAACACTCCTCTCAACAAGATATGGATTATCTGCAACCCCTATCATGCCTCTGTGGAACTTGAATTTGCTCCTGGTGAGCGCCTTCGTCAGAATGTCAGCATCCTGATCCTCCGTCGGAATGTAGGACAACAACATGATCCTCCGCTGAACACAGTCTCTGATGTGATGGTACCTGATGTCAATGTGTTTGGACCTATCATGAAAAACTGGATTAACTGAGAGCTTGATGCAGCTCTGGTTATCACAGTAAATCACTGTAGGCTCCAACTGCAACCCGAACAAGCCGACCAGGATCTTCCTCATCCAAATCGCCTCACATGCAGCCAAGCTTGCTACCATGTACTCGGCCTCTGCTGAACTGAGTGCTACGGATCTCTGCTTCCTACTGTACCAGGAAACTGCTATCGACCCAATGCTGAAGATCCCTCCAGATGTGCTCTTCCGATCCGTTGGGCTCCCTGCCCAATGGCATCGATAGCTGGGAGAGCAAAACTTCATCTCTGTGTACTTGCAGACAAAATACGATATTCACCACTAAGATAACAACGCAATACATGCTTTCGTGCTTTCACCTTCAGAGAAAGAGCTTGGTAGGCTTAACAGCTTGCGAAAGGCGGTTATGACATAGCATATATCGGGTCGTGTATTGACTAGATACATAGCGAACCTGGCTTGTCGATAGACGGTGGCATCCTACACTCCCGAAGTAGCATCCTCCTTCCTCCAACCACCGGGGAAGAGGAGTGTCAACGAGCTTGTAGCCATGCATGTTGAACCTCTCCCGAAATCTCCAGGGCATACTTGCCTTGAGACACAAACAGTTCACCTTCCCGCTGCCATATTTCCAATCCGAGGAAATAATGAAGGAGGCCCAAATCCTTCATCTCAAACTCTCTAGCAAGGTCCTCAGCAGAGTATCGACGACCATCACCGTCAAAATCAGATCATCTACATACGGTCTGATGATCTAGTGACTTCCCCTCCACCACAATCGAGTACGGGTTAGGATCTTGCCTCACTCTTGGAAAATCCGGCTTGGGTGAAATAGCTGTCAATCCGTGTGTACCAAGCACGAGGTGCTTGCTTCTGCCCGTACAGTGCTCTCTTGAGTCAGCACACATGCGACTCACTGCTGAAGATCTCAAAACCTTCAGGCTGCTCTATGTACACCTCCTCCTCAATAACTAGTTGAGAGCATGATGGTAAAACAAGCTGCCGATGGGAGTGCGGCATCCTCTATGTTGGGGAGAGCTAGGATCGTCCATATGGAAGAGTACCTTACGACAGGTGCAAAGGTCTCCTCATAATTGATCCTTTTGATCTGTGAGAAGCCACGGGCGACAAATCTCGCCTTGTACTTCTCCACACTCCCATCAGTCACCTGCTTCACTTTGTAGATCCATCGCGAACCCACCACTGATTTCCCCTTCGGTCTTGGGACAATCTCCCATGCACTGTTTCTGACGATCGAATCATATTCTTTGATCATGGCATCTACCCATGCAGGCTCCTCCACAGCTTCCTCAAAAGAGGATGGCTTCGTCACGACACATTGACTCACAAGAGCCATGTATCTAGTGTACCGATCCGGTGACTGCCTCTGTCTGCGCTATGCTGTAGGTGGTCCTACAACCTTCTCTACATCTCGAGCCAGTCGCTCAGCTTCTGTAGTGCGCTTCCGCCCTACGGTGGTTGCTTGTTGCATGGGTGGTTTTCATGTTATTGAGACCTCTTGTGGTTGATCCGCATCCGAGGATCCTCCTCGCTTAGGAAGTAATAGCTCCTCATCTGCATGTAAGTGTGGCTCCTCTCCAGCCGAACAACGCATGGCTTTCTCCTCATGAAACTTGATATCCCATCGCACAACGGTCTTGAGAATATCTGGCCAAATACACACTCGATATTTGTGAGGTGTATCGAAGTGTACCCCACAAATATTCCAACCTCAGCAGTTGGATCCAGCTTCCTTCTTGCATCCTTCATCACATGCATGTAGATAGGAGAACCAAAGATCCGCAAAAGGGAAATATCGGGCCTCTTTCCAGAATAAGCCTCCTCTGGTGTACTCATGCCAAGAACCTTGTGAGGACAACGGTTCTTCAAATACACTACTGTATTGCATGCCTCAGCCCACAAGTGAAGGGGTAGGCCTTGATCATGCAACATCGCCTATGCAGCACCCACGATCGTTCTGTTCTTCCGCTTAGCCACCCCATTCTGCTGTGGGTTATGGGGTGCGATGAGCTCTCTCCGAATCCCTTCTGCGCTGCAAAAGTCTTTGAATTCAGCTGAGATGAATTCACCACCATTGTCGCTCCTAAGAGCCTTCACATGCTTCCTCGATTCCTTCTCTACTAGCGCCTTGAATTCATAGAACTTTGAAAATGTCTCGCTCTTCTTCTGCATGAAGAAGATCTAGCACTTCCGAGAGAAATCATCAACAAAGATCACATAGTACTTGTGCTTTGCTGTCGAAGCTATAGAGAAAGGACCACACACGTCTGTGTGAACTCTTTCAAGGATCATCGTGGCGCGACTATCCTTCTCGTGAAAGGTGGCTTTCACATACTTCCCCAAGGTACACCCCTTGCACTGATCTGACTGTGCAAGAGTGCCCTTAGGAAGCCCAGTAGAAATCTACTGCAGTATCTTCAAAGCTCCATGGTGAAGGTGGCCCAATCTCCTGTGCCACAGTTCGCCCTCATCATCCCGACTCACCACTTCTCCCGCCTTGCATGCCATTGCTGTGCAGCAATCTACTTGCAACTGATAAAGGTTCTTGACTCGAACCCCTATCTTCCGGGTCTCTCCAGTTGTCTTACTGCGCAGGAAAGCTTTTCCTTCGCTGAAGACCACATCATACCCCTTGTTTTCCAACATCACCATAGAGATCAGGTTCTTCATCAATCCTAGAACATGCAAAACTTCCTTCAGTATGAAAGGTTTACCAGACTCCCTCTCAAAGGAAATGGTACCGATACCAGTCGCACTGTATTTACCATCATCGCCCATCTCGATGTGCACTCCAAGATCTTTTTCCTCCAGATCTGAAAACAGATCTCGATCTCCGGTCATGTGAAATGACGCACCCTTTGTCCAAGAACAAAAAAGCTGATCCCGCCACCGCAAGAGCCAAGCATGCGATCGGTAGAAAAATCCGGTTCGAATTGAGAAGCCAATGCCTCTCCTGTTGCGGCTCGGCGACCTTCTTATTTTTCTTCTTCTGCGGACAATTTGTGGCATAGTGTCCGTGCTGGTGACAGTGAAAACACTTCACCTTGGACATGTCTTGCTTCTTGCCTTTTGCACCAGACTGAGAAGCCTTCTTACTCTTCCCCTTCTTTGCTTTGGTAGCCAAAGCGCAATTTTCTTCATCAGATACCTTGGATGAAGATCCATCTCTGGTAGTCCTCCTTATCTCCTCCTGCATGAGATCCGCCCAAAGGCGCTCCCATCTCGGCAACTTCTCCCAACCATTGACACTATCTTGATATGAATGCCAAGCCTTCGGAAGACCAAGGAGAGCCAGGTCCACCATATCCTCTTCTTCGATAGTCACCCCCACACTTCCTAGCTCATCTCTGCATTGAGTGAACTTCGTGAGGTATTTGGCGATACTGTCGCCTTTCTCCATCTTAATGTTTCTGAGCTTATCCTTGAGCACCAGCTTCCTTTGGTCGCTCTTACTCTGGAATAGATCTGTCAACGATTTCCACATTAAATATGGAGAATCTTTTCCATGCAGGCTGGATACAATGTGATCCTTTACGCCCTCCAACAGAATCCTTAGACATTTCGCCATCTTCTTTTGCCAAGCCTCGACTTCAGCAGGATCAGTGGGCTTTTGGACATCCATATCTACAAAATCCTTCAGTCCATTATCTTCTAATACTGCCTCCATGTGATCCTTCCATGCAATATAATTCGAACTGCCTTCAAGAGCATATTCGAATTATGAAAACGTTGAAATACATTTTCCAACTCGACACCAAGAAAAAACTGTGCACTTAATATTCGAATTCCAAGCTCAAAAAACTCAATTGTATACCGGATCGTGAGAACAAATTATTTCTCGCACGGAGATTGACTGCAGATCGACTATATGGGCATTTACGGATATATCACCTTTCGGAAAGGATGGATCGAGAGGCTACTACGGCCGTCGGAGACTGCGATATCACAGAAAAAATATTGTAATCAGCTGCAATGATTCTAGATGATTGATTCGCTAAAAAGCATGTAGTGCTGAATGTCAGGATATTTGCATCATAGATGTTATCCACGATCACATACTAATTCGAGTTGCACAACACATAATCTCTTCTACAATCAATCATCAATTTGCGGAAATGGAAACAGTCGCATGCGCACATAAACACAATATGTAATGGGGAAAGCTTATAGCTGAAAACCCCTCAGCTATTTTGTATATTATATGGAGAGAACATGTAACATTACATAGCACAATACTCCTCACAAGTACTCAGTACTATCTCATAAAGTTACACACAAACTAGCTCGGTTTTGAACAAGTCACAGGTTCAAAACTCATCCACTAATTGCCTGCCTCTATTGCGCAATCAAGGCTGGTCTAATGAGAGATCCAAGGTTCGAATCTCCTTGGCTTGAAAGCGCAATCCTCATGGGAAATTTCCTCCAAGTGTGGTGCAAATCTCATGCACAACTAATGTCACAACTGATAGCTATCTCAACCCTTTCATCTACCTCTTTCAATGGTCTCCACTGAACTGTCCATGCACTGTAGTGAACTGATGTGTTCTTGAGTTGAATAATGAGTTAATAATTAGTGAATTAAATAATATTTAATTCACTCCACTCATTAATAGTTGATTAGCTAGTTAAACTAATCTCAACCAGTTCAACTAAGTTAAACCGAACACAACTCCACTAGATGTCTCATTAACTCCACCAAACTTCTGCCACTGAAGTACTAACTGAAGTCAACCATACATGAGCTCACCAAACCCTTAGGAATAGCGTAATTCCTCTGTCAGATGCATGAGCCACTTCTGTAGCTCGAACTGAAGTGCTCCAAGAGAGTAAACTGAAGTTTAGAGTCCAAATATTATTAAGGGTAAATAATATTTGACTTCTCTATTTTTAGGATAGGCAGTCTAAAAATAGACTTCGACCTAAATGTCTAAAAATAGAGGTCCATCTATTTTTACCAACATGACCAATACTCCAAGAATAGCATACTGCAACTCCCAGACCATGCTCCATATGTCTAAAAATAGACATAGTCTAAAAATAGACTTTGCGCCAAAAATAGCCTACGGGCCCACTTAGTTAAGGCGACTTCATTTCACTAAGCTCCATCATCTTGTTTCATTTTCAACAAGTTGTAGTAGAAAATCTATAAGAATATTGTAATAAGACTTAATAAGGGTTGAACCCTTGTGATAAACTCGTAAGTTGAATTGTAATCCTCTGAGTTTTTCTGAGATTAATAGAAGGATTTTGGATTCATCTTGAAACAAATTGTGTTACTGTGATTACTTATATTGTTATTTATGTCTTCATTTTTTTTATCTCTACATATGTTTGAAATTATTGGGAAATATGGGTAAGATAAGATTGAATATCAATCTATTTGAAAACCCTTGTGAAATTATAATCAATTAGAAATATTTGTTAATTGGAACTTTCTATTTAAATTAATTCCTCTACATTTTTAAATTACACTTCCCTTTAAGCTTCAAAGATATTTTCTTTGGTTGTAAAAGGAGTTTACAAGCATCATTTTTATATATGATTAGTTAAATATTATGTTTCAAGATTCAATGAATCATATATTTTCATAATTTCAACCTTTCATAACATTTCAAAGCTAAAACTTTGTTAGAGGTGAAGAGTCGGCCCTTTTAATATATCATAAATAATTAAGAGTTTGCACTTGTTTATAATTTTAAAGCATTGGTCATCCAAAAATCGAAATTTAAAACATAGCATTTTAGATGCTCTGCCACAATTCCTTAAGCTAGAATTTTCTACAAAGGTCCAACATTAGATTGTCGACGTTGCTCGGGAACGAAAACATTTGAATTATCTTTTCCCTAAGAAAATAATTAGGATTTCCTTTTAATGGGGAATAAAAGGTTAGTGGGTTAGAATATTTAACCTGGCAATTCCACAAAACAAATATGGATTCACGAAAGCACACTAGATGTCACTCAAATCCTCATATTTATTCTCCATTGTCAGATCCAAAGAGGTTGGTGAGAGTTGCCTCTTTAAGATGAATATTGTAAACTTCTACTTCTGCTTTTGTTTCACTTCCACTTGAAATTGTTTCAGAAACTGATCCTTTTATACATGCTTCAATTCCCCCTCAATAATCATATTTACCACCAAAAGTGTTAGATATTATATCCAAAGGGTTTCATCTTCAGTCAAATATTCTTTTTTATCAATTAGAATCTTACCAAATTGCTGAAACTGTTTTGGAATTTTCTAAATCAGAAGAATAATTAGGGATAGAATTACCTGAATTAAAACCAAGTGATTTCATCTCTTCTGTCATTCATACCTTCCCATCCACTTCTACTAAACCTGAAGATAGTTTTTCTATTTATACAAATACTTTATTCGAAAGTGAAGAAAATTTTGACCTAGAAGTGCGGAAGTTGATTATTCAATCTCCATTCATAAAAACTTCCACAAAATCTACTCAATCATCTTCTTTTTCATCCCACCAAATTTTATCTTCATCTTCACTCTCTTCACCTAAACGAATGACTAGTTTTCAACCTATCATTCAGGCTTGTTATGCTATACTAATCCATCCTAATCAGCTGAATGGTTTTCCATATGTATATCTAAAGCATTTACCTAGGTTTAATGGAGAAACTTGTCTATCTGTTGAAGATCATTTAGCTGCATTTTTGGATTTTACTGATAATATGAACATAGAGCATGAAGATGTGTACATAATATTATTTGTTCAATCTCTTGAGGGAAATGTAAGAAATTGGTTCCAAAAATTACAGGATATTTCTATTCATACATGAAATGAATTAATCAATATATTTTAAAACCAATGGGGAGTAAAAAAGGATCATGTTTATTACCTTACAAAATTTGATGATTTGAAAAGAAACTATGGTGAACCTGTTTCTGATTTCATAAAAAGATTCAATAATATTTATAACAAAATGTCACCAGACTGTAAACCACTAGTGGCTACAACTAAGGTTATATTTTCTAAAGGTTTTGATGATGATTTCAATGTCATACTTAGTGCAAGGAGATCTATCACCTTAGCAGACATGCAAACCAATGCGATTGAAGTTGAAGCTAACATATCAACAACAAATAAAATTAAGGAAAAATCAGAAAAAACTGAGAGAAAGATGAAAACTAGAGAAGAAATCACTTCTTTTTCGAAAAATAAATATGAAGATCATAAAATAGATGAAATTACCTCTCTATTGAGATATATTTCAAATATAATTTCAAAAATGGAAGCACAACCTAGAGTAGCTCAAATAGTCTCAGATAGACCTCAAGTTCAATACAAGATACCTTTTCAGCCTCGAATCTTGCAAAGACCAAATGTTGATCAATAGATTCAACCCCCGATGATGATTGATGATCAGGAACCTGAAGAGACTGGTCCTTTAGTTACGAATGATATCAATTGTTTTGGTGATCATTCATCACAAAGTGTTATTATTCCAATTTATCATGATCAACCTTCAATCCAAAACCAAGAGGCTTCTCAAGTTTCAAAATACCAAGCCTTATTAGAATTTCTTATTGTTGAATTAAGTATAAGATATCATTTGAGACCAAAATCAGGACCTATTAGACCAACTAAAAATGTTACTATTAATGAACCTCGGGTCAAAATAGTTGAAACAAAAATAACATTGATTCAACCACTAAATTAGTCAAATGAACAAAATACATCTCACAAATTTGTTCCAACAATTTTTTATGTGGAAAAAGAATTAGAAAGAGTTAAGATTCCAATTCCATTATCTGAACTCTCTAAAAATCTAGGTTATAAGAATCAAGCGTCAAAATGGATTTAATATTCAAGTATTGATGCTGAAGGAGATGTAATTAGTTTACATGATGAAAAACCTTTAGTAGTTTTGGGTCCTAATTATAATATAATTGATGAAAATTTCTCTCCCTTCTATGTTACTTTGAAGATTCATGATTATCTCTTATATAATTGTATGTTAGATTCTGGGGCCTCTCATAATCTAATGCCTAAAGTAATCATGGACCAACTTCAATTTCATATCACAAGACCCTATCATGATCTATATACCTTTGATTCAAAGAAGGTACCTTGTCTTCGATTAATCAAATATATAGTTGTAACACTTGCTCAAACCCCTGTTAAGAGTGTAGTTTTAGATATTGTTGTTACAGATATTCTCCCAAAATTTGGGATGTTATTATCCAGGTCTTGTTGTGCCAAGTTAGGGGGAATTCTACAAATGGATATGTCTTTTGCTACAATTCCTATTTATGGGGGAGATCAGTTGAGATTATACAAAGAGGTGAGATTTATAAATACTATTTGCAACATTGATCAAGAAATAAACCATCCTATTTATGCATTTGATCATGATTTTGGATGTTTTAATTTAACATCCAATAATATCCAAAATTATCATCTCAGTGTTGAACATACTGTAAATAAACCCAAATGTATAAGCATCGATGTTTGAAAGTTGTACTTTGATGGAGCCTTTTCCAAAGATGGAGCTGGAGCTGGAATTATGTTAATTTCTCCAGAAAAAGAAACCATAACTCAACCTTTCAAGTCAGACTTCAATGTTACAAACAATGTAGCAGAGTATGAAGCCTTAATTTTAGGACTAGATTTAGCTAAAAGTTTAAAAGTCCAAAACTTAAGTGTATTTGGTGACTCAAAGCTAATTTTGAAACAAATTAGAAATTTGTGCCAAGAAAAACACCCTAGCCTCAGATCTTATCGGAATGAATTATGGGATTTTGTGGATAATTACTTTCAAGATTTTAATATTACAACAATCCATAGAGATGAAAACATTTATGCAGATTCTTTAGTAGTCTCTACTATCTCTTTCGAAATTATTGATCCTATGCATCTGCAATATCATATTCAAGTAAAGTACAAGCCTTCAATCCATGACAACCTTAAACATTGGTAAATTTTCGAAGATGATGAGAAGTTAAAAAATTTCTTACAAGCAATTGATGGATTTTAGCTCTACGAATTGAAGAAGAACAAACCAATGAAAGTAAGTCAAATGATGAAAAGGAAAGCTCACAGTTAAATAATAAAATAGTTGATCATGATATTATCCAATTGCCTAATAATTACATTTCAAAAGGATTAATTCCTCTTGAAAAAATATTTGATAATAATGATGTCTCAAAAAATTCATTAAAGTTCACAAAAAGAGGATGTGGAGGATTGTAATATTGGGACCAATGAAGAAATAAAAAATGTAAAAAATTCAACATCATTACCTCAGGAAACGAAAGATAAAATATAATAATCTTCTCAAACATTATAAATACATCTTTTCATGGTCATATGAAGAACTTAAAACCTATGACACAACTATTATTGAACACAAAATTCCTCTTAAACCTGAAGCTATACCTTTCAAACAAAATTTGAGGAGAATAAATCCAATATTGCTTCCAGCTATTTAAAAAGAGCTTAAGAAATTATTGGATGCAAAAATTATCATTCCTCTAAGATACTCTGATTGGATAGAAAATCTAGTTCCAGTCAGGAATAAAAATGGTATAATAAGATAGTGTGTAGACTTCATAAATCTAAACAAATTATATTTAAAAGATACCTATCCATTTCCAAATATGAATAAATTACACCAAAAATTTTCAAGCTCAAACATAATCTCAATGTTGGATGGATTTTCTGGATACATCAAATCCTGGTAAGTCCAGAAGATAGGGAAAAGACAACATTCACAACTCCTTAGAGTACATTTATGTATGCTAGAATTCCATTTGGCCTAACTAATGTAGGAGCTACCTTTAAAATAGAAATGGATATAGCATTTGTTGGTAAGGTTAGACAATTTTTTGTTATTTATCTTGATGATTTGACTGTATTTTCAAATTCTGATGAGAAACATCTAAAACGCTTGAGAAAGGTTTTTGACAGATGCAGGAAATATGGAATTTCCCTTAATCCCAAGAAATCTTTGTTTGCTATAAAGAAAGTAAAAACACTCAGACACATCATTTCAAAGGAAGGAGTAGTCATTGACCCAAAAATGGTCTTGCTCATTGAGGTAATTATCTTACCTAGAAATAAAAAGGAAATTCAAACTTTTCTAGGAATTTTTTTTTTTTTTTTTAGAATATTCACACCAAATTATGTCGAGATACTCAGGGATATTACTGATATAATAAAGAAAGATCATTAAGTCAAATGGATAGTGCATGCAAGGTATTCTTTTACACATATCAAGAAATCTATTTCTGAAGCTCCTATACTATCCAGTCTTGACTATTCAAAATATTTTAGAATTTTCTCTTTCGCCTCTAATACCAGCTTAGATGTTGTCTTATTACAAAAAAAAGACAGTGGAGATGAACCTATTGCCTTTTTCAGCAAAGTAATGAGATATGTTGAGTTGAAATAATATATCATAGAGAAGCAATCTTATGCTCTTGTACGAGCCTTAAAAGCCTTCATAACCTATGTCCTTCATTCTCCCATTATTGCCTATGTTCCAAATAATGTTGTAAAGGATGTCTTAACACAACCTGATATAGATGGTAGGAGAGGAAGATGGATTTCAAAAATATTAGAATTTGACTTACATATCAAATCTACCAAATTGGTGAAAGTTCAAGGTTTAGCCAAATTGTTGGTTGAATCAAATTGTAATTTTTTGGGTATCAACACTAGCATGCAAATTTCCACAGAGAAGAATACACAAGAATCTTTTCAGATTTCAGTAGAGAAGAAAACACAAGAACCTTCTCAGAGTTCAGCATAGAAGACACATAAGAACCTTCTCAGAGTTTAGTAGAGGAGAATACACAAGAACCTTCTTTTACCACAAATTCAATTCCTCTCCTGCTTCATATTGATGAAAAGTTCCAATTGTCTTAATGGTATGTTGATATTATACATTTTATTCGTGAATTTAAGTATCCTCCTGGATTCACAAGGAATCAATGCAGAAATATCAGACTGAAAGCCATGAAATATTGCATCATCAATGCCAATTTATATTAGAAAGATCCATTAAATATCCTTCTTTTATGTCTAACAAAAAATGAGACAAAATATGTCATAAAACAATTTCATGATGGTATATGTGGAGGACACTATGCTTGGAGAGAAACAACATATAAAATTCTGAGAGAAGGATTTTATTGGCCAAAATTGTTTCCACAAGTGGGAGAAAATGTTATAAGTTGTATTCCATGTTAGATATTTGCTGGGAAGCAGAGGTTAGTAGCACTTCCACTTGTCCCAGTATTTATTGAAGCACCCTTTTTACCATGGGGATTAGATTTCATAGGAGAAATAATTCCATCATCCAGTAATCACCAAAAATGGATCCAAACTGCTACAGACTACTTCACTAATCTGAAATGGGTGGCTAACTTGTTTTTCTATGCAAGCACCTTCCACTTAATTAAAACAAATTAAGGATCTTGCTTATACATGCATGTGCGGAATTGAATTCTTGATTCAAGTGTATGTGTTTTAACTGGTTTAAGGCTTTATGTGTGAGAAATTAAAAATTTGTTTAATATTATTAAAAGCATGTACAACAACCATAAATTTCAAAAAATTAACCAACAACACATAACAACAAACATAATAAAGGAGTTCACCCGCAACACTTGGGCTACGTCTCCTTGAGCCTTCGTCAATGGACATGGCTCTTTGGGATTAATATGGTAAATTTATTTACAAGCTGATGCTAAAATCCAATGGTTGTTTGGACTGTACCAATGGATTTAGAATACCAAAATACCCCTGGATTGGCTGCTCAATCTCTGGAAATGGACCTAGGTTCCCTTGGGCTTGACCTCTTCTATCGGTGTCCTTGAGCTTCCCTGAGCTTCTCTGTGGCACAAACTATCCTATAATTCTTCTTCTACTCCTGAAACATATTCTACTATATCCAACACATATCAATCAACCAAAATAGGTTGTTCATTTTCTTAGAATGAGCTCTGGCTCCCCAATATATGCCTCCAACGCCTAGTGGCACTGGGCTCCATGAAACTTACCTGTGGCTTTTTCAGCTATAGAAGTCTCCAAATGGCTCTTAAAACCTCTCCATTGGATTCATAATGTCCAAAATAGTCATAAATGACTATTCATTCACTCAAAATGGTCTTTGGCTGCTTTGGCTATGCCTCCAACACCTGGTGGCACCCTGTGGCTTTGGGCTCACTGAAAACGTCCTTGTAGCATCTCTGCCTTCAGAAGTCTCCAAATTCTTCTCCAAACCCCATAATTTGATTCATAAGGTTCAAGATAGTCATAAATGACTATTTTTTTCCTGATAATGACCTATGGCTGCCCTGACTAGGCCTTATTCTCCTAGTGGCTCCTGGCGGCCTTGGTGGCCCTTGGAACTTATCTGAAGAAACATAATGCTCATAAGTCCTCAGCTGGCTCTTCAAACCTCACCAATGGCTCTATAATTCTCAAGATAGTAAAAATTGACTATTCATTTTCTAAATTTGGCTGAGCGATGCTCAAGATAGAGCACAATCAATTTTTCCCCAATTTCCTCCACTAAATTTGGAAACTTTGCCAGTTAGCTCCACTAAAAGTGGAAGTTCACCTAAATTTGGGGGCACCTCCAGAATATCCACCATCCTTAACTGAATATTAACTAACATATAAGCAACAATTAAAGTTGTTAATGGCGCACTATGTTGAGATTCAACAAGATGATGATCCTAGTGAAAATTAAGAACCTTCACTAGGTGGGGCCCGCAGGCTATTTTTAGGTGTACGTCTATTTTTAGAATGGTGAGAATATTCTAAAATTAGCAGGATGTTGATTCTAGATGGTTGAGAAAATTCTATCTTTAGATGAGTTTCTATTTTTAGATCATAGGCGAAGTCTATTTATAGATTACATATCTAAAAATAGAATGCATGTCGATTGTTATTAGCCCTTAATGATAATCAGACAATAAATAATAACTTGTTCTCTTGAAGAAATTGAATTCAGTTAACTGATGTGGCAAACCAGTTAGTTGAAGTAATTATGCATTCCAAGGTTGGTTGGTGACTCATGCATGATGGACTTCATTGTAACTGATTTTGGCAGAGTTGTAACTAAAGATACACTAGTGAAAGATGAGTGAATTAATAATTTAATTAATTCACAAATAGTGTCTTACTTGCAACTCAAGAAATATAGCAGTTAACTACTTGCATGTCAGATCTAGTGGAGACCCAGTAGAGAGATAGGTGAAAGAGTGTGTTTGACTATCAACTGTGACTATAGTGATGCATTCAATGCATCTACACACACATTGGAGTTTCCAATGAGGATTGCACAGTCAAGGCAAGGCAATATTTAATTCATTAAGGGATCTTCTTCATCATGGATTGCGCTGTGGAGGCAGGCTGTCAGGAGGCAAGAAATTGGTGCATAGATATGCAAATTTCTGCATGACAGCGTGAGATGATTGTATATTGTACTGAGAGCTCTATGAGCTGAGCTTTGTATGAGACTGTTTCATGATTCCATGATATATATAATATATGATAGTTGGGGTTTTTAGCTTTAAGCTTTCCCAGTAAAACATCTTGTTATGTGTGATTGATTTTTCTTCATATGTTTGCAATTGGCGATTTAATTTCCTCAAAGAATTGAGTAGAAGGATTTTGTATTTAACAGTGGATTTAATTGTTAGATCAGGGGAGTCTGGTAATATAAATGCTTATTGTATTAAATTTCTACATGGTATCGGAGCAGTGTTAAACATTGAATATTGCAATATTGAAGCAGTGTTGAGTTGTGTTGGTGGAACAATTCGAATTTGCTGCAAGAATTTCTTGGTGCGATAGTTGAGTAAACATTGAAATGGATTTCAATGGTTTGTAGTTGGAGTATGCACTCGAGGGCATCTCTAACTACATAGCCTAGAAGGACAGGATGGAGTCCATGCTTGAAGATAATGGCTTGAAGGAGTTCATCGATAGCGATGTTCCTAAGCCCACTTCGACAGATGTTGCATTACTTGATGCCTGGAAAAATGAAGTAGTGAAGACAAGAAGAATTCTGTTGGAAGGTGTGAAAGGCCATATTGTGTCAATCGTTCATAGGAAAGCCACTCCATTTGCAATGTGGAAGGCTTTGAGAGATACTTTCCAAAGTAGCAGCGACAATAGAAAGCTGGCGCTGAAAGATAAACTCAGGAAAATCAAAATGGAGAAGGGCGACAGTATTCCAAATTATCTCATGAAGTTTGTTCAATGTATGGATGAGCTGGGGAGTGTGGGAATTACAGTTGATGATGATGACTTGGTGATCTTGGCTCTCCTTGGACGTTTGAAGAGTTGGCACAGTTATCAAGACTCTGGGTTGGAGAAACTGCTGGATTGGGAGCGAATTTGGTCGGATCTAGTGCAAGAGGGGATAAGGTGGAGTACCAAGGATGGCTCTTCATCAAAGCATGATGATGAAGAGGATTGTGTTTTTTCTTCCAAAGCAAGGAAAGGGAAGGGGAATAAATCCCATTCAAAATCGGAGACTAAAGGCAAGAAGCTAGATTTGTCCAAGGTGAAGTGTTTTCACTGTCACGAACATGGGCATCTTGCCACTAACTGCCCACAGAAAAAGAATAACAAGAAGGCTTCTGGAGCTACAGCTGGTGAGGCCCTTGCCTCGCAATTTGAACTTGATTTCTCTTGGATCGCATGCTTGGTTTCAAGCGCAGTGGGATCGGTGTGGTATCTTGATAGTGGTGCTTCCTTCCACATGATGGGAGATAAGGAGTTGTTCAGCGACTTGGAGGAGAAAGATCTCCAAATGCATATAGAGATGGGCGACGATGGACGATACAGTGCAACCAGAATTGGTACCATTACCTTTGAGAGGAAGTTAGGTAAACCATTTCTATTGAAATATGTTATGCATGTTCCAGGTCTAAAGAAGAACTTGGTCTCAGTCACAATGTTGGAGGAAAGAGGTTATAACGTTGTTTTCATTGATGGAAAAGCCTTCTTGCGACATAAAACAACGGGTCAAACCAAGAGGATAGGGATTCAAGTAAAGAATATCTACAAGCTGGAGGTAGATGGCTACGCTACAATGGTGGGAAAAGAAGAAGAAGTGGTGATCCGAGATGAGGGGGAATTATGGCACAGGAGATTGGGCCATATTCACCATGGCACCCAGAAGATTTTGCAACAGATTTCTACTAGATTTCCCAAGGGTACACTTGCACAGATAGATTATTGCAAGGGATGTACTATGGGTAAGTTTTTGAATACCATCTTTCATGAAAAGGAGAATCGTGCTTCGGTGATCCTGGAGAGAATTCACACAGACGTGTGTGGACCATTCTCGGTTGCTTCAATAGAAAAACACAGGTATTATGTTATTTTTGTTGATGACTATTCTCGTAGATGTTGGATCTTATTCATGCAGAAGAAGGATCAAACATTCTCAAATTTCTGTGAGTTTAAAGCATTGGTGGAGAAGGAGTCGGGGAAGCAAGTGAAGGCTCTGCAAAGCGATAATTGTGGTAAATATATCTCGAACGAATTCAAATATTTATGTAGAAAAGAAGGAATTCGAAGAGAACTCATAGTGCCTCATAAGCCACAATATAATGCGGTCACGAAGAGGAAGAACAAAATGATCATGGGTGCTTCACGAGCTATGCTGCATGATCAGGGCCTACCAATGCACTTGTGGGCAGAAGCATGCAACACTGTAGTTTATGTGCAAAACCATTTTCCTCATAGTACTTGGCATGAGTACACCTAAAGAAGCTTTTACTGGTAAGAAACCGAATGTTTCTCACTTTAAGATTTTTGGCTCATCTGTTTATGTTCATGTGACTAAGAATGCTAGGAAGAAGTTGGAGCTGACTGCGGAAGTTGGGATATTTGTGGGGTACACAGAAACACCCCATAATTATCGTGTGTATTTTCCAAACAGTCGGATGACTGTGGTGCAATGGTATATAAAATTCAATGAGGAGAAAGCCATGAAGTTGTTGCTTGAGAGGGAGCTACACTTGCATGCAGAGGAGGAACTGCTTGTTCCCAAAGATGAGCCTCAAGATGTGGATCAGCCATAGGAGGAGGATCATGGAGTGGAGGAGTCCACTCATGCAGAGCCAAACATCAGAACTAGCAGAAGGCATACCACATAAGCTGAGAGGCTGAAGCTTGATGCGGCACAGAATGTAGGAGCCCCTACTTCATAGCACAGACAGAGACAGTCTCCTGACCAATTCACTGGATGCATGGCTCTCATGAGAAAATGTATTGTGACAGATCCATATTATTTTCAGGAAGAAATGCAGGAGTCCACATGGGTAGATGCAATGGTGGAGGAGTATGACTCCATTTTTAGAAACATTGGTTGTGATAAATCAGTGGTAGGTTCAAGATGGATCTACAAGATAAAGCAATCTGCTGATGGGAGTGTTGAGAAGTATAAGGCAAGATTTGTTGCCAGGGGCTTCTCACAGATCGAGGGGATTGATTATGAAGAAACCTTTGCACATGTTGCACAGTATTCTTCCATAAGGACCATCCTTGTTCTCTCAGCACAGATAGGTTGGCACATTCATAAAATGGATGTGAAGACCGTGTTCCTTAATGGGATCATTGAGGAAGAAGTGTACATTGAGTATCTTGAAGGATTTGAGATCTTCAACAGCGAGTCGCATGTGTGTAGAATCAAAAGAGCGTTGTATGGGCTGAAGCAAGCACCCCGTTCTTGGTACACTCAGATCGATAGTTATTTCACTGGACTTGGCTTCACTAAGAGTGAGGTGGATGCAAACCTATACTAGATTGTGGTGGGGGGTAAGATTTTAATCATTTTTCTTTATGTTTATGATTTAATACTGACTGGTGATGAGCAGTTGATTCACTCCTGCAAGGAGGATGTTGCAAAGGAGTTCGAGATGAAGGATATGGGCCTCCTTCACTATTTCCTTGGATTGGAAATATGGCGACGAGAAGGTGAACTGTTTGTGTCTCAAGGCAAGTATTCTCAGGTGATACTTGATAAGTTTCACATGGAGGGCTGCAAACCCATGGATACTCCTCTTCCAGGAAACTGGAGGAAAGAGGATGCTACATTGGCAGAGGTAGTGGATGCTACTGTCTATCGACAGTTGGTGGGTTCGCTCATGTATTTAGTTAATACAAGACCGGATATATCCTATATGGTGAAACAGCTTAGTCAAGCAATGGTTAAGCCTACCAAGCTCTTTTGGAAGGCAGGCAAGAATGTCCTGAGATATCTCAGGGGCACATCTGAGTATGGCTTATGGTACATACATACGGATGAGGTGAAGTTGCATGGCTTCACAGATGCAAATTGGGCAGGCAGCCCAACGGACAAAAAGAGCACATCAGGAGGGGTTTTAGTATCGGATCCACAGTTTTTTCTTGGTATAGCAGAAAATAGAGATCTGTGGCACTCAGTTTAATAGAAGCGGAATACATGGCAGCAATTCAAGCTGCATGTGAGCTTATCTAGATGAGGAAGATCCTGGTCGGTTTTTTCGGTTCTCATTTAGATCCTACAGTGATTCATTATGATAATCAGAGTTGCATTAAATTCTTGATTAATCCTATGTTTCATGATAGATCTAAGCATATAGATATCCGGTATCATCATATCAGAGATTGTGTGCAGCGGAAGATCATGTTGCTTTAGTACATTCCTACGAAATATCAGGATGCAGATATTATGACGAAGGCGCTCACCAAGAGAAAATTTGAATACCATAGAGACAGGATCAGCGTGAAGGATAATCCCTTTCTTGTTGAGAGGGAGTGTTGAGATTTAACAAGATGATGATCCTAGTGGGGCCCACAGGCTATTTTTAGGTGTATGTCTATTTTTAGAAAGGTGAGCATATTCTAAAATTAGCAGGATGTTGATTCTAGATGGTTGAGAAAATTCTATCTTTATATGATTTTCTATTTTTAGATCATGGGCGAAGTCTTTTATATATCGCATATCTAAAAATAGAATGCATGTCGATTATTATTAGCCCTTAATGATACTTGGACAATAAATAATAACTTATTCTCTTGAAGCACTTGATTTCAGTTAACTAATGTGGCAAACCAGTTAGCTAAAGGAATTACACATTCCAAGGTTGGTTGGTGAATCATCCATGATGGAATTTGTTATAACTGATTGTGGCAGAGTTGTAACAGAGTTGGAAGATTACTTATGGGAGTTGTTATTTAGTTTAACACAGTTAAGTGAGTTAAACTCAGTTCTGATAGTTGTAACTAAATACAAACTAGTGAAATATGAGTGAATTAATTATTTAATTAATTCACAAGTAGTGTCTTACTTGCAACTGAAAAAATACAGTAGTTAACTACTTGCATGTCAGATCCAGTGGAGACCCAGTGGAGAGATAGGTGAAAGGGTGTGTTTGACTATCAGTTGTGACTATAGTGATGCATTCAATGCATCAACACACATTGGAGTTTCCAATGAGGATTGCACAGTCAAGGCAAGGAAATATTGAATTCATTCAAGGATCTTCTTCATCAAGGATTGTGCAGTGGAGGCAGGTTGTCAGGAGGCAAGAAATTGGTTCATAGATATGCAAATTTCTGCATGACAGTGTGAGACGATTGTATATTGTACTGAGAGCTCTATAAGCTGAGATTTTTATGAGATTGTTTCATGATTCCATGATATAAATAATATGATAGTTGGGGTTTTTAGCTTTAATCTTTCCCGGTAAAACATCTTGTTATGTACAATTGATTTTTCTGCATATGTTTGCAATTGGAAATTTAATTTCTACAAAGAATTGAGTAGAAGGATTCTGTATTTAACAATGGATTTGATTGTTAGATCAGGGGAGTTTGATAATATACATGCTTATTTTATTAAATTTCTACACACTAATCTGAAATTAGTGGCTTAATCTCCGTCGGTCCCACACTTATGCGTTAAATATATGTTTTTCGCATTCAATTTCAATTTTGATCACCGTGGCTCATTGGTTTAAACTTTAGTGTGTGGGGGTGGAGGTCCCGAGTTCAAAACCCAACCCTGCCTCCCTTGTACCTTTTGCGCATTTTAATAAATGGATGGACTTTGCAAATGGTATTAACCATTGAATTTTGAAAATTTCAAACTTTGGAAATTCACATTTGGTTTATACGTGGGTTTAACAATGTTTTAATTTATAATTTAATTATAATATATATGATATATATATTATATTTTATTATATATAATATATAATATGTTTGTTAAAACATATAATATATTTTATTTTATCATATATATATATATATATATATATATATATATATATAATCATAAATAAATAATTTAAAAAAAAAACAATTTCCAACCTTAGTTTTATTAGGAAATTTACCCCCACATAGACCAAACTGGAGAAATCAAAGGTGCCACTTGGTGCGATGTCATTAGCTGTTGCTGGAGGACTTTCCTCATGAGATGACTAGGCTACCACATCATCCTTTTACCTACTCTACCCAACTTTTTTAGTTGTTTTCGAAAGCGAACAACAGGCCATAACTCACTCATACAAACTCAGAATTTGATCAAACGATTTGCATTGAATTCCTGGTGACGAGGTCTACGTTCTCGTCTTGGTTTGAAGCATTTCTAAGAACTTTTAACTTTTAGCTAATTTTAGGCCTTGATCCAAATTTTGATCAATTCATCCCACTGAAAGGCTTTTGGACACACAAAAGCTAATAATTATCTGCTTGAGCTTCAACACTCTTCTACTTTTAAGTTATATCAACTGATTTTACTTGACAAGTCTTCTTTGACAATCACATTGACATTCCTTGTGTCGCAATTGGCCATGTCTCTCAACCATGGCTATTTGGTTGTTGCTGACCCACTTTAGCATTGTTGGCTACTGTAAACTGATGCATACCCTGTTGTACCATTGTTCTCTCTATGTGCTTGGCAAACTGTTATCCTTCCCATTAAGAATGAATTCCCTCTTGCAACAAATTCATACAAGCTCTGTCTTGTAAATCCACTTTCCAAATTAAGATCACAAGATGAGTGAACTCTTGTTGTCAACAAAAACACCAGCTTGTTCTACAATGGCTACAAAACACCTTTCATCTTGTCCACTTATTCACTGCATTGACCAAAAATTCCTGCAACATATTCTCACAAAAACACACGATCAATCTTGAAAATAAAATCTTATGCAATAATTGAAATGAAGACCACCTCTTTTTTCTTCTTCAAAACATTGATTGTCACCTTCCTATAACATCACATACATGGTGATCCTCTTGCACATTGGTGTAGGTTTTAACCCTGAACAGAAATTATCTACACATGAATCTTATAATAGAAAATAAACAATAGTGAGAGCATAAAACATAAAACAGATAAACACAGAGATTTTCCCCTGGATCCCAAATCGGGACGACCAGCATGATTTTTCATTATATTCCTTTTAGTGTTACAACACATATTTATACATGCCGAAACATACATAAACCCCAATCCATTAACCCCGCATTAGAACATAACCATAGTTCCCTTGACCGGATCTACAAAATACCAAGGGCTGAAAACCATCGTACCCCAAAACCATGTGCAAAATCATGCACAAAACATGGGTGGGTCCGCCTATGAGTGGGTCCGCACACCAAACAAATTTTCGCCCGGGCACTACCCCGAACCCCAACAGTGGGGGCTACCTCCCCGCTTGTGACCCCCCTGCTGCGCCCGGCGCAAATTACAACGTCTAGGGCTAGTCGTGGAAAGAATATAACACATACCCAACATTCTCCCACTTTTTGTTTTCTTTCCACAGGGGGCCATAGTAGGGCTTAGTCATTGGGCCAATTCTTCAACACCCATTGTTTCTCTACACCAAGAGAACTTCTGAGTGCTCACAGACTTCGTCAATGCATCTGCAACATTCTTCAAAGTGTCCACCTTTACCAGAAACACCCTTTTAGCCTCAACCATATCTCTAAAAAAGTGATATTGAACATCAATGTGCTTTGTCTTTGAATGATAAGCAGGGTTCTTAGCCAAGAAAATTACACTTTGGCTATCACAGTCTATCCTTATAGCTTGCTGTACCAACCCCATACTTGAACACAATCTCTGCAACCAAACTGCTTCCTTGCTTGCATGAGTAGCTGCTATGTATTCTGCCTCTGTAGTTGAAAGCGCCACTACAGACTGTCTTTTACTCATCCAACTGACTGCACCTCCAAATAGGCTAAACACATACCCACTTGTAGATCTTATTTGGTCTCTCTAGGATCTCATGTTTATGTCTCACATGATGGGTCCTCTGTCTTTAGATACATGAGAATCCCTTATTATTGTTAGTGTAACCCCCTTATTGTTATTATTGAACCCTTGTAACCCCCATTTTGTTATTATTGTGCCCTTAAATTATTATTTTTAGGTCGGCTAGGATTACATTGTGGCCCACTAGGGTTACATTATGGCCCCATGGACACCTATATATAGAAAGGAGGTTTTGTAAATTGTATCATCCAAGAATTGTTCATTTATGTAATGTATCGAAGGTTTCCCCCTTGAAGTGGCTCATTTATAAGGTGTTGATATCTCTTTTCTTCTATTTTTGGAGCTGGTTACACAACATTTGGTATCAGAGCTTTGGATTCTAGGGTTTCGCTGCTCCAAACAGGTCATCGTGGAATGTTCGCTATAACTTTTTTTCTACAAAGCTTCAGAAGCTAAAATTTTTAGGGTGCGAAGCTGAAATCGTGAGGAAGTTTTTCTAAAAATTTCAGAGCTTGGTTCGCAATATTTGCGGAGATATGATCTGTGGAAGTTAGGTCTTTTTTCAGGTTCCTAAACAGGTCATCGTGGAATTTGCGCTATAAAAAAATTTCTACGAAGGTTCAGAATCTAAAATTCATATGGTGTGAAGCTGAACTCCTGAGGAAATTTTTCAAAAAATTTCAGAGCTTGGTTCACAATATTTTTGGAGATATGATCTGTGGAAGGTAGTGCTTTTTCAGGCTCCTGAATTTCATCTCAAAGAGGTGATCGTGGCAAAATTTCAATAACTCTCTCTCTGGGCATCAGATTGGAGTGCCGTAAAAAGAGATTGCAACTACACGGACTGCAGTTTCTTGGCTAAAAATTGCAGAGACGAAGGACAAAACAGTGACACATGGAAAGTCATACAAGTTCGCTCTACTGAACCAGTCTAGAATTAGGTCATTGTGGGAGATTGGACATAACTTTCTCTTGAAGAATCCAAATCAGATCATACCTGTGGAATTTGAAAGATAGTTCAGAAGGATACTATAGTAGTGAATTTTAGATATTGAAGATTCTCAATTACAGATATAATTCAATTTAAATACAGAGCTCCTAAAAAGAAAGTAAAAGGTGTGTATTTTTTTCCAAATTGCATAAGTCTTGTTTGAAGAATCAAGTTGAATTGATTCCAAGGGAATACTGTAGAATAGATATCATATTGGATTCTAAAATGGCCCCTAAAAAGAATTCAACTCCCATTAAGCCTTTAGAAGGCTCTACTATGACTCATGAAGACGAAGAATGGCAACATGACATATCAAAATTACAAGAGCAAGTCTGACAAATTTCGCTCTCGCAAAGAACAACAAAAAATGAAATGGAAGTTTTGAAAGAAGGCATGGAAACTAAGATGGATGGTTTGAAGAAAGGCATGGAAGCTAAGATGAATGGTTTGGAAGCTAAGATGGATGGCATGGAAGTGGGCATGGAAGCTAAGATTGATGACATGGAAGCTAAGATCGATGAAAACATGAAAGACAACATGGAAAACATGAAGAATGATCTAAAAGCATACATGGAAGGCTTGATGACAAGCTTAAAACAATAAACGATTCCTAATGGCGGAAATATAGTAGAAGAACCTCATGATGAGAACAAAATAAATGTTAATCATGATTTCATAACCTCTAATGTTGGCGGGAAGAACCGCCATATTCCAAAAATGGATATGAGGAAGTTTGATGGAAAGGATCCTGTAACATGGATACTACAGATGGAGCAATATTTTGATCTCCATAACGTGCAAAACACACAAAAGGTACGCATTGCAACTTTACATTTAGAACAAAATACATTTGTATGGTATCGATGAATTTTCTCCCATAAAAAAAATTGTCACTTGATCAATATTTACGGAGGAAATGATAGCACATTATGAGGATACAAAGAGCAACACCTTCTTTAGCCAATTGATAAATCTCAAACAAAAGGGTTTAGTGGGGCAGCACATTGAGGACTTCCAAAAATTGAATATAAGGGTAACTGATATTCCAGAGGAACACAGGATTGATCTCTTCATAGGTACTCTAAAAGATAACATCCAACATGAAGTTCGTGTTTTGGAACCTGATTCATTGGAGAAGGCATTCAGGTTGGCAAGAAAAGTTGAATGTAAAATTATGGCGACAAGGAAACCTACCACTCAATTCTATAAAGAAGGAAGTGTTGCTACGCCTAGATTTCCACAACCTACAAGGTTGACACCACAACAATTGGAAGAAAAAAGAGCAAAAGGGCTTTGCTACGGTTGTGATAGAAAATACACTAAAGGTCATAAGTGTGCTGAGAAGAAATTATTTTACATAGATTGTGAAGAGGAAGAAGAAAATGAACAAGAAGAGGATATACACCAGGAACTAGCCCCAGAAGAGGAAGAAATGAATCCGACCATATCATGTAATGCACTAGCGGGAATTACCACTCCTCAAACTCTCAAGATAAAAGGACAAATCAAGAAGAAAAAGGTAATAGTGTTGATTGATTCAGGTAGCACCCATAATTTTATTCATTGTAAGGTAGCCAAGGAATTAAATTGTTTCCTATACCCAGCACGAGAATGTCAAGTGATGGTTGCAAATGGAGGAACTATAAATTGCTCTGGAAAATGCCATAATATCAAGCTAACCATGGGGGAATATGTGTTGACTAGTCCAATGCTTTCCATTCCTATGGGAGGTGCTGATGTTGTACTAGGAGTACAATGGTTACAATCTTTAGGGACGGTAGCTTTTAATTTTCAAGAACGTTTCTTGAAATTTTTTTTAGAAGGAAAGGAAGTCGAATTACGGGGTATTGAAGGGAAGCCGGGAAGGATAATAAGCTCTAATGTCATGACAAAGCTTCTAAAGAAAGAACAACGAGGCATAATTGCACAATTATGCTCACTAGAAGTTCCGACATCAAAATCATCTATTTCTGCATATCTCCAACAAGTCATGGACAATCATTCCAAGGTGTTTGAAACTCCCAAAGGACTCCCACCTATTCGTGATCATGATCATGCTATTCATTTGATTCCAGGAAGTGCTCCTCCAAACATTAGGCCTTATAGATATCCTTACTTCCAAATGAGCGAAATTGAACGTATCATTGCAGAAATGTTAGAGGTGGGTATAATTCAACCTAGTCAAAGTTCTTTCTCTGCTCCTGTAGTTTTGGTACACAAGAAGGATGGATCATGGCGAATGTGTTCGAATTATAGGGAGCTCAATAAGCTCACCATTAAAGACAAATTTCCCATTCCTGTGATTGATGAATTATTGGATGAATTACATGGAGCAATTTATTTTACCAAGTTGGATCTTCGTTCGGGATATCATCAAATTAGAATGAAGACTGAAGATATTCCAAAAACAGCATTTTGAACTCATGAGGATCATTATGAATTTTTGGTCATGCCTTTTGGCCTTACCAATGCACCTTCTACATTTCAAGGGTTGATGAATTCCATTTTCAAACCCTTCCTTAGAAAAATTTCTAGTATTTTTGGATGATATACTAATCTACAATAGGTCTTGGAAGGATCATGTTCAACATGTTGACAGGGTGCTCAAACTATTGCAGGAGAAACAATTATATGCAAAAACATCCAAATGTTTCTTTGGAGTACAAGAGATGGAATATCTGGGTCATATTATATCTCACGAGGGTGTTAAAGTAGACCCTAACAAAATTAAAGCCATTAAGGAATGGAAAGTCCCCAAGACAATAAAGCAGTTGCGAGGATTTCTCGAGTTAACAGGCTATTATCGCAAGTTTGTTAAGAATTATGGGAGAATAGCAGCACATCTAACAACATTATTGAAGAAAGATGCATTTTCATGGACTCCTGAAGCAACTAAGGCCTTTGAACATCTTAAAGAGGCAATGTGCCTAGCACCGGTCTTAGCTACGCAAGACTTCACAAAAACCTTTATTGTGGAATGTGATGCCTCAGGAAATGGAATTGGTGCAGTTTTAATGCAGGAAGGAAGACCCATTGCTTTTGAAAGTCGTCCGATCAAAGGAAAGTATTTACAGAAACCTATTTATGAGAAGGAAATGTTAGCAATACTACATGCACTAAAGAAATGGCGAACTTACCTAATGGGAAGACACTTCAAGATAAAAACTGATCATGATAGTCTTAAACACTTTTTGGAACAAAGACTATCATCAGAAGAGCAGCAAAAATGGGTCACAAAGATGTTGGGTTATGACTTTGAAATAATCTACAAAAAAGGAAAGCTTAATGTTGTTGCGGATGCACTCTCAAGAAATAATGAAGAGGTGGAAGCATTGCTTTGTGCCATTTCTATTATCCAACCAGATTGGATAACTGAAGCAAGAGATGAATGGAAGAAGGACAAAGATGTATGGACACTCATTCCAAAGTTGCAGCAAGATCCTAGTACATCTGATACATTTAGTTGGAAAAATGATTCCTTATGGTACAAAGATCGCTTATATCTTTGTAAGAATTCCCAACTAAAACAAAAGATTCTTCTGGAATTGCACACTTCTCCTTTAGGAGGACACTCAGGATTTTTAAAAACTTACCACAGGGTGAAGAAAGATTTTTTTTGGGATGGCCTTAAATCTGATATTCAAAAGTTTGTGGCAGAATGTTTGGTTTGCCAGCAGAATAAAGTTGAGACAATTAAGACCCCGGGACTTCTACAAGCTTTATCCATTCCAAGTCAACGTTGGGAGGAGATTTCAATGGATTTTGTCATAGGTTTACCTAAGTCCGAAGGAAAGAGTGTCATCATGGTGGTAGTTGATAGACTTACCAAGTATGCACACTTTTGTGCATTATCTCATCCATTTAAAGCAAGTACAATTGCTACTACATTTATGGATAGAATTCAAAAGCTACATGGAAGCCCAAAGGTTATTATGAGCGACAGAGATCCCATTTTTACTGGAAATTTTTGGACGGCGTTATTTTCTTGTTTGGGTACTCAATTAGCTCATAGCTCATCTTATCATCCTCAATCTGATGGTCAAACTGAGATCGTAAATAAATGTTTGGAAGGATATCTTCGTTGTTTTGTATCCGATAAACAAACACAATGGGTCAAGTGGTTACCTCTTGCTGAATGGTGGTATAACACTTCCTTCCATACTGCAGCAAAAATGACCCCATTTATGGCACTTTATGGATATCATCCACCATCCATCACATCATATTTAAGAGAAAATTCGAAGGTTCCAGCAGTGGAAGATCACATCGAGCATCGGCAAGAAGTTCTCCAACTCTTAAAGGATAACCTGAATTTGGCACAAAATCGAATGAAACAACAGGCAGATCAACATCGCAGCGAGAGAAGTTTTGATGTAGGAGATTGGGTATTTTTACGGCTACAACCATATAAACAAATGTCCCTCGAGCAAGCTAAGAAGGATAATAAATTATCGCCAAAGTACTATGGTCCTTACAAGGTGTTGCAAAAGATTGGTACTATGGCATACAAATTGGAGCTTCCTGCTTCTTCGCGAGTACATCCAGTTTTCCATGTTTCACGCTTAAAGAAGGTTATAGGAGAAAATCTTCCAGTTCAAACAATATTGCCAGAACTTGATGAGGAAGGAAAAATCATATTGGAACCAGAAGCGGTCATGGAAACAAGAACTCGACAACTACGGAATCGATCAATTTCAGAGTATCTCATGAAGTGGAAGAACTTACCCACTGAAGATTCTACATGGGAGGATGAGAATTTTATACAGAAGCACCCAGAGCTACTCAAGCGTTGAGGACAACACTTTTTTGAAGGAGAGGGGCATGTTAGGTCCCTATGTTACTAGTATAGTCCCTTATTGTTGTTAGTGTAACCCCCTTATTGTTATTATTGTACCCTTGTAACCCCCATTTTGTTATTATTGTGCCCTTAAATTATTATTGTTAGGTCGGCTAGGATTACATTGTGGCCCACTAGGATTACATTATGGCCCCATGGACTTCTATATATAGAAAGGAGGTTTTGTAAATTGTATCATCCAAGAATTGTTAATTTATGTAATGTATTGGAGGTTTCCCCCTCGAAGTGGCTCATTTATAAGGTGTTGATATCTCTTTTCTTCTATTTTTGGAGCTGGTTGCACAACACTGCATCAACAAAACCACGAATGTCCAACATTATTTACAATCCTGGTCTTCCCTAGTATCACAAGCCATAATCACTAGTGCCACATAAATATCTGAAAACCCGCTTCACTGTTGTCCAATGCTCCTTCCCTGGGTTTGACATAAACCTGCTCAATACTCCCACTGCATGTGCAATGTTTGATCTAGTACAAACCATTGCATACATCAGGCTGCCCACTGCACTTGCATATGGAACACGAGACATATCCTCCTCTTCTTCTTATGTCTTGGGACACTGTTCAGCAGATAGCTTTACACCTATAGGAATAGGAACATTCATCGGTTTACTATCCTGCATATTGAACCTCTGCAATATAGTCTCGACATACTTCCTTTGGTTTAACCAGAGCTTCCTCTTTTCTCGATCTCTCTTAATTTCCATGCCCAAAATATAGTTTGCAGCACCAAGATCCTTCATGTCGAATTTGGAGAAAAGTTGGGTCTTCAAATCTTGGATAATTTCTTTGTCATTTCCAATCAACAACATATCATCCACATACAAGACCAAATAAATAACACGTTCACCAATTAATTTAAAATAAACACAGTGATCCTCCTTGCTTCTGGTGAAGCCAAGTCCCCGTATATAGGTATCAAATTTCTGATACCACATCCTTGGTGACTTTTTTAACCCATACAGAGACTTCTTTAACCTGCATACCAGTTCTTTCTTACCCTTCACCACAAAGCCTTCAGGTTGCTTCATGTAGATCTCCTCTTCTAGATCCCCGTGAAGAAATGTTGTCTTCACATCCATCTGTTCTATCTCAAAATAAAATGCAGCAACAACAAATAAAAGTAATCTAATAGAAGTAACTTTGGCAACAGGAGAAAAAATATCACCAAAATCAATTCCCGGCACCTGGGAATAACCTTTTGCTACCAACCGAGCTTTATATTTCTCCAACTTGCCTTCTACATTCATCTTCTTCTTAAACACCCATTTTCTCCCAATGGGCTTCCTTCCAGCCGCCAACTCCACCAAATCCCATTCCTCATTTTTATGCAAGGATGCCATTTCATCAACCATGCCCTCCTTCCAAATTTTTTCATCCTCTGAATCTACTGCTTCCCTAACAATTCTGGGATCATCATCAGTTATAGTTAAGGCAAAACCTGAACAGAAAGCAGATGGACTATACCTTTCTGGTTTCCTTCTTTCCCGAACTGATCTTCTCACAGCTGGAGTTTGTGGCTCTTCCTCTTCTGATTCTTCTTCTATTGTAGAGTCTAATTCATCCTCCTTTAGCTCAAACTCTATCTTCTCAGGTTCCTTTGGTAGGAATTCATGTGTAACAACATCTTTCACCTCTCTAAACACCACATCTCGGCTGTACACAACCTTCCTTGTTTCTGGGTTCCAAAGCTTGTAACCCTTTAAACCATCTTATACCCAATAAAGATGCACCTTTCAGATTTATTATCCAACTTGGTCCTTTTCTCCTTTGGAACATGTACATATGCATCACATCCAAATACCCTTAGATGTGAAAGGGAGGGTTTCTTACCAGTCCATACCTCATGTGGGGTCTTATCCTCCAACGCTGATGAAGGTGATCTGTTAACTAAGTAACATGCAGTCTCCACTGCCTCTGCCCAGAATTCTTGTCCTAACCCGGTACCACTGAGCATGCTTCTTGCCTTTTCCATCAGTGTTCTATTCATTCTTTCTGCAAATCCATTTTGCTGAGGTGTGTATGGAGTAGTCTTCTGCCGTGCTATACCACACTTCTTACAGAACTCTTCAAATTCCTTCTTGCAGAACTCCCCACCATTATCTGTCCTCAGCGCCTTTATCTTCTTCTCTGTCTGGTTTTCCACCGGAGCCTTAAATTCTTTAAATTTGTCAAAGACTTCAGATTTCTTCCTCAAGAAATATATCCATGTATTCCTTGAGAAGTCATCTATGAATGAAACATAGTACACGGACTTTCCCAGTGATGGAACTGACACAGGCCCAAACACATCACTGTGCACAAGTTCTAATATCTTGTTTGCCCTCTTAGCACCAGAAGGAAAACTCACCCGATTCTGCTTCCCATATACACAATGCTCACAGAAATCGAAATCCAGAGAAAAATTAGACATACCTTCTACCGTACCATTTCATCTTACCCAGTCACCTGAAAGACATTCTCTCCAATATGTCAATGGCGATGCCGCATGTGATCACTTTCTCCAAAGACAGCTAGGCTTTTCGATCCACTTTCAGGAACCACATAACTGTTACACCCATCAATAACAGTGCTACCTTGTAGTTTGTACAGAGTTCCAGTCTGAACTCCCTGCATTAATACCAGTGCTCCCCGAACCATCTTGCAGGCATCTTTCTCGAACACTATTTTTACACCTGCATCATCCATATTGCTTACAGAAATCAGATTTCTGGCCAATGCAGGAATATGAAGAACACCAGGAATTGTTCTAATTGTTCCACCTTGCAGCTTCAGCTTGACCTTTCCACGTCCAACGATTTTGGCCTTCCTATCATCCCCTAGGAAGACATCACCACCATCATATTTCTCATACTCGCAGAACCACTCCCTATGGGGAGTGAAGTGAAAGGATGCACCTGATTCAATCAACCATGACTCATGATCTACATGTGTATTTGAAGAAGAAGCCAAATACACATCCCCACCTTCATCCGCGGTGGTTTTTGCCTCTACAGAAGGAGCATCATCACATCCCTTTCCTTTCTCAGGAGCTTTAGATCTGTAGTCCTTTTTGTAGTGCCCTTCCTTTACGCATTTCCAGCATACCTTTACAAACTTTCCAGGAGATTTAGATCTCCCTCTAGATTTGAATCTCCCACTTGAAACCTTATTCTTGTTTTTGTTTTGGGACCTTCCTCGTACAGATAAGGCATCTCCATTCTGGCCCTCCATATTTCTCCATCTCATTTCCTCCGACAGCAAGGCTGAGACAATGTCATCAAAATTCAAGGTAGTTGTATTGCTACCTATTGCAATAACCAGACTATCCCACGAGTCTGGTAGAGAACACAACAAACTGATGCACTTATCTTCATCTAATATTTTAATATCAACAGATGACAGCTGACTTACCACAGTATTGAAGGCGTTCAGATGCTCTATCACCAAGTCTCCATCCTTCATCCTTAGGTTATATAGCTTTTTCCGCAGGAACAACTTATTCACCATAGACTTAGATTGGTACAAAGTCCCAAGTTTTTCCCACAAATTCTTCATCGTAGCTTCCCCAGATACATTCAACAATACTGAATTTGAGACACATAGCCGTATTGTGCTCTTAGCCTTCCGATCCAGTTTCTTCCAGTCTTCATCTAACATTGTCGTTGGTTTAGTACCTGGATCTACCGCGATCCACTAATCTTTATCCACCAGCATATCCTCCATCTTGAGCTTCCACAACTCAAAACTCTGACCATTAAATTTCTCGATCTCTATCTTTCCACCGCTCGCCATCTTCTTTCACCGCAAGAATCGATCCCGCAGATCTCCCATTGAATAGGGTCTACCTCAGGCCCGAGCAAAAAACCCTCAGTAGCAAAGGCGTCCCCTTGAAGCCGAAACAGCTCTGATACCAAATGTAGGTTTTAACCCTGAACAGAAATTATCTACACACGAATCTTATAATAGAAAATAAACAATAGCGAGAGCATAAAACATAAAATAGATAAACACGGAGATTTTCCCCTGGATCCCAAATCAGGACGACCATCTTGATTTTTCATTATATTCCTTTTAGTGTTACAACACATATATATACATGCCGAAGCATACATAAACCCCAATCCATTAACCCTGCATTAGAACATAACCATAGTTCCCTTGACCGTGTTAGTGCTCAAATCTACCTTAGGCTGAAATAAGGTAAAACTCAAGGCTACATCAAACCACGCTCAGCCTCGTAGCTAGCCCTACGAGGACAGGAGAGGGCTCTCTCCGGGTCTATCTCGGCAAAAGATCTTCAAAGGGGCTGAGATGACTTATAACGAATACTGATTTTAGGCTAGTAAAGAGATAGGTAAGTTTGATTTTGATTTTTTGGGTTTTTGTTGAAAATATGGGAAAAACAATTTTGGGTCCGGGGATAAGGCCAGATCTTCGCAGAATTCGAGTTGGGGCGAGGTAGGTAGTAGTCTTGATGCTTTTGATCGGGTATATGGATGGATCAGAACAACAAGGAGCTGAAGAGGGCAAGGGTGAACATGGATCCTCTTCAAACAGTTGAAAACATGTAAAACTAAACAAATTCAAAGGTAGAGCACTGAAATCAATGGATTCAACCTCATTTACTCATTCATTTAGTTTCAGAAGCATAAGAAGGGAATGGCATACATTAAACATGAAAGAACTTACAATAAACTGAGAGAAAACACCATCAAGAACTGAAAGCCACAAGAATCCTAATAGGTGCTGCAAAACCTCTGATCTTTCCTTAGCCAAAATATGAAAAATATGTACAATAGTGTGCCAAAGTTTTCCCAAGAGTCCAACCTATCCAACCTGTAGAATGTCTCAGAAATTACATCATATAGACTATCCTAACCCCTTCCCATGTCTCTAGGGGTCGAATTCCTCCTTCTAGGAGCAGTTTCAACTAATTCTAAACAAGGAGCTAGAATATAGGCAGCCAAACAACTTGCCTCTAAAAGGAAGGAAACTGATTCTTTCACTTGATTTTTACTTTTTTAGGAGTGAATCATCTAGAATAGGTAAAAATGAGTCCAAGTTACATGTAAACCATAATATTACATCAAGATAAGTCAAAAATTACATCCACAAGAAAAACTGGTCCAACTGGCCGAAATTCTGAGCTGGAAGGTGAAAATTTGACCAAAAATCTATATGCGTAGCGCGCCTGAGCCATATGCGTAGCGCGCCTTTCAGCCTACTTTTGGGGCACTTCCTGGAGTCCGAATTGAGCTCATGATAGCTCGTTGGAAATCCTTGGATGTTGGATATCCAACCCAGGTGGAATTTTTAAATTTGGAGCTCATTTTCCCCTCCAAAACTTCATTCTCCTACAAGTACTTCCTGCTGGTGCAAAAGGTGGCAGAAAGGTGGTTTTCATGGTGTTTTTGGGCCTTTTGATCATTCATAACTTGATGAAATTCTTCGGACATACTGGAGCATGCGTAAATTACCATGAAAAATCCAAAAATATAAATTTTTCCTTCAGCAAGTGTCCCAATCATAAGCGAGCGCGTCGACGCGCTACTCATATGGCTGAAAAATCTGTTTTGAGACCAAAATTTTTCAAAATGACAAAAATTTCTCCAAATTTGCTCAAATTCAGAGTGAAGACCCTCCATCATGTATCATGCCCAGCCAACGAAGCCTCGGCCAAAATCTGGAGTGGATCAAGTGTTTCACGACGCTTCAGTGTCCTTCTGGTGTATGCAGTTCAGTGGTGCAATCTCTGTCTTGGTCATATAATGTATTGATGTCTGCCTCCATGATGTTGCAAAATCTGTGTTGGCTTGATTGAGATGAACAATGAGGATTTGGTGCTTTTTTTTCAAACGCCAAATGTGGGAGGAACTGTGGGAAATAGGGCCGTGTGAATAGTGGACTGTGGGAAAATGAGCTATGGGAACAACATGATTCAATTAAGTGAAGAAAATATGATTGAGTCAAGTGAAATTAAGGATGTGAGTACAGTCACTTGACTGTATGGAATTTTGGAACCTATAACTGATATGAAGGATGGAAAGTGGTAACAAATGACAAGTTTTAGGGATGGGATATAGGGAAATAGGAGAGGGACGAAGTGATATGAGTGATTTTAAAGGGAATAGGGAAAAGGGAGGCATTGTATGATGATATGACAGTAGTGGGGAAAGGAAAATACAAGTGAGATATGGAATTTTGTGGCACCAAAGTCAAATTCTAAAACTTCAAATTCAAACCCTAAAGAGGCATTTCTTTACAAGAGAGTAGGATTTATGTTCTTCAACATTCATACTCTTACAACCGATCTTCAAACAACTCCAAACACTGACCAAAGATAATAGAAAGATGATTTAAACTTACATGAGGCAAAGGAGACTGAGAGAATTTGAATTTTGAAGAGCAGTGGCAAAAATTTTGTGTTCTGGCCCAATGCGTAGCGCGCACTTTATATGCGTAGCGCGCTACATAGTGCATTTTGCAGGAGGCTTTTGGAGGCCTTCCCAGTGTCCAAATTGAGTGTGTGATAGCTCGTTGGAAATATATTGGAGTATACTTTCCAACCCAAGTGGAATTGTTCAATTTGGAGTTCATTTACCCTGTCAGAAATCAAATCTCCCAACACTACTTCCTGCAGGTGCATCAATTCTCCTGAGGCGATTGTATTTTTGACATTTCTCTAAAACCATTATACCTGTGTAAAAAGTGAAGGATTTTTTCCTTCCTTGGCATGTTTTGTACAAAAACCTCTCTCATTTTTCCAAAATTCATCTTTTATTGCTCAGAAACATGATTTGAGTGAAACCTATCCCGATGTGTGAAACAAGGGATTTTGTCGAAATGAAGCGAAATAAAGGGGATAAGGGGCTTCTAAATTCTTGGAGAAATTTTGGGAAGTAGGGAGGGATGTTAGGAAATAGGGGAAAGTGGAATCTCAGAGATTGAGTGAGGGGAAGGGGTCCAAAAGGGAAAAACACAGGCCTAGCCTAGAAAATTGCCAAGTTGTGGCAAGAAACTAGGGTTTGTGGAAAAATGAGGAATTTGGGGAATATCAGTGATGGGAAGTGTTTAATAAGGTACATTAATGATAGGGGAGGGTGTATGAACATCAGGATACAAGTTTTTCTAATGATTTGACCATCCAAGAGAAATTACCTCCAAAACCCTAGGAGAGGGAAATGGACCTTACCTAGGCACAACTAAAGCATGAACAAGCTGTAAAATGACCCAACGGAACTTGACATGATGATGAAAACCCTCTGAATGATGGTACACTCAGCTGAATGGTGACATGAACCGACATTTGGACAACTTTGAAAAGAGTGAAAACAAACCCTAGACCTAATGCCTAGTGAGCAAATTTTGCTTGAAGACTCTTTGAAATGACAAAATTTGACCTTGACACCTTAAAATCACTTTGTAAGAGCATGTTTGATCACTGAAGGAAGGCTGCAAAGGCTGAAACTAACATACCAGATCTACAAAATACCAGGGGCCGAAAACCATCGTACCCCAAAACCATGTGCAAAATCATGCACAAAACATGGGTGGGTCCGCCTATGAGTGGGTCCGCACACCAAACAAATTTTCACCGGAGCGCTGCCCCGGACCCCAACAATGGGGGCTGCCTCCCCCCTTGTGACCCCCCTGCTGCGCCCGGCGCAACGTACAGCACGTGGGGCTATTCGTGGAAAGAATATAACACATACCCAAAAATTTGTGTATCAATTTATTGACTCGTAATCGACAAACACCCTTGACTAAAATATAATTCGTGCAACATGCGGCATTAACAACAAGTCGACATGAAATTTGAAATATAATCGACACAAGACGATATGAAAAGTGTGCAACACAATCGACACAAGTTGACAAACATATGCGCGACAAAATCGACACAAGTCAATATACAACATGATACATATTGACAACACTCGTGCATGTATCTATGTACAATGAACCTATTTACAAGTTCATCATTTACACATACAAACTCATGCATATGTATACTTCTCTTTCTTTCAAGTACCAACAGGTATATAATCCCAAAACATGTGGGTGACTATAAGAGCTGAACTGAATGATATTTCTGCAACATAAGTGAGTAACATACCCATCTTTTACACCTCCACGGTGAAATTGTGCAACAAAAATAAATTCCTTCAACTGAACAACATTCACATGCAATCTTGCATCATACAAGTTGGGATCCATTGTTGGAACTTGTCATACTTTCAACATAAATTCATGCATACATATACAAAAAATTTGCATCTATGTACAAATTAATGTATGTCTTACTGGGTCAAAAAATCAAACCACTTCTTACCAATCCACTTCCATGGCGATTTTTCCTACTGAACATCTTCTTCTTGTGAATCATCTGGACTCACATCAATGATAGAATCGATGGTCACTTTTTTTGATCAACGGTTGTCATTGATTTCAACCCAAGAAGCACCAGGGGCTACCCCAATATTGGATAGGAATTTTTCGCTACAAATTTAGTATATTCTGGATCAAGAATGCTTTTTATGGTTTCTACTTCTCGATATGTTTCCGTTGATATATGCATGCCACGTAATTCTTCATGGTTTGAGAGATATTCATGTTTGAAGTTTGTACCCCTAGTTAGTGGGCTAAAACCCCATGGGGTTGTGGCATGGGTCATTGAAAAGTCATAATTAATATTTTTTAAGCTCCTAAAATCCCTCCCACGTTCACATGTTGAAGCCCCTCTCAACCTAAGCATTTATATAAATTGTGATCCTCATATCCTCCTTATGTAAGGGATTTCGCCATCTGAAATAGGTCATTGTGGAATTTTCTCTCTAACTTTTTTCTAAAAAGGTTCAGAAGCTGAATTTTTTTTTAGGAGAAGACAAAATCCTAAGGAAGCTCCTATAAAATTTTCAGATCAAGGTGCACAATATTTTCGGAGATATGATCTGTGGAAGTCAGTGTTTTTGCAGGCTCCTGAAATTCATCTCAAAAAAGTGATCTTGGGAAAATCGTCATAACTCTCTCTCTGAGTATCGGATTGGAATTATGTAAAAAGTGGCAGATAGTGCATGGACTTTAGTTTTTTCTCTATCAATTTCAGATCTGAATGAAGAAACAGTGACACATGGCACGCTGTACAAGTTCGCTCTACTGAAATAGTCCATAATTAGGGCATTGTGAGAGATTGGGCATAACTCTCTCTTGAAGAATCCAAATTGGGTCAGACCTATGGAATTGGAAATATGACTTAGAGGAATACTATAGAACCAAAAATAACATATTGGGGATCTGAAATAACAAAGATACACTAGATTCAATATTGAGCTCCTAGAAGGCAAGAAAAAGCTAGATCATGTGTTGTCAAGGGCTGCAAAGAACCAGACTTTCTAGGGCAGAAAAGCAAAGAAAGCTGCAGTAGAGGGTAGCATGACAAGAGCAGCAACCAAGTGCAAAACAAAGCAAGAATTTCATCACATGAATTCTTCAAGTGGGTAGCACTATATACAGTCACTGTAAAGGTATCATTGTACTAAGTCATTGTAAATACATTATTGTAAAAATTGTCCTAGTGTCTATCTACCAAGAGTTGAAGAGGCAGTGTCGGGAAGTCTACGATCATCATTAGGTGGTTGTGTCATAGTTGGGGTTATGTTCTAGTGTGTCTTCTTCTTTTACATCATTATATATCATTGTAAAGTGGACCATTTTCCCTGGTACGAGAGTCCATTCTTATTTTATTCTTCTATAGGGTGGTAGGGTGGTGCTAGGGTGAGTTGTAGTTCATTGGGTGTTGAGGCATCCATTTAGTTGACTACTGAAGAATCTTGGGTGTTGGAGTGTCCATCCAGTGGGAGATGGAGAAGAATTCTTTTCTAGGTTCTAGGAAGTTGGAGCTTTATTTTCAATTGGAGTTGAATATTAAAGAATTATTAGAAAAGAATTAGGTGGTTTTTGTCCCGGAGTGGGTTTCCACCTTAAAAACTTTGTGCATTTGTGTTCCTTTTTTTACTGCTATCATTGTACAAACATTGATAGTAATTGAAGATTAACTAATTCTCTAATTGAAAAGAATACTGATTCACGACCCCCTCTTAGTATTTCCAACAACTTTCTCATCAGTGTTTTTATCCTCTTGCTTCATTTTCTTGGGAAGAGTGTTGGATCTAGTGTCCAACATTGGGCAATGTGATGTCCATTTTTCTAGAAATGTGTGAAAATATTTTTCATCTTCTGTGAAAGTCGCCTTCGCTTCGACTGTTTCTTGTATGCTTTCATTCTCTTCCATCATTTTGAAACTTCATGCCATACACAAACCACAATAGGAACATCAACTCTTTCTCCCATTCATGCATGCAGAATTGTCATGTTTAACATAGTGATAAACAACATAATTATGGGAAGAATTATACCTTGAATGTTTCTTTGAATATCCATATTTTTCACCTTCTTCAGAAGATGAACTTGAAGAGGTTCCAACTCTCTTTTGAATACCAACAAAAATTTTCATGTCTTTAGAGCTATCAAAACTCTCTTGTTTGCCATAAGCTGCATGTCTAAAAACATCTTGCTGCAACATGAGTTTAAAACAATGGCATTCATCTTGAATACACACTTTGCATGTTTTTGAGATTGAACCTACAACAAAATTTCTTCTTGAAACTCTCTCAAGCGCTTTCATGGCTATAGAGTTTTCGCCATAAGGTTTCCCATAGCCTAGACCAAACTTCTTAGGCCTTTCCTCAACCATAATAGGCTCAAAAATTCCTTGTGCATGTTTTCCTAAAACCTTGCCTTCATAGCCCATTTTTAACATAAATTTGGACCCTATACCTCTAGTCTATTTTTCAAATGAACCTACACATCTATCTGAAGAGGAATTTGAAGACAAATTTGAATGATTTACCTCTGCTTCAAGCATGTGTTTGGTTAAGTCCTTTTGGGCATGATGGAGCTGCATCTCCATCTCATGCATTCTTTGGAGAATTCCTTCTTTCTATTGCTTCATAGCAACCAATTTTTCATGAATTCTAGTGCTTTCCCTTACATATTCACACAGAATTTGCACCATATCCTTCAGGATGTAGAAGTCCCACTTCATCTCTTTATCAAAGAGTCTTTCAAAGGAGGAGGATTTAGAAACATCACTTGATGAAGTTGTCATCACTATGTAAATGAATTAAAGAACTTCAACAAAAATTCACAAATCTTCAAAAACAATTGACAAAGCTTCTTAACAATTTGAATGTAGATTCAAGCTCTTCTCTGCAGCTTGTATCTCTTCTTCAAGCAACTGATTTTGGAAACAATCCCTCTTGTGCTTCAAGGGTTGCCTTGAGGTCCTTTCGGTAAGGAGGATGCTTTCAGACTTCTTCCTTCTTGTCCTCGTTTGGACTTATCTAGTAGTAGCTCCCCTTCACCTCTAGCAAACTCAAACTTGTAAACATCAGTCAATTTGTAAACAGTTAAATTCTTTGCATTGTTAAACACCCTTCAAGTCAAACAAGCAAGCAAGCAACCTTGTGCTCTATCAAGAAAGCAACCTAGTGCTCTATCAAGCAAGAAACCTAGTGCTCTAATACCAACCTGATCTGAAATGGGTGGCTAAATTATTTTTCTATGCAGGCAACTCCCACTCATTTAAAACAAATTAAGAATCTTGCTTATAAATACAAGTGCGGAATTGAATTCTTGATTCAGGTGTATGTGCTTTAACGTTTTTAAGGTTTTATGTGTGAGAAATTAAAAAATTGTTTAATCTGATTAAAATCATGTACAACAACCATAAATTGTAGCAAATTAACCAACAACACGTAACAACAGACATAATAAAGGAGTTCACCCTCAACACTTGGGCTAAGTCTCCTTGAGCCTCTGTCAATGGACTTGGATCTTTGGGATTAAGATGGTCAACTTTTTTACAAGATTATGCTCAACTCCAATGGTTGTTTGGAATATACCAATGGGTTTAGAATACCAAAATACCCCTGGATTGACTACTCAATCTCTGGAAATGGACCTAGGCTCCCTTGGGCTTGACCTCTTCGGTCAGTGTCCTTAAGCTTCCCTGAGCTTCTCTTTGGCACGGAATCTCCTAAAAGTCCTCTTCTACTCCTGAAACGTGTTCTACTGTCTCCAATACATATCAATCAACCAAAATAGGTTGTTCATTTTCTCAGAATGAGCTCTGGCTCCCCAAACTATGTCTCCAACACTTAGTGGCACTAAGCTCCCTAAAACTTCCATGTGTATTCTTAGGCTCTAGAAGCCTCCAAATGGCTCTAAAAACCCCTCCATTGGATTTAAAACGTCCAAAATAGTCAGAAATGACTTCATTCGCTCAAAATGGCCTCTAGCTGATCTGGTTGTGCCTCCAACACCTGGTGGCACCCTGTGGCTTTGGGCTCACTGAAAACTTCCCTGTAGCATCTTGACATTTATAAGTCTCCAAATACTTCTGCAAACCCCATCATTAGATTCATAAGGCTCAAGATAGCCATAAATGACTATTTTTTTCCTGAGAATGGCCTTTGGCTGCCCTGGCTAGACCTCATTCTCCTGTTGGCTCCTCGTGGCCCTAGTGGCCCTTGGAACTTCTCTGAAGAAAAATCATGCTCTAAAGTCCTCAATTGGCTCTAAAAACCTCACAAATGGCTCTAGAATGCTCAAGATAGTCTGACTATTCATTTTCAAAATTTTGCTGAGTGATGCTCAAGATAGAGCGCAATCAAATTTTCCCCAATTTCCTCCACTAAATTTGGAAACTCTGCCAGTTAGCTCCACTAAAAGTGGAAATACACCTAAATTTGGGGGTGCCTATAGAATCTCCGCCATCCTTAACTGAAGATTAACGAACAGATAAGAAACACTTAAAGGTGTTAATGGCGTACTAATCCGAAATTAGTGGCTTAATCTCCGTTGGTCCGATGCTTATGCATTAAATATATGTTTTTCGCATTCAATTTTAATTCTGATCACCGTGGCTCATTGGTTAAAACTATGGTGTGTGGGGGTAGAGGTCCCAGGTTGAAAACCCAACCCTACCTCCCTTGTACCTTTTGTGCATTTTAATAAATGGATGGACTTTGCAAATGGTATTAACCGTTGAATTTTGCGAATTTCAAACTTTAGCAATTCGCATTTGGTTTATATGTGGGTTTAACAATGTTTTAATTTATAATTTAATTATAATATATATGATATATATATTATATTATATAATATATATAAATATATTATTAAATCATAAATAAATAATTAAAAAAAAAACAATTTCCAACCTTAGTTTTATTAGGAAATTTACCCCCACATAGACCAAACTAGCAAATCTGAAGGTGCCACTTGGTGCGATGTCATTGGTTTTTTCTAGATGAATTTCCTCATGAGTTGACTGGGCTTCCACATCATCCTTGTACCTGCTCTGCCCATTTTTTTAGTTGTCTTGGAAAGCGAACAATAGGCCATTACTCACTCATACGAACTCGGAATTTGATCAAACGAGTTGCGTTGAATTCCTGGTGATGAGCTCTACGCTCTCATCTTGGTTTGAAACATTTCTAATCACTTCTAATTTTTAGCTAATTTTAGGCCCTTATCCAAATTCTGATCATTCACTAAATGGGTAGAAGCCATCCCTGTCAAGAATGAAACATACACTATTGTCATCAAATTCATTGAAGAAAACATATTATCCAGATTTAGTTGTCCACAAAAAATCGTCACTGATAATGCACAACTTTTTAGCAGTACCAAAATGATATATTTTTTCCAAAAGTATCAGATTTTATTGCATCATTATACCCCATATTACCCTCAAGGAAATGGATTGGCAAAATCACCGAACAAGAGTTTGATAAAATTTATCAAGAAGGTACTAGTAGATCATAAAAGGAATTGGCATAGTCGTCTCAATTATGCAGTTTGGGCTAACAAAATATCACCTAAGAGATCTACTGGTAAATCCCCTTTCCAACTTGTTTATGGAACTGAGGGAATCTTTCCCACACAATTAGCTTTTCCTGTTATGAAATTTTTACAGGAATCATATGAGAAACATGATGATTTATCAAGAAGAATCAGTCAGATCATCGAGTTAAATCAAGATAGAAATGAAGCTCAATTCAAGCTTCATCTATATCAGAACAAGAAGAAAAAATTATTTGATAGAAAAGATAGGGAAAGAGACTTCATGCAAGGATATTTAGTTTTAAGATGGGATTCCAGAAGAGAGGAAAGATGAAAACATGGTAAATTTAATAATCTTAGGTTAGTACCATTCAACATCGTAGAAGTCAAGGGTAATAACACTTTTATTTTGCAGAAACTAGAAGGAAGACATTCTTCATTTCCTGTCAATGGACAATATCTTAAAAATTACATTCAATATTAAATTTTCTCTCAAACAATATTCGTTTTACATCACTGGTTTTATTTAAATGTTGTTGTAAGGTGTGATTTCACAGCAAAGAAAACCATAGCCCGAAGAGAAGGTACATGGATCTGCATGTTCTCTACATCCTGCAGGGGGAAGAAATCCCCAGATGGAGCCGATGTTGTAACTTACCTATACCAACTACATTTTATTTTTGTATAAAAGGAATATATATATATATATAAATAAAAATAAAAATAAAAACTAAAATAAAAAATGTGTGAAATAAAAGAATAAAAGAAAATAAAAAAATACAAATAATCACCCCTACAATGTGCTAGTTAAAATGGCGCTTTCAAAATTTTAAATAAAGTTTGATTTATATCTTTTTACCACACGACGTGATGTTTTGTCATTTTTTAAATCACTCCTGCACAGATCAATGACAGGAGGATGATTTCAGGCCCCCTCGTGCTATCGACGATTAATCGAGAAGGGTGGGGGGTGAAAATCAGTCCATGCCCAAATTTCTTAAGGCAACGTGTCACCCCAACAACCTTTTCAGGGGGTCCTCTCCCAAAACCCCTTACCACCTACACCCACCCTCCTGAAAAACCCCCAATATTCCTTCCACGCCTCCGCCCACACTTCAACCCATTGCTTCGTCTCGTCCCCTCTCACCACTTGTCGACATTTCTGCCTTCCATATTACTGCCATCTCATCCCCTATCTACGTCATCACCCTCCATGTCGGTTGACCGTTGGTACATTCAAATATCCCACCAATCGATCATTTTATAAATTAATGCTCCCACTTATCTAGGTTGATATTGGTGGCCACCCGCCTTGTTGAAGATTGCAACAAGAAACAGTGAAGGAGGCATCTTGAAACATCATTCCTAATCCTAGTTGGAAAATTATCACCTAAACTAGGTGGGGCCCACACAGGTGATTTTTGGCGCAAAGTATATTTTTAGACATGTCAATCATATTCTATGAGTTGCAGGATGCTATTTGTGGATGGTTGATCAAGTTGGAAAAATAGATGGATTTCTATTTTTAGACATATTGGGCAGAATCTATTTTTAGATTGCCAGTCTAAAAATAGATATGTCGAATATTATCTCTTACTAATATTTGGACTCTAAACATTATCTTATTCTCTTGGAGCACTTTAGTTAAGTGCACAGATGTGGCACAGGAGCTGACAGAAGGAATTACACTATTCCTGAGGGTTTAGTGGAGCTATTTCATGGAGGACTTCAGTTAGAACTCATGTGACAGAGTTTGGTGGAGTTATAGAAGTAGTTGGTGGAGTAGTGTTTAGTTTAACTCAGTTAGACACAGTTGAGCTAGTTGTATCTAGTCTAATTGATTGATACACTATTGAGAGTGGTGTGAATTAATTATTAATTAATTCACTAAATAATAACTCATTAATCAACTGAAGAATACATCAGTTAACTACAGTGCATGGACAGTTCAGTGGAGACCAGTGGAGAGGTAGGTGAAAGAGCAAGTGTGACTATTAGTTGTGACTATAGTGTTGCATTGTTTGCACCACAAATTTAGTGGAGATGCCTATGAGTATTGCATGAGCAAGGCTGGCCCAATTTGAGTTCATCTAGAGCCATTCTTCAGCAAGGATTTCACAGTAGAGGCAGGCTAAAGGCTGGCAAAGATCAGTGCATGGATTTGCAAGATCGGGCCTAATTAGTGTGTAGCGATTGTATTGTACTAAGAGCTTGACATGATCAGCTTTGTATGAGTATTGTTACATGATCTCTATGACGTATATTATATATAGATAGTTTGGGTTTTTAGCTTTAGGGTTTCCTGTTAAAACAACTGTGTTAATGTGTGTGAATTTTTATGGTTTCAATGTGTGCATCCAATTGATTTAATTTCCGCATGTGATGATCAATGGTGGAATAGATTTTGTATTGTGCATGAAGTTAAAATAGTGTGTGATCAGGAGAATATTGGACATATGCATGCATAGTGCATATAATTTCTACATGGTATCAGAGCATTGATCGTTGGAGCAATTGCAAATTATTGAAACAGTTGAGTTTTGTGCTGGTGGAATTCGAAATTGCTGCAGGGTTTTCTTGGTGTCAAAGTTGAGCATTCATTGAAATGTATTTCAACAGATTGCGATTGGAGTATGCCCTTGATGGAAGCTCGAGTTATATTTCATGGAAGGATAGGATGGAGGCAGTGTTGGAGGATAATGGGTTGAAGGAGTTCATAGATACTGATATTCCTAAACTGGGTTCTAGCGATGCAGCTGCACTTGACTCATGGCAAAAGAAGGTAGCAAGGTGTCGAAGGATTCTATTGGAAGGTGTGAAGGATCACATTGTGTCCATCCTTCATGGTAAAGCCACTCCATTCTTTATGTGGAAGGCTTTGATAGAATTGTTTGAAAGCAGAAGTGACCAGAGGAAGTTGGCGCTTAAAGACAAGCTCAGGAAAATAAAAATGGAGAAGAATGACACTATTCCGGTATACTTGACAAAGTTTGTCCACTGTAGGGATGAGCTTGGGAGTGTAGGAGTTAGTGTGGATGAAGAATACTTGGTGAGCTTGGCTCTCCTTGGGCTTCCGAAGAGTTGGCATAGCTACGAGGACTCTATCAATGGTCGAGAGAAATTGCCAGGATGGGAACGACTTTGGTCGGATCTTGTGTAGGAGGAGATAATAGGGGTACCGAGGCGAGGATGACTCTGCATGATGTTATGATGCTTCGACCGGTCACCGAATGGAAAAGAGCGTGACATGTCCAAAGTGAAGTGTTTTCATTGTCACGAACATGGGCATTTCGCCACAAATTGTCCACAGAAGAAGAAGAACAAGCAGGCTGCTGGAGCTACATCTGGTGAGGCTCTTGCCTCACAATTTGAGCTAGACTTTTCATTGATCGCATGCATGGTTTCTAGTGCATTGGGATTGGGGTGGTATTTTGATAGTGGCGTTTCCTTTCACATGACGAGAGATGTGAACCTTTTCAGTGACTTGGTGGAGAAAGATCTCCACTTGCATGTTGAGTTGGGAGACAAAGGATGATACAATGCGACTGGAATTGGTACCATTACCTTTCAGAGTGATTCATGTAAACTCATTCTTTTAAAAGATGTAGTGCATGTTCCAGGTTTAAAGAAGAATTTAATCTCAGTCGCAATGTTAGAGGATAAAGGGTATGATGTTGTCTTTAGTGAAGGAAAAGTTTTCCTTCAGTAAAAAGCAACAGGACAAGTCAAGAAGGTTGGGATTCGAGCCAAGAATCTCTACATACTTGAAGTAGATGGGATTTCTACGGAACTTCCTACTGTTGGGAAGTGCAAGAAAGACATGCAATTGAATCTTGAGAGGGAGATGGATTTGCATGCAGGTAAGAGTGAACCTTGGGATGTGTATTAGCCATAAGATGAGGATCATGGAGTGGTAGAAACCACTCATGCATAGAAATTTCGTTTGAGATGGGCAGAGGGAGTGCATGTAGCTATACCACTAGGTGAGAGGTGGGGCGACATGCATGAGTAATCCCAAGAGGATATTTCTGGGCAGGATTCATGGAGATGGTGTGGATCTCATGAATTGAACCTGGCTATGAGGTTCCCATAGAGTAGCAGTAGCATGATCAGTTGGATTGATGCAGGCAGATCAAAGTGACAGTGTCAGATACTGGAGCGCGGTTCAAAGTTGACAGCAAGTGCAGAGTGCATGGGTGCAGAGTTCAACAGCAAAGTGGTTCCTGAAGACATGTGTAGTAGCTACGCAGAAGTCAAAGACTTTGATGATAGATGCATCATATTTATTGAGTTGTTTGGAGCATGTTCAGTTTCGAAAGAGTTGCAGAGCAGATGCATGGAGTTGCATGGCACTTGCAAAGGTTGCAGGGCGAATGCATGGAGTTGCATGTCACATGCAAAGACAGTCCTTTCTTGTTGAGAGGGAGTGTTGAAGATTGCAACAAGAAACAGTGAATGAGGCATCTTGAAAAATCATTCATGATCCTATTTGGAAAATGATCACCTAAACTAGGTGGGGCCCACACAGGTGATTTTTGGCGTAAAGTCTATTTTTAGACTATGTCTATTTTTAGACATGTCGATCATATTCTATGAGTTGCAAGATGCTATTTGTGGATGTTTGATCAAGTTGGAAAAATATATGGATTTCTATTTTTAGACATATTGGGCGGAATCTATTTTTAGATTGCCAGTCTAAAAACAAATATGTCGAATATTATTAGCTCTTAATAATATTTGGACTCTAAACATTATCGTATTCTCTTGGATCACTTCAGTTAAGTGCAAACATGTGGCACAGGAGCTAACAGAAGGAATTACGCTATTCCTGAGGGTTTGGTGGAGCTATTGCATGGAGGACTTTAGTTAGAACTCATGTGACAGAGTTTGGTGGAGCTATAGAAGTAGTTGGTGGAGTTGTGTTCAGTTTACCTCAGTTAGACACAGTTGAGCTAGTTGTATCTAGTCTAACTAATTTATACACTAGTGAGAGTGGTGTGAATTAATTATTAATTAATTCATTAAATAATAACTCATTAATCAACTGAAGAATACTTCAGTTAACTACAGTGCATGGACAGTTCAGTGGAGACCAATGGAGAGGTACGTGAAAGAGCAAGTGTGACTATCAGTTGTGACTATAGTGTTGCATTGTTTGCACCACAAATTTAGTGGAGATTCCTATGAGTATTGCATGATAAATGCTGGCCCAATTTGAGTTCATCCAGAGCCATTCTTCAGTAAGGATTGCACAGTAAAGGCATTCTAAAGGCTGGCAAAGATCGGTGCATGGATTTGCAAGATCAGGCCTGATTAGTGTTTAGCGATTGTATTGTACTAAGAGCTTGACATGATTAGCTTTGTATGAGGATTGTTACATGATATCTATGACATATATTATATACAGATAGTTGGGTTTTTTAGCTTCAGGCTTTCCCATTAAAACAACTGTGTTAATGTGTGTGAATTTTTATGCTTTCAATGTGTGCATGCAATTGATTTAATTTCCGCATGTGATGATCAATGGTGGAATAGATTATGTATTGTGCATGAAGTTAAAATAGTGTGTGATCAGGAGAATCTTGAACATATGCATGCATACTGCATATAATTTCTACAACCTATTCCAGCTAGTCAGTTTCATCAATTTTCTTATGTACTACTTTTAGCAGTTATTCGAGTCTTGAACTTTTGGAGTCGTTTTGAGGCCCCAAATGACATTTTTTGGGCATGATTCTTCTAGAAATTTCATAGAAATCGTGATTACAATTGTATTCCTCATAGAGATCTTTCCAACTAGGTATCATACATGTCAAACATAGATAATATGACCAAGTTACGACCCCGTGAAGTTGGCTGCCCAACTAACTGTTAGAAAATTATATATTACAGAGCAATGTAACACATAAAATATGTGGAAAACACAAGCACACAAAATAGATAACACCAGAGAGACATAGATATACGTGGTTCACCCAGTTTGGGCTATGTCCACCCCGAACAACCAGTCCTTCCTTTCTATTATCCAGCAAAATGAAGGGACACAACCTACAATAGATTCACTGTAATATCCTTTGTTCCCTCTCACAGTCTCCCTATCTGTTTCTCGCTCTGAGAATACACGTACAATACACAGCCACAATACAATACCCTCATACAAGCGAGGGGTTGCCTCCTAGGGAAAAAAACCCTAAACTAAACATAACTTCTACCGTCAAATCATCCTCCTAATGAATGGCCCATATTAACTAGAAATTACTATACTTTTACAAGGCAATTTTACATCTGTTTTTAGCTTCGGGGGCACTACCCCTTAAACCCCCCGTCAGGGGGGGGGGGGGGGGGGGGGCCTCCATAAAGTCGCATCTGCCCCCCCCGGACCCCCCAGGAGGCGTTTAATTATGGGTGGCATTGCCACCCCATTAAGGTACAGGGTTCTAACGTTGTGATACAAAATAAACAAGATAATTAGGCTCCACACCCAACAATCTCCTACTTGGAGACTGATTGTAGCAACTCCACCGCTGCTTCATTTGCTAGACAATGACTCCTCTTTGGACCTGGTTGTTTCTCATCTTTATCGTCATCCTTGAAGACCAATTGAAACTGAGCATAATCTTAGTTTCTCCCTGGTTATAACTTTTATTAACATATCTGCAGAATTCTGGCTAGTTCTGGCAATATTGTTTGAACTGGAAGATTTTCACCTATAACCTTCTTTAAGCATGAAACATGGAAAACTAGATGCACTCGCGAAGAAGCATGAAGCTCCAATTTGTATGCCATAGTACCAATATTTTGCAACACCTTGTAAGGACCATAGTACTTTGGAGATAATTTATTATCCTTCTTAGCTTGCTTGAGGGACATTTGTTTGTATGGTTGTAGCCATAAAAATACCCAATCTCCTACATCAAAACTTCTCTCGCTGCGATGTTGATTTGCCTGTTGTTTCATTCGATTTTGTGCCAAATTCAGGTTATCGTTTAAGAGTTGGAGAACTTCTTGCTGATGATCGATGTGATCTTCCACTGCTTGAACCTTCAAATTTTCCCTTAAAGATGATGTGATGGATGATGGATGATATCCATAAAGTGCCATAAATGGGGTCATTTTTGTTGCAGTATGAAAGGAAGTGTTATACCATCATTCGGTGAGAGGTAACCACTTGACCCATTGTGTTTGTTTATCAGATACAAAACAACGAAGATACCTTCCAAAAATTTATTTACTATCTCAGTTTGACCATCAGATTGAGGATGATAAGATGAGCTATGAGCTAATTGAGTACCCAAACAAGAAAATAATTCCGTCCAAAAATTTCCTGTAAAAATTAGATTTCTGTCACTCACAATAACCCTTGGGCTTCCATGTAGCTTTTGAATTCTGTCCATAAATGTAGTAGCAACCGTACTTGCTTTAAATGGATGAGATAATGCACAAAAGTGTGCATACTTGGTAATTCTATCAACTACCACCATGATGACACTCTTTCCTTCGGACTTAGGTAAACTTGTGATAAAATCCATTGAAATATCCTCCCAACGTTGACTTGGAATGGATAAAGGTTGTAGAAGCCCCAGGATCTTAATTGTCTCAACTTTATTCCGCTGGCAAGCCAAACATTCCACCACAAACTTTTGAATATCAAATTTAAGGCCATCCCAAAAAAATTCTTTCTTCCCCATGTGGTAAGTTTTTAAAAATCCTGAGTGTCCTCCTAAAGGAGAAGTGTGCAATTCTAGAAGAATACTTTGTTTTATTTGGGAATTCTTACAAAGATATAAGCGATCTTTGTACCATAAGGAATCATTTTAGCAACTAAATGTATCAAATGTACTAGGATCTTGCTGCAACTTTTGAATGAGTGTCCATACATCTTTTTCCTTCTTCCATTCATCTCTTGCTTCAGTTATCCAATCTGGTTGGATAATAGAAATGGCACAAAGCAATGCTTCCACCTCTTCATTCTTTCTTGAGAGTGCATCTTCAACAACATTAAGCTTTCCTTTTTTGTAGATTATTTCAAAGTCATAACCCAACATCTTTGTGACCCATTTTTGCTGCTCTTCTGACGATAGTCTTTTTTCCAAAAAGTGTTTAAGACTATCATGATCGGTTTTTACCTTGAAGTGTCTTCCCATTAGGTAAGTTCGCCATTTCTTTAGTGCATGCAGTATTGCTAACATTTCCTTCTCATAAATAGGTTTCTGTAAATACTTTCTTTGATTGGACGACTTTCAAAAGCAATGGGTCTTCCTTCCTGCATTAAAACTGCACCAATTCCATTTCCTGAGGCATCACATTCCACAATAAAGGTTTTTGTGAAGTCTGGTGTAGCTAAGACCGGTGCTAGGCACATTGCCTCTTTAAGACGTTCAAAGGCCTTAGTTGCTTCGGGAGTCCATGAAAATGCATCTTTCTTCAATAATGTTGTTAGAGGTGCTGCTATTCTCCCATAATTCTTAACAAACTTGCGATAATACCCTGTTAACCCGAGAAATCCTCGCAACTGCTTTATGGTTGTAGGGACTTTCCATTCCTTAATGGCTTTAATTTTTTTAGGGTCTACTTTAACACCCTCGTGAGATACAATATGACCCAGATATTCCACCTCTTGTACTCCAAAGAAACATGTGGATGTTTTTGCATATAATTGTTTCTCCTGCAATAGTTTGAGCACCCTGTCAACATGTTCAACATGATCCTTCCAAGACCTGTTGTAGATTAGTATATCATCAAAAAATACTAGCACAAATTTTCTAAGGAAGGGTTTGAAAATGGAATTCATCAACCCTTGAAATGTAGAAGGTTCATTGGTAAGGCCAAAAGGCATGACCAAAAATTCATAATGACCCTCATGAGTTCGAAATGTTGTTTTTGGAATATCTTCAGTCTTCATTCTAATTTGATGATATCCTGAATGAAGATCCAACTTGGTAACATAAATTGCTCCATGTAATTCATCCAATAATTCATCAATCATAGGAATGGGAAATTTATCTTTAATGGTGAGCTTATTGAGCTCCCTATAATCCAGACACATTCACCATGATCCATCCTTCTTGTGTGTTATTGCCTAAATCCACCTTAGGCTGAAGGAAGGTGAGATTCAGGGTAACATCATACCACGCTCAGTCTGGTAGCTAGCCCTACCAGAACAGGAGAGGGCTCTCTCCGGGTCAATCTCAGCGAAAAGTAGTCAATAGGGCTTGAGATGACTGAAATGAATGTTAATTTTAGGCTAGGTATATAAATAGGAGGATTTGTTTAGATTTTAGGGTTTTTGCTGGAAAAAGGGAAAGGCAATTTTTGGGCTTGGGGATGAGGCCAAATTCTTGCAGAGTTCAAGTTGGGGAAGGGAAGGCAATGAATTTGATGTATTAGATTAATTGAATGGATAGAAAAGACTGCTGAGGCACTGAAGAGGGCAAGAGGGTGCAAGGATCCTCTTCAAACTGACGAAAAAAATATAAAACTAAAGAAAAGTTTAAGGCAGAGCACCAGCAAACTAATGAATTCTACCTTAGTTACTCATTTGTTTAATTTCTGAAGCATAGAGAACGGAAATGGCATACATAAACATTAATGAAACTTACAGATACATGGAGAAAAACATCATCAAAACTCAGAGCCACAAGGATCCCAACAAGTGCTGCAAAACTCTAGTCTTTCCTTTGCCAAAAATCTGAAAATGAATATACAATGAGGTGCCAAACTATTCCCAAAAGTCCAACCCTGAAAAATGACTCAGAAAATACATAATATAGACCATCCTAACCCCTCCCATGCCTATAGGGGTCGAGCTCATCCTTCTAGGAGCTATTTCAACCAATTCTAAACTAGGAACTAAAATCTAGGCAATCAAACAACTTGCCTCTATATGGAAGGAAACTGATTCATTCATTCAATTTTCACTTTTTAGTGAATGAATCCTCTAGAACAAGTAAATATGAGCCAAAATTACATCATAGTCATCAAATTACATCTATATAGATCAATAGTTACATCAAAAAGTGAAACTAGTCAAAACTGGGCGAATTTCTGAGCTGAAGAGTGAAAATGAGGCCAAATTTCTCTATGCGCCGCGCCCAAAAACTCAATGCGTCGCACCAATTTGAGCCTGTTTTTGAGGCACTTTCCGAAGTCCAAATTGAGCTCATGATATCTCGTTGGAAAGCCCTATCTGTCTACTATCCAACCCAAGTGGAATTTTGTAATTTGGAATTCATTTCCCTTGAATAAAAATCAAATCTCCCAAGACTGGTCAAAATGAGCAAAATGAGGCTGCCTCAAGGCAGAGTGTTGTTGCAGTCAACTTTTGAAGGTCTTCCTCAACTCTAAATTGAGCTAATGATAGCTCATTGGAAATATATTTGTGTCTAGTTATCATTTGACTCATCAAGCAAGTCATTTGGCCAACCAAGCTACGAGAAATCTTGATTTTCCCAAGGTCACTTTAGAGGTGCATTCAATTCTCATGAGGCAACGGTATTTTTGACATTTCTCTAAAACCATGACACCTGTGTAAAAAGTGAAGGATTTTTTTCTTCTTTGTCCTATTTTGGACAAAAGCCTATCTCATTTTTCTGAAATTCATCTTTTGTTGCTCAGAAAAATCATTGAGTGAAATCTATCCCGATGTGTGGAACAAGGGATTTGTCGAAATGAAGCGAAATGAAGGGGATAAGGGGCTTCTAAATTCTTGAGAAAATTTTGGGAAGTAGGGAGGGATGTTAGGAAGCAGGGGAAAGTGGAATTTCAGAGATTGAGTGAGGGGAAGGGGTCCAAAAGGGAAAAACACGGGCCTAGCCTAGAAAATTGCCAAGTTGTAGCAAGAAACTAGGGTTTGTGCAAAAATGAGGAATTTGGGGGATCTCAGTGATGGGAAGTGTTTAATAAGGTAAATTAAGGATAGGGGAAGGTGTATGAACATCAGGATACAATTTTTTCTGATGATTTGACCACCCAAGAGAAATTACCTCCAAAACCCTAGGAGAGGGAAATGAACCTTACCTAGGCACAACTGAAGCATGAACCAGTTGTAAAATGACCCAATGGAACTTGAAATGATGATGAAAACCCTCTGAATGATGGTACACTCAGCTGAATGGTGACATGGACCGACATTTGGACAAATTTGACAAGAGTAAAAGCAAACCCTAGACCTAATACCTAGTGACCAAATTTTGCTTGAAGACTCATTGAAATGACAAAATTTGACCTTGACACCTTAAAATCACTTTGTAAGAACATGTTTGATCACTGAAGGAAGGTTGCAAAGGCTGACACTAACATTGTGTACCAATACTACAGGAGCAGAGAAAGAAATTTGACTAGGTTGAATTATACCCGCCTCTAACATTTATGCAATCATACGTTCAATTTCACTCTTTCGGACGTAAGGATATCTATAAGGCTTGATATTTGGAGGAACACTTCCTGGAATCAAATGAATAGCATGATCATGATCACGAATAGGTAGGATCCCTTTGGGAGTTTCAAACACCTTGCAATGATTGTCCAAGACTTGTTGGAGATCTGTAGAAATAGATGATTTTGGTGTTGGAACTTCTAGTGAGCATAATTGTGCAATTACGCCTCGTTGTTCTTTCTTTAGAAGATTTTTCATGACATTAGAGCTTATTATCCTTCTCGGCTTCCCCGCAATACCCCGTAATTCGACTTCCTTTCCTTCTGAAAAAAATTCAAGAAAAGTTCTTGAAAATTAAAAGCTATCGTCCCCAAAGATTGTAACCATTGTACTCCTAGTAAAACATCAACACCTCCCATAGGAATGGAAAGCATTGGACTAGTCAATACATATTCCCCCTTGGTTAGCTTGATATTATGGCATTTTCCAGAGCAATTTATAGTTCCTCCATTTGCAGTCATCACTTGACATTCTGGTGCTGGGTATAGGAAACAATTTAATTCCTTGGCTACCTTACAATGAATAAAATTATGGGTGTTACCTGAATCAATCAACACTATTACCTTTTTCTTATTTATATTTCCTTCTATATTGAGAGTTTGAGGAGTGGTAATTCCTTCCAATGCATTACATGATATGGTCGGATTCATTTCTTCCTCTTCTAGGGCTGGTTCCTAGTGTATATCCTCTTCTTATTCATTTTCTTCTTCCTCTTCACAATCTCTGTAAAATAATTTATGTAGAAATTTGCTGAATAATGAATATTTATCCACTGAGATTATCCTGGTCACACATTAATTCGAATTCATGCATAACACATAACCTCTTCTACAATCAATCATCAATTTGCGGAAATAGAAACAGTCGCATGCGCACATAAACACAATATGTAATGGGGAAAGCTTATAGCTGAAAACCCCCAGCTATTTATATATTATAATAGAAGAGAAACATGTAACAATCTCAGTACAATACTCCTCACAAGTACTCAGTACTGTCTCCAAAAGTTACACACAAACTAGCTCAGTTTTGAACAAGTCACAAGTTCAAAACTCATCCACTAATTGCCTGCCTCTATTGTGCAATCCAAGTTGGTTCAATGAGAGATCCAAGTTAGAATCTCCTTGGCTTCAACTGCGCAATCCTCATTGGCAATCTCCTCCAATGATTTTGTGAATCTCATGCACAACTGCTGTCGCAACTAATAGCAAACACACCCTTTCATCTACCTCTTCCACTGGTCTCCACTGAACTGTCCATCCACTGTAGTGAACTGATGTGTTCTTGAGTTGAATAATGAGTTAATAATTAGTGAATTAAATAATATTTAATTCACTCCACTCATCACTAGTTGATTAGCTAGTTAAACTAATCACAACTAGTTCAACTAAGTTAAACCGAACACAACTCCACCAACTGTCTCATCAACTCCACCAAACTATGCCACTGAAGTCCTAACTGAAGTCAACCATGCATGAGCTCACCAAACCCCAAGGAATAGCGTAATTCCTTCTGTCAGATGCATGAGCCACATCCGTAGCTCCAACTGAAGTGTTGTAAGAGAATAAACTGAAGTTTAGAGTCCAAATATTATTAAGGGCTAATAATATTTGACTGACCTATTTTTAGACAGGTAGTATAAAAATAGACTTCGACCTATATGTCTAAAAATAGAGGTCCATCTATTTTTACCAACTCGACCAATCATCCAAGAATAGCATACTGCAACTCCTAGACCATACTCCATATGTCTAAAAATAGACATAGTCTAAAAATAGACTTTGCGCCAAAAATAGCCTGCGGGCCCACTTAGTGAAGGCGACTTCATTTCACTAAGCTCCATCATCTTGTTGCATTTTCAACACTCCCTCTCAACAAGATATGGATTATATGCAACCCCTATCCTACCTCTGTGGAATTCAAACCTGCTCCTGGTGAGCGCCTTCGTCAAGATGTCAGCATCCTGATCCTCCGTGGGAACATATGAAAGTAACATGATTCTCCGCTGAACACAATCTCTGATATGATGGTACCTGATGTCGATGTGTTTGGATCTATCATGAAATACTGGATTAGCCAAGAGTTTAATGCAACTCTGGTTATCACAATAAATCACTGTAGGCTCCAAATGCAACTCGAACAATCCAACGAGGATCTTCCTCATCCAAATAGCCTCGCATGCAGCCAAGCTTGCTGCCATGTACTCGGCCTCTGCTGAACTGAGTGCCACGGATCTCTGCTTCCTGCTGTACTAGGAAACTGCTATCGACCCGATGCTGAAAATACCTCCAGATGTGCTCTTACGATCCGTTGGGCTCCCTGCCCAATCTGCATCAGTGAAGCCGGAAAGCTTCACTCCATCCTCCTGTCTGTACCATAGACCATATCTCGATGTGCCACTAAGATAACGCAATACATGCTTTCCTGCCTTCCAGAAGAGCTTGGTAGGCTTAACCATAACTTGTGAAAGCTAGTTAACAGCATAGCATATATCGGGTCGTGTATTGACCAGATACATAAGCGACCCCACCAACTGTCGATAGACAGTGGCATCCACTACCTCCGCTGAAGTAGCATCCTCCTTCCTCCAACCACCAGGAAGAGGAGTGTCAACAGGCTTGCAGCCTTGCATGTTGAACCTCTCCAGAATCTCCCGAGCATACTTGCCCTGAGAAACAAACAGTCCTCCGTTGCGCTGCCAAATCTCCAATCCCGGGAAATAATGAAGGATGCCCAAGTCCTTCATCTCAAACTCTCGTGCAAGATCCTCCTTGCATGAAAGTATCAACTGCTCATCGCCAGTCAAAATCAGATCATCTACATACAGTACGATGATCAACAGCTTCCCCTCCACCACGATCTGGTACAGGTTAGGATCCGCCTCACTCTTGGTGAATCCAAGCCCGGTGAAGTAGCTGTCTATGCGAGTGTACCAAGCACGAGGTGCTTGCTTCAGCCCGTACAGTGCTCTCTTGAGTCGGCACACATGCGACTCACTGCTGAAGATCTCGAAACCTTCAGGCTGCTCTATGTACACCTCCTCCTCAATGACTCCATTGAGGAATGCAGTCTTCACATCCATCTGATGGATGTGCCATCCCATCTGCGCTGAGAGAGCAAGGATCGTCCGTATGGAAGAGTACCTTGCGACAGGTGCAAAGGTCTCCTCATAATCGATCCCCTTGATCTGTGAGAAGCCACGAGCGACAAATCTCGCCTTGTACTTCTCCACACTCCCGTCAGCCGCCTGCTTCACTTTGTAGATCCATCGTGAACCCACCACTGATTTCCCCTCCGGTCTTGGGACAATCTCCCATGCACTGTTTCTGACGATCGAATCATATTCTTCGATCATGGAATCTACCCATGCGGGTTCCTCCACAGCTTCCTCAAAAGAGAATGGCTCCGTCATGACACATTGACTCATAAGAGCCATATATCCAGTGTACCGATCCGATGACTGTCTCTGTCTACACTGTGCTGTAGGTGGTCCTACAACATTCTCTGCATCTCGAGCCAGTCGCTCAGCTTCTGTAGTGCGCTTGCGCCCTCTGATGGTTGGCGCTGCATGAGTGGTTTCTTCCACTCCATGAAGTTCCTCTTGTGGCTGATCCACATCCGGAAGCTCCTCCTTAGGAACTAACAACTCCTCATCTGTATGCAAGTGTGGCTCCCTCTCAAGCGAACACTGCATGGCTTTCTCCTCCTAAAATTTAATATCCCATCGCACAAAAGTCTTGCGACTGTCTGGAAAATACACCCGATAGTTGTGAGGTGTATCAGTGTACCCCACAAATATTCCAACCTCTGTGGTCGGATCCAGCTTCTTTCTGGCATCCTTCGTCACATGCATGTAGACAGGAGAACCAAAAATCCGCAAATGGGAAATGTCAGGCCTCTTGCCAGAATAAGCCTCCTCCGGTGTACTCATGCCAAGAATCTTGTGAGGACAACGGTTCTGCACATATACTGCTGTATTGCATGCCTCAGCCCACAAGTGAAGGGGTAGGCCCTGATCATGCAACATCGCCCGTGCAGCACCCACGATCGTTCTGTTCTTCCGCTCAGCCACCCCGTTCTGCTGTGGGTTATGGGGTGCGATGAGCTCTCTCTGAATCCCTTCTGCGCTACAAAAGTATTTGAATTTAGTAGAGATGAATTCACCACCATTGTCGCTCCTAAGAGCCTTCACATGCTTCCCCGATTCCTTCTCAACCAGTGCCTTGAATTCACAGAACTTTGAAAATGTCTCGCTCTTCTTCTGCATGAAGAAGATCCAACACTTCCGAGAGAAATCATCAACAAAGATCACATAGTACTTGTGCTTTGCTGTTGAAGCTACAAAGAAAGAACCACACACGTCTGTGTGAACTCTCTCAAGGATCGTCGTGGCGCGACTATCTTCCTCGTGAAAGGTGGCTTTCACATACTTCCCCAAGGTACACCCCTTGCACTAATCTGACTGCGCAAGAGTGCCCTTAGGAAGCCCAATAGAAATCTGCTGCAGTATCTTCAAAGCTCCATGGTGAAGGTGGCCCAATCTCTGGTGCCACAACTCGCCATCATCCCAGCTCACCACTTCTCCCGCCTTGCATGCCATTGCTGCGCAGCCATCTACTTGCAACTGATAAAGGTTCTTGACTCGAACCCCTATCTTCTGGGTCTCTCCAGTTTTCTTACTGCGCAGGAAGGCTTTTCCTTCACTGAAGACCACATCATACCCTTTGTCTTCCAACATAGCCACAGAGATCAGATTCTTCATCAATCCTGGAACATGCAAAACTTCCTTCAATACAAAGGGTTTACCAGACTCCCTCTCAAAGGAAATGGTACCGATACCGGTCACACTGTATCTACCATCATCGCCCATCTCGATGTGCACTCCAAGATCGTTTTCCTCCAGATCTGAAAACAGATCTCGATCTCCGGTCATGTGAAATGACGCACCACTATCCAAGAACCATACTGATCCCATCACACTTGAAACCAAGCATGTGATTAGTGAAAAATCCAGTTTGAATTGAGAAGCCAATGGCTCTCCCGCTGCAGATCCAACAGCCTTCTTATTTTTCTTCTTCTGCGGACAATTTGTGGCATATCAAGTAGCAGACGACAAAACTACCACTGATATCTTCTGCCTTGCCTTCCTGACTAGAGCCTTCCTTCTTCTTGCTGGCTCAGGGTAAGGTTTATGGATCACCTTTGATGAAGATCCAGTCTAGTAGTCATCCTTATCTCCTCTTGCATGAGATCCGCCCAAGTAGCTCCCATCATGACAGCTTCTCCAGGAGCCATTGTGAGTCCTAATACGAATGCCAAGCCTTCGGAAGACCAAGGAGAGCCAGGTCTACCATGTCCTCTTCTTTGACAGTCACCCCCACACTTCCCAGCTCATCTCTGCATTGAGTGAACTTCGTGAGGTATTTGGCGATACTGTCGCCTTTCTCCATCTTAATGTTTCTGAGCTTATCCTTGAGCACCAGCTTCCTTTGGTCGCTCTTACTCTGGAATAGATCTTTCAATGCTTTCCACATCAAATATGGAGAAGCTTTTCCATGCAGGCTGGATACAATGTGATCCTTCACGCCCTCCAACAGAATCCTTCGACATTTCGCCATCTTCTTTTGCCAAGCCTCAACTTCAGCAGGATCAGTAGGCTTTTGGACATCCATATCTATGAACTCCTTCAGCCCATTATCTTCTAATACCGCCTCCATCCGATCTTTCCATGCAACATAATTCGAACTACCTTCAAGGGCATATTCGAGTCGCAAACCGTTGAAAGACATTTTCAACTCTGGCACCAAGAAAACAAACGGCTGCAAAATTCGAATTCCAAACTCAAAAACTCAACTGCTTCTGGATCTGTGAGAACAAATTATTTCTAGCACAGAGATCGACTGTAAGGGCATTTACTGGATATATCACCTTTCAGAGAAAGGATGGATCCAGAGGCTACCTGGCCCGTTACAGACTCTGTCTACCGAAATAATATTGTAATCACTGCAATAGATCCCGATGATTGATTCCGCTCTGATACCATGTAGAAATTTGCTGAATAATGAAGATTTATCCACTGAGATTATCCTGATCATGTACTAATTCGAATTCATATGCAACACATGACCTCTTCTACAATCAATCATCAATTTGCGGAAATAGAAACAGTCGCATGCGCACATAAACACAATATGTAATGGGGAAAGCTTATAGCTGAAAACCCCCAGATATTTGTATATTTAATAGAAGAGAAACATGTAACAATCTCAGTACAATACTCCTCACAAGTACTCAGTACTGTCTCCAAAAGTTACACACAAACTAGCTCAGTTTTGAACAAGTCACGGGTTCAAAACTCATCCACTAATTGCCTGCCTCTATTGCACAATCCAAGTTGGTTCAATGAGAGATCCAAGTTCGAATCTCCTTGGCTTCAACTGTGCAATCCTCATTGGCAATCTCCTCCAATGCTTGTGCGAATCTCATGCACAACTGCTGTCGCAACTAATAGCAAACTCACCCTTTCATCTACCTCTTCCACTAGTCTCCACTGAACTGTCCATGCACTGTAGTGAACTGATGTGTTCTTGAGTTGAATAATGAGTTAATAATTAGTGAATTAAATAATATTTAATTCACTCCACTCATTACTAGTTGATTAGCTAGTTAAACTAATCTCAACTAGTTCAACTAAGTCAAACCGAACACAACTCCACCAACTGTCTCATCAACTCCACCAAACTTCTACCACTGAAGTCCTAACTGAAGTCAACCATGCATGAGCTCACCAAACCCCAAGGAATAGTGTAATTCCTTCTGTCAGATGCATGGGCCACATCCGTAGCTCCAACTGAAGTGCTCCAAGAGAATAAACTAAAGTTTAGAGTCCAAATATTATTAAGGGCTAATAATATTTGACTGACCTATTTTTAGACAGGCAGTCTAAAAATAGACTTCGACCTGTATGTCTAAAAATATAGGTCCATCTATTTTTACCAACTCGACCAATCATCCAAGAATAGCATACTGCAACTCCTAGACCATGCTCCATATGTCTAAAAATAGGCATAGTCTAAAAATAGACTTTGCACCAAAAATAGCCTGCGGGCCCACTTAGTGAAGGCAACTTCATTTCACTAAGCTCCATCATCTTGTTGAATTTTCAACAATTTCTTCTCAGCACACTTATGACCTTTAGTGTATTTGCTATCACAACTGTAGCAAAGCCCTTTTGCTCTTTTTTCTTCCAATTGTTGTGGTGTCAACCTTGTAGGTTGTGAAAATCTAGGCGTAGCAACACTTCCTTCTTTATAGAATTGAGTGGTAGGCTTCCTTGTCGCCATAATTTTACATTCAGCTTTTCTTGCCAACCTGGATGCCTTCTCCAATGAATCGGGTTCCAAAATGTGAACTTCATGTTGGATTTTATCCTTTAAAGTGCCTATGAAGAGATCAATCCTGTGTTCCTTTGGAATATTAGTTACCCTTATATTCAATTTTTGGAAGTCCTCAATGTGCTGCCCCACTAAACCCTTTTGTTTGAGATATATCAATTGGCTAAAGAAGGTGTTGCTCTTTGTATCCTCATAATGTGCTATCATTTCCTCCGTAAAAATTGACCAAGTGATAATTTTTTTACGGGATCAAAGCCATCGATACCATACAAATGTATTTTGTTCTAAATGTAAAGTCGCAATGCGTACTTTTTGTGTGTTTTGCACGTTATGGAGATCAAAATATTGCTCCATCTGTAGTATCCATGTTACAGGATCCTTTCCATAAAACTTCCTCATATCCATTTTTGGAATATGGTGGTTCTTCCCGCCAACATTAGATTTTATGAAATCACGATTAACATATATTTTGTTCTCCTCATGAGGTTCTTCTACTATCTTTTCACCATTAGGAAACATTTCTCGTATCAACTTTGTCAAACCTTCCATGTCTTATTTTAGATCATTCTTCATGTTTTCCATGTTGTCTTTCATGTCATCCATCTTAGCTTCCATGCCAGCTTCCATGCCATCCATCTTAGCTTCCACGCCTTTCTTCAAAACTTCCATTTCATTTTTTGTTTCTCTTTGCGAGAGCGAAATTTGGTGCACTTGTAATTTTGATAGATCATGTTGCAATTCTTCATCTTCATGAGTCATTGTAGAGCCTTCTGAAGGCTTAATTGGTGTTGAATTATTTTTACGAGGCATATTTTAGAACCTAATACTGATATATATTCTACAATATGCCCTTGGAATCAATTCAAATTGTTTCTTCAAACAAGACTTCTGCAATTCGGAAAAAAAAAAAAAAAAAACACACCTTTTTCTTGATTTTGAGGAGCTCGATATTGAAATTGGATTATCTCTTTGATTGCAGCACTTCAATATTTTAATTTCTGCACCAACGTATCCCTTTGAATTATGTTTCGAATTCCACAGGTTTGACCTGATTTGGATTCTCCAAGACAAAGTTGTGTCCAATCTCCCACAATGACCTAATTATGGACTGGTTCAATAGAGTGAACTTGTATTACTTGCCACGTGTCACTGTTTCTTCCTTCGGCTCTAAAATTGATAGCCAAGAAACTATAGTCCATGTACTTGTGACCACTTTTTACAGCACTCCAATCTGATGCTCATAGATAGAGTTATGAATATTTTCCCACGATCACCTCTTTGAGATGAACTTCGGGAGCCTGAAAAAGCACTACCTTCCACAGATCATATCTCCGAAAATGTTGTGAACCAAGCTCTGAAATTTTTTGACGAATTTCCTCAGGAATTCAGCTTCACACCCTAAAAATTTCAGATTCGGAACCTTCGTATAAAAAAATTTATACCGCAAATTCCACGATGACCTGTTTAGAGCAGCAAAACCCTAGAATCCAAAGCTCTGATACCAAATGTTGTGTAACCAGCTCCAAAAATAGAAGAAAAGAGATATCAACACCTTATAAATAAGCCACTTTGAGGGGGAAACCTCCAATACATTACATAAATGAAAATTTCTTCAATGATACAATTTACAAAATCTCCTTTCTATATATAGGAGTCCATGGGGCCATAATGTAATCCTAGTGGGCCACAATGTAATCCTAGCCGACCTAAAAATAATAATTTAAGGGCACAATAATAACAAAATGGGGGTTACAAGGCTACAATAATAATAATAAGGGGGTTACACTAACAACAATAAGGGACTATACTAGTAATATAGGGACCTAACATTTTGCATTCTGCATATTAAATCTTTTCAACACCTTTTGTATGTACTCATTATGAGACAGTGTTAATTTGTGATTTTTCCTGTCTCTACTTATTCTCATACCAAGGATTTGTTTTGCAGCTCCCAAATCCTTCATTGCAAATGAATTTTCCAATTTTATTTTGAGCACATTTATTTCCTGCATGGTAGACCCTGCAACAAGCATGTCATCTACATACAATAACAATATAATATAGCTGCCATCATTTTGCTTTTTCATATAAACACAATGATCATAGTGACATCTAGTATAACCTTGTTCAGACATAAACCTGTCAAATTTTAGTGCCTTGGAGCTTGTTTTAAGCCATACAAGTTCCTCTTTAACCTGCACGCTAATTTTCCTTTCCCTTTGACCTCATATCCTTCTAGTTGCTCCATATAGATCTCTTCCTCCAAATATCCATGGACAAATGTTGTCTTTACATCTAACTGTTCAAGATGTAAATCTTCTGCTGCTACAAGACTTAAAATAGTTCTGATTGAAGTCATCTTAATAACAGGAGAAAATATTTCATCAAAATCAATACATTTCTTTTGTGCAAACCCCTTCACCACAATTTTAGCTTTGTACCTCTGTTTTCCTCCATCTTCTTCCTTCAGCCTATAAAACCATTTATTCTGCAATGTAGTTTTACCTATAGGCAACCTGACTAAGTCCCAAGTCTAGTTATGCATTAAGGATTCCATCTCGTCTTCCATGGCTAGCTCCCACTTCTTCCTGGTTTCAACCTGCATTGCTTCTTCATAACATTCGGGTTCACCAGAATCAGTCAAAAATAAATAATATAATGAAGGAGAGTATCGTTCAGGGGGTCTACTTATCCTGGTAGATATTATAACACCACTTTCAGGTGTTTGAGGTTCTTGTTGCTGTTGTGACAGTTGCTGATGTTGTGGTTGTTGATTATTATTATTTTCAGGCACCTTCACTTTTTCAGTGATCTCATCAAGAAGTATGTATTCCTTGTTTTCTTTTTCTTGTTTCTTTTCCTGCAACTGATTCTTATACAATACCTTTTCATTTAATATTACATCTCTGCTTCTAATGATTTTGTGATTTTCATAATCATATAAGCAATAACCAAAATTATTAACACCATATCCAATAAAGGTACATTTCTTTGATTTTGCCTCATCTTTGTTCTATTTTCTTTATTAATATGGACAAAGGCCTCACAACCAAAAGGATTTAAAAAAGAGTAGTTTACCTTTTTACTTGTCCATGCTTCCTCTGGAATACCACCATCCAAGGAACTTGAAGGCCCTCTGTTTATTAGATAAACAATAGTATCTACAGCATCTGCCCAAAATTGTAAAGGCAATCTTGCATGCAATCTCATGCACCTTACATGCTCCATGATTGTTCAGTTCATCCTTTCTAACACACCATTTTCTTGTGGTGTTCTTGGAACTGTCTTCTCTCTTCAAATTCCATGCTCTGAACAGTAACTATCAAACTCTTTGCTACAATATTCACCTCCATTGTCTGATCTGAACACTTCAACTTCTTTCCTGTCTCAATCTCAACCAAAGCTTTCCATTTCTTAAAAGTATAAAATACATCAGATTTATTTTGACTACAATAAATCCAAGTTTTTCTAGTTGCATCATCAATAAAAGTAACATAATAATGAGAGCCACCAAGAGATGATACCTGAGCAGGTCCCCATACATCTGTATGCACAAGCTCTAATTTTTCACTCTTCTTTTCTTTCCCAACTTTGAGAAATCTGACTCTCTTTTGTTTTCTATAAATACAATTCTCACATAAATCCAAATCAAAATTTTTCAAACCCGGCAACAAATTTCTTGAGTGAAGAATCTTCATTCCCTTCTCACTCATGTGTTTGAGCCTATGATGCCATAATGTTGCATCTGATCCTTTGGAATTTAAAGCATTAACAGCATTAGAAATACCATTGCATAAATACAATGTGCAAACCTTTTCGCCTTTTGCTATTACCAGGGCTCCTTTGGTGACCTTCCAAGTTTTATCTATGAAATTTGTCACACAACCTTCACTGCCTAACTTCCTTGTTGAAATCAGATTTTTCTTCAAATTTGAAACATGACTTACCTCCTTTAATAGCCATTGGTTTCCATTCTATTGTTTTACAAGAAATTTACCTATTCCAACAATTTTATAGGGTTTATCATCACCCAAATGGACTTGTCCAAAATCTCCTTGAACATAGTCATGAAAATATTTCTTATTAGGTGTGGCATGGAATGAAGCCCCCGGATCTACTACCCACGAATTAGTAATATTTTCAAAAGAAAGAATCAAATAATCTTGTAACACATCACCTGTCACATTTTCTTCATGATTTTTTTCTTGTTGTGTGTCTCCTTCTTTTCCCTTCCGAGTTCTACAGTCTTTCTTCAAGTGTCCTTTCTTTCCTCATTTCCAGCACACTATCCCTGATCTGGACTTGGATCTGCCTTTCCTTGATTTACTACAATATCCTGAGCTCTTTCCTCTTTCCATTTTTCTTCCCCTAGACTCTGCACTCAAAGCATTACCCGATGTCTCATCGGAGCTTTTCCATCGCATTTCCTCGCTAAGGATAGCACCAACAACATCATCAAACTTTAAAGTACTAGATTCAAAGATAGAGTTACTAATGGCCATAACTAAACCATTCCAACTTTCTAGAAATGAGCGCATAAATAAAAGAGCCCTAACTTCATCATCAAAGTTTACCCCTATAGAACTTAACTGACTGGTAGTTGTATTAAAATCATTTAAATGGTCTGCAACAGATCCACCTTCCAACATCTTCATATTAAATAAACATTTCATGAGAAATACCTCGTTTGAGGCTGATGGTTTTTCATATAGTTTCTCCAATGCCTTAATCAAACCCTTTGTTGTTGTTTCCTTCGAAATATTGAAGGCTACCAACGCCACAAGGCACAACCGTACTATTTCGAGTGCCTTTCTATCGAGAATCTCCCATTCTGCGTCTGTCATAGCTGTCGGCTTCTTTGTTTTTCCGCTCAATGGTAGGTACAAATATTTCTGATATAGATAATCTTCCATCTGCATATTCCACAGCGGGAAGTTTTGGCCATTAAATTTATCGACCCTAAACTTACCATCTTCCACCATTGCTCCCACTCGAACCAGGAACCCTTCTTTCCTGCGAGTTTATAAACCAAATAGATCTTCGGCTCTGATCCTTCCTTTTTATTATTTAGAAAAATGAAGAGACATAACCTACAACAGATTCGTTGTAATATCCTCTGTTCTCTCTCACAGTCTCCCTATCTGTTTCTCACTCTGATAATACACATACAATACACAGTCGCAATACAATACCCTCATACAAGCGAGGGGTTTCCTCCTAGGGCAAAAAAACCTAAAATAAACATAACTTCTACCGTCAGATCATTCACCTAATGAACGACCTAGATTGACTAGAAATTACTATACTTTTACAAGGAAATTTTACTTATGTTTTTAGCTTCAGAAGGCGCTGCCCCTGAAGCCCCACGCTAGGGGTGCTCCATAGAGCCACAGCCGCACCCCCTTGGACCCCCTAGGAAGCGTTTAATTATGGGCGACGTTGCTACCCCATTAAGGTATAGGGGTCCAACTCTGTGATACAAAATAAACAAGATAATCAGGCTCCACACCCAACACTAACCCCAATGGGGCCCATAAACTCTTGGTGTTACATCTCCTCGGGTTAGGGTTTTATCCTATTGTTCAATAATAAAAATTCCCTTCAGCCTCATTGTAACACAGTTCAGAGGCATGTAGCTACCACATCTCTTCTCAGATATAAGCTACCATCGCCCAAGCTAGTTTATTTTCGATCATGTCTGTAAGCATTTTTCAGTATTTGATATTAATGAAATGAACCATTATTCTTGTTGCATCTTTGAATTTATGTTTATTTTTGTATTTTATTGCGTCCTGCATAAATCCGAATCACCCGCTCTTGAAACGGTAACAATTCTGTTACGATTCCCTTCCATTTCAGTTATGAAATCACAGCATGAACCTGCATTCATTTCCTTCCATGTTATTTTACTCTTTGCAGATAATTATCAAGCCAATAAAGTAATCGAACGATCACTATCATCTTTCCTATGAAGAATTCAACTAGCAAATTTTACACTCAGGTAACATGTTCCTTCTTGCTCATCTTCAATCCAAAATGACAAAGAAGAAGGGTAAAGGAAATATGAATGAAGAAGATCCTATGATTCCCCTTGTCCCAGATCTTGAGAAAACTCCCCTAATTGATACCCAATTCAAAATTGTCGAGACTAATTGTGAATTCGATCTATACAAACTTCATAATTGGGAAAATAAAAAATATCTTGACCAGAGCAATGAATTGAGTATCTGGGAGTATTTTCTCCCTCAATTCATTTTCCATCAAATCCACTTCTTCCCTGAATTGTCTACCTCGTGTCACCTCAGATATCTCCCTAGCAAGAAGGCAGTGATTTCTCTAAACAATGAAGTTATCTTTCAATTTCCCCTGAAAGTATTTTCCAAGCTCCGCAAATAAATCCACAATCTTATTTGCATCCCTTTTCCCCTAAATCAGTAATGGAATTGTACATTTCCCCAGAGAACCCATATCTTCGAAATTTTTCTCCCTGAGAATGTTGAATTCCCCAAAAATAATTCAACATACCCTGTTTCCATTTTCCCATAAATGTCAAAGCAAGTAATTTCCATGGTGAATCGTTTTCTTAGATATTACACAGATCAGTGGATTGATGAAAAAAATTTAGGATTCTTTTCAATATTCACTATTGGGAAGAAGCCTTCAGTTTTATTTAATTATATTCAATTTTTGTTTGAAGCTATGCACAAAAAATTCATGAAATTTAAAGTGGAAGGCGCTTTCAAATATCAGTCAATGTTAGTGTACTTAATGTTATATCATCAAGCAGAAAAATTCAAGTATCGGTTATAGAATATGGATGATTAGGGTAATCCTTTGCCAGTTATCCATTGGACTTCACGGGTCAGAAGGAATTTAGAGGAATACACTTATACAGATTTTGTAGATAATTTCCTTCACATTTTTTTATGTTGATTATCCAATGATATTATATCAAGGATATCTCCATAAATCAAGAAATTCTTACACCTCTCAGAAAAATCAAAGGTGGGATACTGGTATTTATACCAAAATTATACAGAGACCAGAATTCATGGATGTGAGCTCCCTCCTTATAGATTATTGGTTTTTGTGCCAATTAGGAATTTTGCTTTGGAATAAGCCAGACAAATGCTAAATATGGATGAATTACATTTTGTGTCCAATAAGAAGAAAGAACAGATCAAGCTAAAGGAACAAATAGGCCCTTACATCATAAACACCAGAGCAACTGCAAAATAGGTGGAAGCAGTCTTAAAGCAGATGAAATTAAAACATATTTTTGCATGGTCCTATGACCCTTGGGGATGAATCTTTAAGTTGAAAGTTGAACAAAAAATCACCCCATATTCCCAAACACTAAGGCCAGAGATAGAACAATATTCTAACCAAGAATAATGGACAAAAAATACATTGCAATAAGTATAAGAGCAGTTGGTTAGTTTTTCTTCTTTATAGATAAAGAAAGAAAAGGCCAAAGGAAAACATGTCTCCCACAGACTCAGAAAAAAAAAAAAAGCTTTAGATTTTCTGGTTTTCAATAGAAGGAAGAAAGATCCACAAATCACCACAAAATATGGCAGGAAAACCAGTCCTTGGGTGATCACCACTCCTAAAGAATATTTAGAAAAAAGGGATGTACAAGAAAAGACTACCTTGGTTTTGACAAGTACTCCTACAACTTATCTCCCTTATGAAGGAGATACCAATGAATTCCATGTCCCTTCTACTTCTCAAGCTCAACCACAACCAAGTATTTTTGCAAGATACATAGAGATTAAGCTAAAAAATGAAGCTCTTAAAGCTTAAACATACTTAGAATTATGGAAAGAAACTGCCATCACTCAACATAGATTGTTATCTACTTTTAATTCAGAAAAGGGTAGTTTCAAATGGAATTTTTGGAATCCCCACAGGGGTAGGCGAGTTGGTAATCGAAATGTGGTGAAGTTCGTTTGTAAGGCGAGCCCGACAGGAGGTCACGAGTTCAAATCCCCTGGACTAAATCGGAGTGTGTGGAGAGGGGCGGGCGTATGTTCCCAGTGGGTATAGTGGTAGCGGTCATAATCGACCCCGTGTAACGCGAGTCGCGAGGCTGCCCCAGTTGCCAATCCCACTGTCAAAAAAAAAAAAAATGGAATTTGTGGAGCCCAAGGTTGCAGCCCCTAGAGGTGTTGAATATTACAAGGCCTCCATATTCTCAGCTGATACTAAACAATTTCATGCAGTCGATCAAATCTATTTGCATAAGCAAACATGTAGGATGATTTCTTGAACTTTAACCAACTCTGCCATGACTTCTTCAAAGCTACAGGTTTCACTGAAAAACATGAATTCATAGCTAAAGATTGAAAGGATTTCCTCTATGGCCAAAGACACCAGAATTAGAACTTTGGAAGAATTGGTTATTAAACTAAGATATAATCCTAGTGATGTCAAGGCAACAGGGGAGGTAATTAAAAGTAAAAATGTAGATATTCAAGACCTTAGGAAAAACTCAAACTCCCAACTATAGAACACCCTCAAACCAAAGAAGTCACTAGTTTGGAAATGGAAAATTAGAAGTTGTTTACATTAGTAGTGCTACAAAATTCTCAAGTCCAGAAAGTGGAGCGAGAGACGAAAACACTTCTAAAGGAAAAAGAGAAATGGGAGACAATTGGAACATCAACAACATGGAATTTAATCCAGTCTACAACACAGGTGTTAGATTTAGATTTCTCATAAAAGCTAGCTCAAGCCTTGGGAAAATTTTCACTGAAAAACAAGAAGGTAGAGAAACTATCAGCAACCCTCACCAAAATAGAGGAGAGCAAGATAAAGGAAGATAATTCATATTTGGTAGAAGTACAAAATAACTTCAAACTTACACAACAAGTTCAAAAATATGAATACAATTCCATCATCAATCAAATGCTGGTAGAGGAAAAAATCATCATCTAGCATAATATCAATGCCAATGTTACAGACTTGTGGCCTTCTATTCAAATAATTTTTGAACATGAATAATTAGTGCAAAGAGTCAAATCAGTAGTATAGCATACTAAAAAAGATATTGAGCATAGAACACAAGAAACACAGAAGATCATCAGGATGTTGAACTCTAAAACTAGAGAAGAACTTCAAGAGATCAACATCCAGGACATAATAAAGCTAGTGATGGAAGTCAAAATAATTTTGACTAAAAAGAATTTGATGGTGCAATTAGAGAACAAGAACAAATATCTGGAGTTACATGTTAAAAGATTCAACAAAAAGTTTTCTTCGTTACAGGAGAAAGGACTTCCCACTCTTAGAAACTCTAATGGAAAATTGATTCCATTGGAGAATTACAAGGATCAATTTTGCAATATAGTCGCAGATGTATCAAGGTTTTCCCAAGGCAAAAGGAGCTATCCATGGATAAATATTTTCTAGAAGAATTGGAGTTTGATTTGAATATACAACACTAGATTCATAATTTATTTGTAAATAAGCCAACTTTTCAAACTTTCACTGAGGTAGATGAAACTTTTAGAAACATGGTGAATTTATCTATCCCAAGTCAAGAAAGGTGGGACAAATTACTAGAGTTGATAGAATAAAAACAAGCATAAGGCCTACAATTTTGGCACAAGAACAAAAGCTGGGAACTTGAAAAAAGGCATAGTCAACAACATATTTCCTTTAAATTTTTAGGAGACAACCGAATTCATCCAAGGCTTCCACTTTTAGTTTTGTTTCGAAAAATCATGTTTGTTAGAATATAATTTTGTAATGATTTCCTTTTGGAATCCAACAAGATCAATTTAGTAGAAAATTTATAAGTATATTTTAATAAGACTTAATAAGGGTTGAACCTTTGTGATAAACTACTAAGCAAAATTGTAATCCTGTGAGTTTTTATGAGATTAATAGAAGGATTCTGGATTCATCTTGAAACATCTTTTGTTCCTGTGAGTACTTCTATTGTTATTTTTTATTCATTTTTTTTATCTCTGCATATGTTTGAAATTAATGATAAATTTGGGTAAGATAAGATTGAATATCAATATATCTAAAAAACCCTGTGAAGTTATAATCAATTACAAATATTAGTTAATTGGAACTTTCTGTTTTAATTGATTCCTCTACATTTTTAAATTATCACTTCCCCTTAAGCTTCAAATATATTTTTTTTGGATGTAAAAGGATTTCACACGCATCATTTTTATATGATTAGTTAAATATTTTTTTTGAAGATTTAATGATTCATTTCTCCTAAGTTAAACCTTTCATATCATTTTAAAGATAAAATTATCTTAAAGGTGAAGAGTAAACCTGTTAGTCATTAGTATTTTTACGTGTTATTGATGACTAGTTTCCTTAGTTGAGTTTTCTAGAAGCTGATCTCAAAACTGTCATATCCGTCATCTAGAAAACACCCCAAAACCATTTTTGTCTTTCTACCCCTTCCTGTTAGCCTATGATGAGAAAAAACCTCAGTTGACAAGTCTTATCTGGTTTCAACAAGGTAACCCTGTCTATAGTTGTCATAGCTGTAAATTATTTGCCATTATTTACCCTTGTTCCTCATGCCATTCACTATCCAAAGGTTGAAAAAGTGTCTGCAACTCTATCCCTGGTCATCTTGTCATATGAAAATCTAATCATGCCAAAGGAAACCCTCAAAATATGTGAAAGTTGTCCCTAAGTTAGATAGTGGTGTTTAGGGAGTTTTTCCTTGGCTAAGACATTCTAAGCCAAAACCCTGTGTCTATCACTAATCAGCCATCAATTGTCTCCCTATTCTGAAAAACAAGTCTTGATCCATCCATAAGTCGCACACCACTAAGAGGTCACTTTCTATCATTTCAATAGAAGTTCAACGAAGATCTAAATCAGGAAAAGAGAAGGTTTGTCGCTATCTAATGAATTTTTCTTGGATCAGGCATAATCTCCATAAAACACCAAAGGAGCTCTCCAAGATTTAAAATCATATGTTTTTACATCTCTGCAGGGGTGTAATTGAATGTTGATCAGTATACAGATGAGGGCACAAGGACAAATTTCAATAGGTCCTTCATGATGAATTAGTTTGCCATCAGTGAAACCAATGGAGTGCAGTGAATGAAGGGAAAATAATAAGTATGGTTTTAAACCCAAGAACTACCTAAATAACAGAGATCATCCTCCAAGTCACATGAATAAAAAATACTAATGTAATGCTAATCAGCAGTGTTTCAGTATCTCCTCCAAAAGCAATGTTGCATAAACTTTCCAAATGGTATCATCATGTATGTTAGGTCCCTATATTACTAGTATAGTCCCTTATTGTTGTTAGTGTAACCCCCTTATTGTTATTATTGTACCCTTGTAACCCCCATTTTTTTATTATTGTGCCCTTAAATTATTATTGTTAGGTCGGCTAGGATTACATTGTAGCCCACTAGGATTACATTATGGCCCCATGGACTCCTATATATAGAAAGGAGGTTTTGTAAATTGTATCATCCAAGAATTGTTCATTTATGTAATGTATTGGAGGTTTCCCCTCGAAGTGGCTCATTTATAAGGCGTTGATATCTCTTTTCTTCTCTTTTTGGAGCTGGTTACACAACATTTGGTATCAGAGCTTTGGATTCTAGGGTTTCGCTGCTCCAAACAGGTCATCGTGGCATTTTCGCTATAAATTTTTTTCTACGAAGTTTCATAAGCTGAAATTTTTAGGGTGCGAAGCTGAAATCCTAAGGAAGATTTTCTAAAAATTTCAGAGTTTGGTTCGCAATATTTTCGGAGATATGATCTATGGAAGTTAGGTCTTTTTTCAGGCTCCTAAACAGGTCATCGTGGCATTTGCGCTATAAATTTTTTTCTACGAAGGTTCAAAATATGAAATTCCCATGGTGCAAATTTTAAGTCCTAAAGAAATTCATCAAAAAAATTTAGAGCTTGGTTCGCAATATTTTTGGAGATATGATCTGTGGAAGGTAGTGCTTTTTCAAGCTCCTGAATTTCATCTCAAAGAGGTGATCGTGGGAAAAGTTCAATAACTCTCTCTCTGGGCATCGGATTGAAGTGCCGTAAAAATTGGTCGCAAGTACACGGAATTTAGTTTCTTGGCTATCAATTTCAGAGATGAAGAATGAAATAGTGACACGTGGCAAGTCGTACAAGTTCGCTCTACTGAGCTAGTCCATAATTAGGTCATTGTGGGAGATTGGGCACAACTTTGTCTTGGAGAATCCAAATTAGGTCAAACCTGTGGCATTCGAAATATAATTCATAGGGATACGTTGGTACTAAAAATAAAATATTGAAGTGCTGCAATCACAAATATAATCCAATTTCAATATCGAGCTCCTCAAAAGCAAGAAAAAGGTGTGTATTTTTATTTTTTCTTCCGAATAGCATAGGTCTTGTTTGAAGAATCAATTTGAATTGATTCCAAGGGAATATTGTAGAATAGATATCAGTATTGGGTTATAAAATATGCCCCATAAAAATAATTCAACACCCATTAAACCTTTAGAAGGCTCTACTATGACTCATGAAGATGAAGAATTGCAACATGATCTATCAAAATTACAAGAGCAAGTGCAACAAATTTCACTCTCGCAAAGAGAAACAAAAAATGAAATGGAAGTTTTGAAGAAAGGTGTGGAAGCTAAGATTGATGGCGTGCAAGCTAAGATGGATGGCGTGGAAGCTAAGATGGATGGCATGGAAGCTAAGATGGAAAACATGAAGAATGATCTAAAAACAGACATCGAAGGTTTGACAAATTTGATACAAGAAATGTTTCCTAATGGTGAAAAGATAGTAGAAGAACCTCATGATGAGAACAAAATCAATGTTAATCATGATTTCATAAACTCTAATGTTGGCGGGAAGAACCACCATATTCCAAAATGGATATGAGGAATTTTGATGGAAAGGATCCTGTAACATGGATACTACAGATGGAGCAATATTTTGATCTCCATAACGTGAAAAACACACAAAAGGTACGCATTGCAACTTTACATTTAGAACAAAATACATTTGTATGGTATCGATGGCTTTGCTCCCGTAAAAAAATTGTCACTTGGTCTATTTTTACGGAAGAAATGATAGCACATTATGAGGATACAAAAAGCAACACCTTCTTTAGCCAATTGATAAATCTCAAGCAAAAGGGTTTAGTGGGGCAGCACATTAAGGAATTCCAAAAATTGAATATAAGGGTAACTGATATTCCAGAGGAACACAGGATCAATCTCTTCATAGGCACTTTAAAGGATAATATACAACATGAATTTCGCGTTTTGGAACCAGATTCATTGGAGAAGTCATTCAGGTTGGCAAGAAAAGTTGAATGTAAAATAATGGCGACAAGGAAACCTACCACTCAATTCTATAAAGAAGGAAGTGTTGCTACGCCTAGATTTCCACAACCTACAAGGTTGACACCACAACAATTGGAAGAAAAAAGAGCAAAAGGTCTTTGCTATAGTTGTGATAGAAAATACACTAAAGGTCATAAGTGTGCTGAGAAGAAATTATTTTACATAGATTATGAAGAGGAAGAAGAAAATGAACAAGAAGTGGATATACACCAGGAACCAGCCCTAGAAGAGGAAGAAATGAATCCGACCATATCGTGTAATGCACTGGCAGGAATTACCACTCCTCAAACTCTCAAGATAGAAGGACAAATCAAGAAGAAAAGGGTAATAGTGTTGATTGATTCAGGTAGCACCCATAATTTTATTCATTGTAAGGTAGCCAAGGAATTAAATTGTTTCCTATACCCAGCACCTGAATGTCAAGTGATGGTTGCAAATGGAGGAACTATAAATTGCTCTGGAAAATGCCATAATATCAAGCTAACCATGGGGGAATATGTATTGACTATTCCAATGCTTTCCATTCCTATGGGAGGTGTTGATGTTGTATTAGGAGTACAATGGTTACAATCTTTGGGGACGGTAGCTTTTAATTTTCAAGAACTTTTCTTGAATTTTTTTTCAGAAGGAAAGGAAGTCGAATTACGGGGTATTGTAGGGAAGCCAGGAAAGATAATAAGCTCTAATGTCATGACAAAGCTTCTAAAGAAATAAAAATGAGGTGTAATTGCACAATTATGCTCACTAGAAGTTCCAACATCAAAATCATCTATTTTTGCAGATCTCCAACAAGTCTTGGACAATCATTCCAAGGTGTTTGAAACTCCCAAAGGACTCCCACCTATTCGTGATCATGATCATGCTATTCATTTGATTCCAGGAAGTGTTCCTCCAAACATCAAGCCTTATAGATACCCTTACTTCCAAAAGAGCGAAATTGAACGTATGATTGCAGAAATGTTAGAGGCGGGTATAATTCAACTTAGTCAAAGTTCTTTCTCTGCTCCTGTAGTATTGGTACACAAGAAGGATGGATCATGGCGCATGTGTCCGGATTATAGGGAGCTCAATAAGCTCACCATTAAAGATAAATTTCCCATTCCTGTGATTGTGAATTATTGGATGAATTACATGGAGCAATTTATTTTACCAAGTTGGATCTTCATTCAGGATATCATCAAATTAGAATGAAGACTGAAGATATTCCAAAAACAGCATTTCGAACTCATGAGGGTCATTATGAATTTTTGGTCATGCCTTTGGCCTTACCAATGCACCTTCTACATTTCAAGGGTTGATGAATTCCATTTTCAAACCCTTCCTTAGAAAATTTGTGCTAGTATTTTTTGATGATATACTAATCTACAGTATGTCTTGGAAGGATCATGTTGAACATGTTGACAGGGTGCTCAAACTATTGCAGGAGAAACAATTATATGCAAAAACATCCAAATGTTTCTTTGGAGTACAAGAGGTGGAATATCTGGTTCATATTGTATCTCACGAGGGTGTTAAGGTAGACCCTAACAAAATTAAAACCATTAAGGAATGGAAAGTCCCCACAACCATAAAGCAGTTGCGAGGATTTCTCGGGTTAACAGGGTATTATCGCAAGTTTGTTAAGAATTATGTGAGAATAGCAACACCTCTAACAACATTATTGAAGAAAGATGCATTTTCATGGACTCCTGAAGCAACTAAGGCCTTTGAACATCTTAAAGAGGCAATGTGCCTAGCACCGTTCTTAGCTACGCCAGACTTCACAAAAACCTTTATTGTGGAATGTGATGCCTCAAGAAATGGAATTGGTGATGTTTTAATGTAGGAAGGAAGACCCATTTATTTTGAAAGTCGTCCAATCAAGGGAAAGTATTTACAGAAACCTATTTATGAGAAGGAAATGTTAGCAATACTGCATGCACTAAAGAAATGGCGAACTTACCTAATGGGAAGACACTTCAAGGTAAAAATTGATCATGATAGTCTTAACACTTTTTGGAACAAAGACTATCTTCAGAAGAGTAGCAAAAATGGGTCACAAAGATGTTGGGTTATGACTTTGAAATAATCTACAAAAAAGGAAAGCTTAATGTTGTTGCAGATGCACTCTCAAGAAAGAATGAAGAGGTGGAAGCATTGCTTTGTGCCATTTCTATTATCCAACCAGATTGGATACCCGAAGCAAGAGATGAATGGAAGAAGGACAAAGATGTATGGACACTCATTCAAAAGTTGCAGCAAGATCCTAGTACATCTGATACATTTAGTTGGAAAAATGATTCCTTATGGTACAAAGATCGCTTATATCTTTGTAATAATTCCCAACTAAATCAAAAGATTCTTCTGGAATTGCACACTTCTCCTTTAGGAGGACACTCGGGATTTTTAAAAACTTACCACAGGGTGAAGAAATAATTTTTTTGGGATGGTCTTAAATCTGATATTCAAAAGTTTGTGGCGGAATGTTTGGTTTTCCAGCAGAATAAAGTGGAGACAATTAAGACGGCGGGACTTCTACGACCTTTATCCATTCCAAGTCAACGTTGGGAGGAGATTTCAATGGATTTTATCACAGGTTTACCTAAGTCCGAAGGAAATAATGTCATCATGGTGGTAGTTGATAGACTTACCAATTATGCACACTTTTTTGCATTATCTCATCCATTTAAAGCAAGTACAGTTGCTACTACATTTATGGACAGAATTCAAAAGCTACATGGAAGCCCAAGGGTTATTGTGAGCGACAGAGATCCAATTTTTACTGGAAATTTTTGGACGGAGTTATTTTCTTGTTTGGGTACTCAATTAGCTCATAGCTCATCTTATCATCCTCAATCTGATGGTCAAACCGAGATAGTAAATAAATGTTTGGAAGGATATCTTCGTTGTTTTGTATCTGATAAACAAACACAATGGGTCAAGTGGTTACCTCTCGCCGAATGGTGGTATAACACTTCCTTCCATACTGCAGCAAAAATGACCCCATTTATGGCACTTTATGGATATCACCCACTGTCAATCACATCATATTTAAGAGAAAATTCGATGTTTCAAGCAGTGGAAGATCACATCGAGCATCAACAAGAAGTTCTCCAACTCTTAAAGGATAACCCGAATTTGGCACAAAATCGAATGAAACAACAAGCAGATCAACATTGCAGCGAGAGAAGTTTTGATGTAGGAGACTGGGTATTTTTACGGCTACAACCATACAAACAAATGTCCCTCAAGCAAGCTAAGAAGGATAATAAATTATCGTCAAAGTACTATGGTCCTTACAAGGTGTTGCAAAAGATTGGTACTATGGCATACAAATTGGAGCTTCCTGTTTCTTCGCGAGTACATCCAGTTTTCCATGTTTCATGCTTAAAGAAGGTTATAGGTGAAAATCTTCCAGTTCAAACAATATTGCCAGAACTTGATGAGGAAGGAAAAATCATATTGGAACCTGAAGCGGTCACGGAAACAAGAACTCGACAACTACGAAATCGATCAATTTCAGAGTATTTCATCAAGTGGAAGAACTTACCCACTGAAGATTCTACATGGGAGGATGAGAATTTTATACAGAAGCACCCAGAGCTACTCAAGCATTGAGGACAACACCTTTTTGAAGGAGAGGGGCATGTTAGGTCCCTATATTACTAGTATAGTCCCTTATTGTTGTTAGTGTAACCCCCTTATTGTTATTATTGTACCCTTGTAACCCCCATTTTTTTATTATTGTGCCCTTAAATTATTATTGTTAGGTTGGCTAGGATTACATTGTATCCCACTAGGATTACATTATGGCCCCATGGACTCCTATATATAGAAAGGAGGTTTTGTAAATTGTATCATCCAAGAATTGTTCATTTATGTAATGTATTGGAGGTTGCCCCCTCGAAGTGGCTTATTTCTAAGGCGTTGATATCTCTTTTCTTCTCTTTTTGGAGCTGGTTACACAAAAATGTAGGGCATAAGAAGACAACTGCTTCTTATGTTGCCTTGAGCCTAGGATGTGAACATTAGTCTAAATCAATTTGAAGGTACCCCTGAAAACACAATCAAGGAAAAGTTGGCTCAATGATGTCTAAATAGCAATCACTCTCCATATACAATTCACATTGTTCCTAATCTAGCGTTTACAGGGATATTTTACAAAAAGGATATATACATCTCAGATAAGGCCTCATAAAGCAAGAAGACATTAGTTTCAAGTGATTATATCAATAATAAATTTCATGTTTCACTTTATGTCCTATTGGTATTCTTCAAACAAACATACAAAGTAAGGTACAGTGACTGGAATAGATGAAATCCTGTGTTTAGTAGAACCTCCTTCAAAAGAAGAGGATTAGAAAAACAATGATGGAAACCTCCTTCATATAAAAGCAGAGGGTGAAAGACACATTTTTGTGACCTCCTTCACAAAAAAGTAGAGGGTCATCATGTTTTTAAGTAGCTTCAGGAGTTGTTTTGCGCCACCTTCCCCAAATATGAACAATGGATACATTAGCAGGGTTTCAAATTGTGTTTGAGTAAGGTTTCTATTGTAAAGAAAAGTTTGAGAATCAGTGGTGAGTCAATGAGAGTTCATAGGTTGAAAACCTATTTCATATCACAAGCAACAGGTTGACATGCTGGTGTTAAAAGCCTCTGGTCTTGTGTTTATGAAAACCTCCTTCAAAGGATAACTCAATGGTTATTATTTTGATTAAAACAGCCTCTTCTGAATGATGAAATTGGTAAACCAAGCTCTGTTTCCATTTACCCCTGCAAGATGATATAAAGCAGACAATACACACAGATGTTTTATATGAGAAGGATATCTTTCATTTAGACTAGTCCATCCTAGTCTATCTAACTACTTCTTCAAGAGGAAAGTAGCAAGAAAACAGTTGGTCAGAGTTCATATGGATCAGCTTACTCCAAGGGTATAGCAGATTTGTAGGAAACCAAGTCTTGGTAGATACAAGCAATCTGCATTTTTAAGTGTTTTAAAACAGGGGATAAATTCAAGTTCCAAGTCTGAAATAGCCACCTTCGAAGGGACAAAAGGCACATTTTCTGATTAGGGTAAACTCTTTTATGTTTTAAAGATAACCTCATTTGTGACAAACAAGGTGTTAATAACAGTCATCAAGGTTAAAAAGGTTTTGAAGAGACCCTTTTCAAAGTTCTCTTTCAACAATCGAAGGAAGAGAAACTATTTTCAAATACAAAATCATAGTTTCATTTTGTTTTAAAAACAAATGATAAGGTAAACAAAGGACTAACACTTGGGTTATTGCTACTAGGGATCTGCTCATTCAAAAGGTTAAAGGTGTGATGAAGCCATAATTCACATCTAGTCAAAGGGTGCCTCTTCAAAGGGGGAATTGAAAAGCACAATGACAGAAAGGTAAATTTCTTATGTCTCAAAAGGATATCCTCAAAAGCTAGAACAACAGAACAATGAAGATCAAAAAACACAGTTTTTATATAACTTTCTCACTTCATAAAAAAGTGGATTTGCATTATGGATTTGAGATGCTACATCACAGGAGGTGTAGACAATGCAAAAACTTATGGCAGAACCCTTGAGAGGATATCAGAGAACACATCTTAAAATGCCATGTCATATTTTGGATGAGAAGGAGAGAAAGCATCCAAAGATGTATCTCTAATAAATGCTCTAATTGAAGATACACTTTCCTTTGAAAAGGAACATGGGGAAGAACAGTTTCAAAATGTTGCACAAACTGGAAACATACCTGTGGTGGAGCATCAGTAGTTTCAAACATGGGATTCTGATTTCAAAGAACAAAACCCGATGGGCTTTTTGGAGCAGGATGAAATGCTTCATAATCAGTGGGTTGAAGTTCAAAACCTAAAACATGCTTTGTCTGAAACAGTTGAAAGTGCTTTGTATTCAGACCAATTATTCATGGAACCTCAGAAGTCTATGAACCTATTAATACATGGAAGGAAAATTATTTCAAAAAGCAAGACAGCTTTGGACAGTGGTTAAGTTATGTTCTAGACGTTTCTCCAAACTCAGCTGATGAATGGCATACTGAAGACAACAAAGTAGTTGGGGAGGTGTTAGATGTTGGCAATATGATGCAGAGTGTTGTCCTTGATGGAAACCTACTTGATAAAGTTGATGGAAACCTATTTGATGAATTTGTTCTTGATGGAAACCTATTGAACTTGATGGAAACCTACTTAATGAGTTAAGGGGCAGATTGTTGACAATGTGATACAATGTATTGACTTTGGTGGAACCTGCTTGATGAATTTTTCCTTGATGGAAATGATGTAAATCTGATGTATCTACAGATCCGTTCAGAAGTAGTAGAAGAAAGAAATTCAGAAAGTGCCAGAATAATGTTGAAAAAGGTATGTCACAAGGCATACGCGGTTTTATTAAGGAGAAGTCGTGTATGTACGCGGAAATGAACGTGCCAAGTCGCGTATGCCAATTTGCGCTCTATTTTTATAAAACCAGGGGGCATTACCATGGTATTGGCCCAAAGTATTGAGTGCTTGATTATCTATTTGATCCCGTCCAAGAATACCATCAGTGGTTGAGTGGTTTTGACTCATGGTATTGATAAAGGCCAAATCTATTTAAGGAGAAGAAAATCATAGTGAAAGGTGGTGTGCAAGTGTCTGGGCATTAATGAATACTTCACTCTAAAGTATATATGCATGGTTGAACTCTTTTCTTAATTGATAGATCTGAATCTATGATGCACCTATGAATATGATGAAGGTTCAAGATCTCTAGATCTAGAAATGATGAATCTCTAGGATGATCTGAAAAGAAGTGATGAAGACCTGGCACAAATCTGATGAAGAAATTGAAGAAATCTGGGTAAGATCATAGATCTGATCTGTTTTGCAAAGTTTATCTTTTATAGATCTATACACAGGTTCGTTTCATGAAAAGCGCGTGTATACACGGATCTGATTCAATAAAAGCGCGTATGGGCAGTTAGGGTTTTCTGAAAAATGCACAGATGTATACGCGGGTTCGTTTCATGAAAAGCACGTGTATATGCGGGTCTGATTAAATAAAAGCGCATATGGTATCTGAACTAATGATTTCTCAAGGTTGAATGTGTTTATGCATATCTATTCTAAAGTCTGGGTTATCTCTGATATTCTGGTTACAGTAGTTTCACTATTCTATTTGAAGCATTGGGCGAAGTATATTTGTTGATAAGTGAAGGGTTGTGTTGAAGCTGTTTGATCCAGTTTGAAAATTGATGAAACGTGGTCGGCAGTAGTGCTAAGGGTTGAAGCCTTCAATAAGGGGGTAGTAGCTCCCTTCCAGTGGTAGCTGGTAAACGAGAGTAGGGGGTAGTAGCTCCCTTCCAGGAGAGGCTGGTAAACAAGAGCAGGGGGTTTTAGCTCCCTTCCAGGAGAGGCTGGTAAATGAGAAAAGGTTGTAGCCTTCTGCAAGTGGGTGCCTGCATGCTGGTATGAGTCTGCGCCAATACATGATTGTAAGAAGTTTTCTTTATATACTAAATATTGAAGACTGAGACGACGGCAGCGGTGGTTTTCTCTCGAATTGGGTTTCCACCTTAAATCCTGGTGTTCATGTGTGTTGCTTATGTGTGGTGATTTATTCTGTTCTTACTGCACATGTTTACTAAACATTTGATGAATGAATGATGCAATGATCTAAGTTAAGAATTAAATGCATATTTAGATCTCTGAGCATACACAAGTTTACTTAAGGATATCCGCGTGTATATGCGAGTTGTGTTCATTAAAATAGCGTATGGGTTTAAAAGTAAGAAAAAGTTAAAAAGTTTTCAGTCAGCACTAAATGTTGATTCACCCCCCCCCCCCTCTCAGTATTTTTCCCAACAATTGGTATTAGAGAAGGTCCTTCTGAAAAATCTTAGCCGCTAGAAGGAAGATCAAGCAAGATGAGCAATCAAGATGGAACAGCATCTATCAAGCCTCTGCTCCTTAATGGAAGCAATTTAATCTTCTGGAAAATAAGGATGAGATCCTATCTTCAGTCTATGGGAGCAGATGTATGGGCCATTGTTTAACGAGGATATCAATATCTAGCTGCAGTACCAACAGATCTGACTGAAAAGAAGAATTATGAAACAAATGCAAAGGCAGTCAATGCTCTAACAGGAAGTCTAACTAATTCTGAATTTGTCAAAGTTATGCAGCTGAATACAGCAAAGGAGATATGGGACAAAATCATTCTAAGTTATGAAGGTGATGCAAAGGTAAAAAGTGCAAAACTTCAAACTCTCAGAATTGAATATGAAAATTTAAGAATGCATAATGATGAGAATATTGCCAGTTTCTTTCTATGTGTTGATGATGTTGTAAATTGTATGAGAAATCTAGGAGAAACAATAACCGAATCTACTTTGGTTGAGAAAACTTTAAGATCGCTAACAGCAAAATTTGAGTCAAAAGTTTCTGCTCTTGAAGAAAAACAGGATCTTCAAAATCTTACTGTGGTACAACTTCATGGCATACTAACCGCATATGAAATGAGAAGAGGAGGACCATCTGAAGTCAAAGAGGTTGTCTTCAGAACTTCTACAAAAGGGAAAGAAGTCCAAGAAGCATAAGGATCAGTATATATCTCAGAAGAAGACGAGGAAAATTTTGTAAAGAAACTCCAACCTGGCACAGGACGGTTCAGAGGTAAGCTTCCTTTCAAATGTTTTGAGTGTGGAAGAGTTGGTCATTATGCTGCTACGTGTCCTAAAAAAGAAACACCTACAAAATGGAAGGAAGTAGCAAGAAGGAATAAGAATCGGTTTAACACTAGAAAAAGTTACTATACTCATGAAGACAGTGATGGGTTATCTGATAGTGAGGAAGAATGTGAACAAGATCTTAGACTTCTCATGGCATTTGAATGTAGAGAAGAAAAGGATACTTTTTTGGATGCTCTAGAGGACAATGATTTTCTTGAAGAAAACAATAAACTCAAAATACACTTAGAAGAAAGTAAAATACTCCTAGAAGAAAGGAAAATAACCATAGAGACTCTGGAAAAGTAGGTTGAAGAAGCAAAGAAACACATTGAGAAATTAGAATGTGAAGTGGTAAGTCTAAGAAAAGATTTTGAGAAAGTAAAGACTCTGAATCTTAGATTTGCTAAAGTCAAACCATTGATGATTATCAATTTCTGCATAATTCTCTCCTCTTATAAAACTGGAGTCTTGGATATCTGGAATCTTCTGGATCTTCTTTCCAAATTATCATGACTTTGTTGTAGTTTATAATACGTTTGCACCTAAATAAAGATAAACAATCATTGGATGGCACGATGATCATCTCCAATTCAAAAAGAACACTATACTTGAGGAATATCTCTCAAAAAGAAACACAATCAGATAAATTCAAGTGAAAGATTTTGTGATGTTATTCTTCAATGGACAATGTTTCTCATGTCACAATTTTGGTCATAAAGATGTTCAATGTGTTGCATATAAAACCATCATGACTAGAGAAGCAAGAAAGAAAAGGATTGAATTTGAGAAGAATACCTATAACAACTTTTCTCCTCTTCTAAATGAAGTTGAATGTGCTTATTGCAATAACTTTGGCCATGAAGAATCTAAATGTAGGAGCAAAGTTCAGCCAAAAGAGCGTGTTCCTTCAAGCTCCAAAGTATGGAAAAAGAAGGAATTGCAGGTTGAAAATTATGGCATAGCGTTATTTGCATAAGGTGAAGAAAATCAATGGTACATTGATAGCGGATGCTCAAGACACATGACAGGTGACAAAAACAAACTTCTTACATATAACGCTCTAGAAAAGGAAAAGAAGGTTACATTTGGAAATGATACTCCTGCGGTAATTAAGGGAAAAGGGTATGTGTTTCTAAAAGAAAAGTTGAAAGCTAATGATGTCATGTATGTGGATGGATTAAGGCATAACCTGTTAAGTGTAAGTCAAATGTGTGATCAAGGAACTGAAGTTGTCTTTAGTTCAAAATAATGTGTGGTACGTGATCTTGATACAAGTAAAACAATTATAAAAGGAAAAATAACTCCAAGCAACCTGTATGTATTGAAGAACTGCAAAGAACAATGTTACTTGAGAAAATATTCAGAAAATTGGCTATGGCATAGAAGGTTGGGGCATCTGAGCTTCTCTTATATCAACAAATCAAGCAGACTTAAGCTGTCCGTGATCTTCCCAATATTACTCCACCCGAAAATATCATATGCAAATCTTGCCAATTTGGTAAGCAAACCAGAGTACAGTTTAATGCCAAGGAAGGATCATCAAGTAAGCCTCTTGAACTTATTCATACTGAAATATGTGGACCTGTGAGGAAAAATTCACCACATGGTGAACAATACTATATCTTATTTATTAATGATTTCTCTAGAATGTGTTGGATTGGGCTGCTTAAACACAAATATGAAGCATTTGAGAAATTTTTGACCTTCAAAGCACTAGTTGAAAATGAATTAGATCTGAAAATCAAGTGTCTTAGATCTGACCGAGGAGGAGAATATACATCAAATGAATTCCTTGAATTTTGTGAACAACATGGCATAAAAAGAAAAAATTTTGTAGCTGGCACTCCACAACAAAATGGCGTAGCAGAAAGAATGAACAGAACAGTTCAACAAATGGCTAGAGCTATGCTTGATGACTCCGGAACACCTGACACTTTTTGGGGAGAAGCAGCACATACAGCGGTAAATATTCTTAACAAGGAACATGTTTGAGTAAATAGTGATAAAACTCCATATGAACTCTGGTATGGTAATCCTCCCACTGTGAAGCATTTTAGAGTTTTTGGAAGCAGATGTTTTATCAAAAATAATTATGAAAAACTTGGCAAGTTTGAATCCAGAGCAGATGAAGGAATACTTCTTGGCTACTCCTCTAGGAGTAGAGCATATAAATGTTACAATAAAATACTTCGGAAGATTGTTGAACGTATTGATGTTGTTATTGATGAGTCTCCTGCGGCCCCAAAAGAAGAAAAAAAAACAACAAATGAAGACGATGGTGACATATATCCTCCTACATCAAATAGCAATGATATAGACAGTGAACCCAATGAAGAACCTGAAGATGAGTTATCTGACAAAGATCCATCCAGATATGTTCAAAAGAATCATCCAGAATCTCAAATTTTGGGAGATAAGGGATCAGGTGTGCAAACAAGAAGGACTCTTGTGGGCTCTTCTAGATATCTGGAATTTCTATCCACTATTGAACCACACAATGTCAATCAAGCTAGCAAAGATGAATGTTGGATTCAAGCCATGAATGAAGAGCTTGATCAAATCGAAAAGAATCACACTTGGGAATTAGTACCAAGACCTCATGACAAAAATGTCATTGGAACCAAATGAATATTCAAAAACAAGTTAAATGAGAATGGTGAGGTTATAATAAATAAAGCTAGACTTGTCTGCAAGGGGTATGCTCAACAAGAAGGTATAGACTTTGAAGAAACTTTTGCTCCTGTAGCTATACTTGAAGCCATAAGAATTTTTCTTGCTTTTTCAAGCTTCCAACAAATCAAAGTTTATCAAATGGATGTTAAATCTGCGTTTCTCAATGGTGGTCTAGAAGAAGAAGTTTATATAGAATAACCAGAAGGATTCATTTTGGGAAATGATGAAAAACTTGTTTGCAGACTTAAAAAGGCTCTATATGGTCTCAAACAAGCTCTAAGGGCATGGTATTATCATCTTGACAAATATCTTCATCAACAAGGATTTTCAAAGGGGTCTGCTGATAGCAATTTATACACAAAAACTGAAAATGATAAACTATTGATTGTGGTTGTATATGTTGATGATATCATTTTTGGAAGCAATGAAGAATCTATGAGTCAGAAATTTGCTTCTGATATGCAGCAAGAATTTGAAATGTCTTTACTTGGGTAACTAACATTCTTTCTTGGCTTGCAAGTGCATCAAACTACAGATGGCATATTCTTATCACAGGCAAAATACCTTAAGCAAATTCTGAAGAAGTATGCATGGAAGAGTGCAAACCTGTAAGTACACCAATGATAACTGGATGTAATCTCAGTTCTCATGATGATTCTCCCACGGTGAATCAACCAGAATACAGATCTATGATAGGAAGTCTACTTTATCTCACTGGGACTAGACCAGACATTATGCATGATGTTGGGATTGTTGGAAAATTCCAAGCTAATCCAAAAGAGTCTCATCTTCAGGCTGTCAAAAGAATATTCAAATATCTACAAGGAACTCAAGACTTTGGACTATGGTATCCAAATAATGTTGATCTTACTCTTCATGCTTACACTGATGCAGATTGGGCTGGAAATGTTGATGATCGGAAAAGCACTAGTGGTGGTGCATTTTATATGGGGCCCCGGTTAGTATCCTGGTTCAGCAAGAAGCAAAACTCTATTGCCTTATCTACAACAGAAGCTGAATATGTGGCTGTCACATCATGTTGCACTCAACTTCTTTGGATGATGCAAACCTTACAAGACTTTCAAATAAAATGTTCACCTCCTATCTCCATTATGTGTGATAATACAAGTGCCATCAGTATCTCAAAGAATCTTGTTATGCACTCCAATACCAAGCACATTCCCATCAAGTATCACTTCTTACGTGAACAAGTGCTTGAATAAAAGGTGAAGTTGGAGTATGTTCCCTCCAAAGAACAAGTTGTTGATATACTGACCAAACCTCTGCCCAGGGAAGCGTTCGAATATCTCAGAAAGAAGCTGGGAGTAGTCTCTGCCATGCAGAAAATCAGAACTGCTTAAATTTAGAAGATTAAATTGGATACGCGGGTTTCCTGAAAGACAGTCACATATATACGCAAGTTTATACAAAGAAAATTGCGTATGGTTAGTTGCTGACAAATTTTACTTGGGGTCAGCGTTCTTCAGCACAGTTGCAGTGCTGTTTGGTATCTCTGATGTTGTATGGTTTCTCTGATGATGTTTCAGCTCTTATATTTCTGTTTCATTCTCTGATATTGGGTAAAGATGCCTTGATGATTGGATGTTGAAATTGTTCAGGTTGCACAAGCTAAGGAGGAGTTTTGGTCATATGGAAAGGATGCATTGGATGCACAGTTTCAGGGGGAGCATTAGCCTTGCTGAATGTAATGCATTGTTGGAATTATGATGATTCTGAATTATGATCTCTCATGAGGTATTTTTGATATTGGTTATAAAAATTCATATGTGTAATTTGATGAAAAGGCTATGACATATCATGTAAATTGTAATATTCAGTCATGTAAAGGGCTCAGTCAAATTTGTAAACCCACTTGGTTGGGTAGTTGAGTCAAATTGTGTAAACCCACTAGGTTGGGTACATGAGTCATATATGTAAATCCACTTGGTTGGATCTTTGATGTAAGTATGAGTCCTTGGTTATAGATTCATGTACTTCATTGAAAAATATGTTTGAAGATTCAGCATGAACTCAAGGGGAGCATGGTAACTTCAGTGCACATCAGATCTACAGAGCTCTTCTTTCTACATAGGAAGATAAACCTAGTTTTGGTTTTGATCTTCCCTTTGCCCTTGATTTCAAAGGGGGAGAGTATTATCATGGTGTTTATCATGGTGTTTGACTTGTTTATCATGGTGTTTTGAATAGGGGGAGAATATCATGGTGCTTGCATAATGATTATAATCAATGTATCTATTTGTTGGCATAATGATTATAATCAATGTATCTATCTGTTGCGATGATCAAACACCATCATGGTTGCCATCAAGTCCAAATGGGGAGATTGTTGGCAATATGATGCAGAGTGTTTTCCCTGATGGAAACCTACTTGATAAAGTTGATGGAAACCTATTTGATGAAGTTGTTCTTGATGGAAACCTATTGAACTTGATGGAAACCTACTTAATGAGTTAAGGGGGAGATTGTTGACAATGTGATACAATGTATTGACTTTGATGGAACCTGCTTGATGAAGTTGTCCTTAATGGAAATGATGTAAATCTGATGTATCTACAGATCTGTTTAGAAGTAGCAGAAGAAAGAAATTCAGAAAGTGCCAGAATAATGTTGAAAAAGGTATGTCACAAGGCATACACGGTTTTATTAAGGAGAAGTCACGTATGTACGCGGAAATGAACGTGCCAAGTCGCGTATGCCAATTTGCGCTCTATTTTTATAAAACCAAGGGGCATTACCATGGTATTGGCCCAAAGTATTGAGCGCTTGATTATCTATTTGATCCCGTCCAGGAATACCATCATTGGTTGAGTGGTTTTGACTCATGGTATTGATAAAGGCCAAATCTATTTAAGGAGAAGAAAATCATAGTGCAAGGTGGTGTGCAAGTGTCTGGGCATTAATGAATACTTCACTCTAAAGTATATCTACATGGTTGAACTTTGTTCTTAATTGATAGATCTGAATCTATGATGCACCTATGAATATGATGAAGGTTCAAGATCTCTAGATCTAGAAATGATGAATCTCTAGGATGATCTGAAAAGAAGTGATGAAGACCTGGCACAAATCTGATGAAGAAATTGAAGAAATCTGGGTAAGATCATAGATCTGATCTGTTATGCAAATTTTATCTTTTATAGATCTATACGCAGGTTCGTTTCATGAAAAGCGCGTGTATACGCGGATCTGATTCAATAAAAGTGTGTATGGGCAGTTAGGGTTTTCTGAAAAATGCACAGATGTATACGCGGGTTCGTTTCATGAAAAGTGCTTGTATACGCGGGTCTGATTAAATAAAAGCGCGTATGGTATCTAAACTAATGATTGCTCAAGGTTGAATGTGTTTCTGCATATCTATTCTGAAGTCTAGGTTATCTCTGATATTCTGGTTACAGTGGTTTCACTGTTCTGTTTTAAGCATTGGGCGAAGTATATTTGTTGATAAGTGAAGGGTTGTGTTGAAGCTGTTTGATCCAGTTTGAAAATTGATGAAACGTGGTCAGCAGTAGTGCTAAGGGTTGAAGCCTTCAATAAGGGGGTAGTAGCTCCCTTCCAGTGGTAGCTGGTAAACGAGAGTAGGGGGTAGTAGCTCTCTTCCAGGAGAGGCTGGTAAACAAGAGCAGGGGGTTGTAGCTCCCTTCCAAGAGAGGCTGGTAAACGAGAGAAGGTTGTAGCCTTCTGCAGGTGGGTGCCTGCATGCTGGTATGAGTCTGCGCCAGTACATGATTGTAAGAAGTTTTCTTTATATAATAAATATTGAATACTTAGACGATGGCAGCGGTGGTTTTCTCCCGAATTGGGTTTCCACCTTAAATCCTGGTGTTCATGTGTGTTTCTTATGTGTGGTGATTTATTCTGTTCTTACTGCACCTGTTTACTAAACATCTGATGAATGAATGATGCAATGATCTAATTTAAGAATTAAATGCATATTTAGATCTCTGAGCATACGCGAGTTTACTTAAGGATATCCGCGTGTATATGCGAGTTGTGTTCATTAAAGTAGCGTATGGGTTTAAAAGTAAGAAAAAATTAAAAAAATTTCAGTCAGCACTAAATACTGATTCACCCCCCCCTCTCAATATTTTTGCCAACATTAGATTCCCATGTTACAGTTGACCAGTCACCTGTTCAAGGGCTTGTTTTCTATATCACTGAAATTTCACCTATGTGGGCATTTTCATCAAAAGAAACGAAGGCAATTACTACTGGTGAATTATTGAAGCCCAAAATAACTTTTGGGAATCTAAATGGTCTTGTGTCTTTGGGGAAGAGATTGTTGCAGCATAAATTTTTCAGCGAGGAGTTTTCAGATATAAGGCTCCTCCACAGGTTTCTGGTATGATCAGTCTATTCTTGACTTGCAGTGGTTGAGTTCCACATAGTCAAAGTTTGAGCTTTGAGTATCGTTCTATGGGTACTCGCCTAGACAAAAAAAATTCGTTTCACCAATCTGATAAATCTGTATGTGAAGAGTTTTCACTTCAGATAAGAGCCAAGTCATGGAGGATAGAAACAAGTATTTAACAACTTTGAGTCATTTTCAAGCTTGACAGAATGTGCGGTGCGCCCGTGTTTGTGCGCGGAAGGACTGTAGGTGATTATTGAAGATTTTTGTTATAGGCGCGGCGCGCCCGTGTTTGTGCGTGGTGCGCCTGTGCTCGCCGCCTGGCACCCATCCGAACGCAGCCCTGGCCACTCCTGAACGCAGCGCCTGAGCTTGGATTTCCTCCATCCAAGAGCTCAATCAACGAAAGAAGATCCTCCCGCATGCAGTGTGTCATTTCCCTTCATATCATTCATAATCAGCCATTACAATTGCCATTTTTTCCTTCGGCATGGCCCATTCCTGAACGACCCAGGGCCACCTCTGAATGGCCTGGTGCCTGGGCCACTACTGAACATGGTCCAGCCCGCCCGGGCCACTACTAAACCCCCTGTCTCTTACTTCTGCAAAGCATTATTCTTCACACCAATAGCTCTCTCCACATATCAAAATCTACATACCATTTTCACCTCTCCTGGTTCATCTCTACAGGCCTATATTTGAACAGCTTGGGTCACCCCTGAACGGCCCAGCGCCCACTCCTGAACGGCCCACCGCCAGGGCACCCAGGCCACTATCAAAACCGATTAGCAAAGGTCTCCAAAGGTATCAAAGCTCAAATTTAACACAACAAACTCACCTCTAGTGCTTAAAGAAAACATAGTTATTCTTGAAAATTATCTTGTTCATTAAAATGCAAAGAAGTCAATGATAAAAGAGGAAGTTTGGCTGCCAAGGGTTTTCTTTCTATGAATAGTTGAGGATATACACAGTCTATGAAGAAAAACAGAGTTTTTGTAAAGGGTGTTTTTATCAGTTTAAAAGGGGTTTGTTCACCATTTAAAAAAAAAAAAATTGATTACAAAGGAAGATAGTGATTGGAGGAAAGATTTGTTGACAGTTTGAAAGAGTCTTATTGCTGTGGGTGGTTAAAAATAGCACAGTCTTCAAAGGAGAAATATTTTTGGTGCCCAAAGTAAAAGGAGGAACCTTTTTGTTTTCAAGGAAGCACCCTTTGCCAAAATCACAGAGAAACAGTAAGTAAGGAAGAAGATTCTGCTTATGATTAGTTTAAAGGAGTCCCATTAACAGTGATTTCATAGGGACAGTGATTAAAAGGTGCAAGGGCTTGTTGACAATTTGAAAGGAGTTTGCAAGTGGTTAAGGGAAAAACACATCTTGTTTTCAAACCTAAAATGTTCATCAAGATTAAAACAGTGATTTCAAAGAACACCCTTTTTTGCTTCAAATAACCACAAAGAGATAGCGGTAAAGATAAGGGCTTATTGACACTCTAAAGGAGGTCTTCTTGCTGTGAATAGCAAAGGATAAAAACAATGATTGAAGGGAAAGAGTTTTCATGTCAAAAACAAAGGGGAACTTGTCTTAAAAGACCAAAAATAGATCTCATTAAAAGCCCTTTTCTCACAACTAAGTTCATAAGAAGGGAGCTTGTTTTCAATTAACAAAGCTTGTTTGACAACTAGGGACAAACTTAGTCTTGCAAAGAGGATAAAGTGTTTTTGGTTGAGGACCTATTTCAGTGATCATTTGAACAATTTTTCTTGGTGAGTTAGTAAATGGTATCAGAAGCAAAAACGCCTCCAAGGAAGGGAAAAGTGACAAAAATAAAACTAGTAATGATGAGAGACAAAGTAAAGAGTCTAAACATGGCAGTGAGGAGGAAGAACATAATGGCATCCAACACAGCAGTAAGCATAGCAGTCATAAAGAGGAACAAAGTGGCAGCCAATATAGTAATAATGAGGAACATGACAGTCCTCAAAGAGGTACTAATGATGAGAAGCATGACAGCCCTCAAGCAAGCAATAATGATGGCAAACAAACACAAAACAGTGAGCATTCCGAAGGGGGAAGCATGGGGAAAAAAGTGCAAAACAGTCCTAAGGGCAGCCAAGACCAAAACATAGAGCATGAAGAGAATTCTCCAAAGCATGTGCTAGCTGCCTCTCCTAGGCAAGGAGCCATGACCTCTTCGCTAAAGCTAAAAATGCCAAAACAACAAGGAAGAAAACCAAGAAAAACTCAAAACTGCCCTAAGAGGGCGCCCGGTGAGAAAAGGAGGAAAAGACACATCTAGGCTTGCAATTTTGGCCCGAGATTCCAAGAATGTTTCTAAAAACCCTTAAGGGGTTTGCTCACCAAAATTGAGCAAATTTTGACATGATCTTGTTTTTTGACATTTTTGGGCCTAATTGCATAAATTCATGGGTACTACCATTTTTGTTTGGAGCATCCTCAACTCATGAAACTCATTTGGTTGGATGGAATAAATTTAGGGGCAGCTAGTCACAATTTTTCAGATCCAAATAAGGTGTTTTGGTTCCCCAGAGAGGCGAAAAACAGCAATTTTTTTTACTTTCTGCCTCGCATATCAGCAAAGGCTACTTTTTAGGTTTTTTCCACTCAGTTCGGTTTTTGACATACTTCTAGTGATCTGTTTTGAAAAAATAAAATATTTTAAGAAACTAGACATCCAGGGCTTTCCAATGAGCCATCACAGGCCTCATTTCGACATCAGGAGGTCCCTCAAAATTTGTCTTCAAAATAGGGAATTTTCTGCTACTACGTTCCTGTAGCATTTTGGCAAAAAGACAGTTTTCTGAAGTGGCTTATCCAAATGTGCGTTAGGCCTTTTTTAGCCATTTTCAATAATGAAAAGTCAATATTTTTTCCTTTTTTATCATTTTATAGATATTTTGAAGATATTTTGTGCCTTGGGCTTTGCAAAGCCTCAAGGACAAAATCAGATATTTGTTTTTAGCCTATGAGCTTCTAGTTAGTTTAGTGAAGCTTATCTTCTCATTCTCCTATATAACTCATGGAGAATCATTGTAATATTGTTGGTTGAAGAGTTGATAAACAAGATGGAATTTGAAGAGCTTAGGAACTTGACTGAGCTTAGAGCAATGTATGTTATGAGTTTTGATGATCAAACTTGTTTTATGGAGTGAATAGCTTGACTTGCTTGCCTAGATGATGGAGAGGATCTATGTGCAGGATTCCATGGCTTGGTAAATGGTATTGTACTTCTTTTCAGTTATGTTTTCTTAGTTTTTCACATATGTACCCATGCTTCTTGATTGTTGTAGGTCAGTAAATAATAGTTTGAGGTATGCCCATGGAGGCTCATCAAATTTCCTGATTCATTACAGCTTCTATGTTTTCACCTTTCTTGGTCATGTCAAAGGATTCTTAACTGCCCTTTGGTCCATTAGGAACTTTTTATTTATTTCCTTAATGATTAATATGACATGCTATCTTGTTTGATTCAAGGTATGCCCTGCTTACTCATAGCTGTTTAAACCTCATTAATGAAATCTCCTTTGAAGTATTGACTGTCTAGTTTAAATTAGAGAGGTCTTGTTTTGATCTTGCCCTCTGCCTATACTTGCAGACTTATTTCAAAGTTCTCATCAGTTTGAATGTGTTGCTTAGAATTTTCTTTTCCACATCTTGAGTTGTTGGTTTGTCTTACATGTGTTCTCAACCACTGAAGGTGATTTTCTCATAGTTAGAGGGTCTTATACTTCTATGCATCACCTGAATGTTTATTTTTTGCATCTATCAGTTTGAGTTGGATTCATAGTGATTAATGGTTAGCCCTACCACATGAATACTTGTTGTTTAAACTATTTATGCTTAAGATCCTTTTGTCTTGCACAAATTTGATGTTCATTTCACTTCATAAACCACCTGAAATATTCATTCACTATACTAAATCAGCCCTACAGTATGCCCTACCCATTGTCTTGACATCCTTGGCTTTCTTTTGACCCCATAGCCCAGTTGATCTCATTTTCTTGTTCTATTTTGATCCACTTGATCAGTTTTTCCTCCAAACAACTAAAAACAAACAAACAAACACATTTAAAAACTAGCCTAAAATCTAAACAAACTAAGCGAACAAGTTCACATCCTTCACTTCATTAGAGAGAGCCCTCTCTGAGTCCAGGAAGGCTAGGTCTTAGGGCTCCAAAGATTGGTTTGATGTTACTCTGTCATTTGGTTCGTCAATCTGCTAAATCACAGGAACCTAACATAATGGCGATCACGGTGGGAATCTGAGTGACAAACAAACTTAGACTTCCCTAAACCTTCAGAAACCTTTAAGAATACTATCTTATGAATATACCACCTCATCACCACACTAACATAATGGAAATCATAGTGGGACTTTTCTGAGTTCATATCAATTTGAACATCTTTCAAGACTCATGAAAAGCCCCTCTTGAACTAAGCACACTATACTATTGAGCCACCTCATCGCCACACTAACATAATGGCAATCACGGTGGGACTCTCTGAGTTCATTACTGTATAGCAAATTGTTGTTGACTCATTAGTCCTTCAGATTAAATCATAAAATCAACTGATAAAGCCATTAGAGTAAACTCTCTTTGTTTCATCACCTTAGCTAAGTGCTGAAAACAAATGTGGGAAACTCTCACAAACCCCAAGGCTACATATAAAAACTCAGAAAAAACCCCAAAAACATTTTTTTTAAAGATTGGCTTCTTATGTTAGTATTGGTGGTGGACCACAGACAATATATCCTCAAAACAACAAAAAATATCCACCTGGCGACTCCACAACTCTCAATAGACCTAAGGACTCCACTGGAGGAAGAACCTGAAACACGACCAGTTATCCTAGAAAGAAAGAGCACTCAGGCCTTAGTTGGATCCAAGAAATTATTGTTTTTATCTATAACTATGTTCTATCCTACTTTGACCCTGATCAAGAATACACTGATGATATCTACATTGATCATTGGAAAGATCTCAAGCCTCAAAAAACTAAGTGTCAATTTTCAGAGCATGAGCTGACTTATACACATGTGCTTACCCCAGATTCACATATGGAAGACCTAATGGAACATGAGCCTCATGCTACTTTTCCTGATCTTGCTGAAACCTCAAATAGTCATAAATCTCTTTTTACACTACCTATATCCACAAAGGTCCCAGAAAGATACAAGCCTCTAATTTTACCTCTTATATTCCAAGCCCTCCCTGCAAATCTTGCAAATAAATTACCTAGATTTGATGGAGAAAGCTCAAAAGTCACCGCTGAAGAACACATTCAAAATATTGAAAATTTACTTGACCTTTTTGAAATAGAATAAGATGATGTGCGTATTATAATGTTTTCCTTATCATTACAAGGAAAAATTAAGAGTTGGTTTAAGGACCTTCCAACTGCAAGCATTATCAATTTTCATCAGTTCACTCAAATCTTCCTAGATAGCTGGGTGGTCATTGGTAATAAATTTCTCATCATAGAGAAATACAAGCATTTAAAAAGACAACCAGGGGATACAATACAAGACTTTTCAGCCAGGTTCAATAAAGTATACCATGCAATGCCTGCTAACATAAAGCCACCCCTCGGATGGGCTCTCTTGCACTACCCAAGTTCTTTTGACCCAGAGATGGTTTTACGGATAAGAGAAAGAGATCCTTTGACCCTGGAAGAAATGCAAAGGATAGCAGTTGATGTGGAAGTCAACATACTAAATAGGGAGGCACAACTAAGAATAATAGAGAAAGACAAAGCAAATCAAGAGAGACTAATATCTTCAAAGGTAAAGTTAGAAATGTTGATAGATACACTCAGCAAACCGATGCATCTACTTGACAGGAAAAGAGAAAAACACAAAGTTAAGTTTAATGATGCTTATTCAAACCAACCTACACTTTTTCCTCGGGGAGAACACACTCAACCATTACAAGACAAGAGTAACAAACAAAATATGCCTAATGAGCAAGTTGCAAATAAAAACATAGAGGAGTGCTCTAAAGAATCAATCAGCCATCTTGAAATCACAGAATCTGAAATAAAGGAAGAGTCAAAACCTTTAACATCTATACCCTTATGCTTTCATTCATTTCAAATTTTGAAAGGAAATTTGCATCCTGAAGATCTCTTAGCAGTTATTCAGGAAATCCATGCTCAATTTAACTCTCACATACATCAATAAGAGTTGGTTGAGGATGAAATCAAATCTGAAATAGAAGAAAAATCAAAACCTTTAGGATCTCTACCTTTGTGATTTGAGTCATTTCAGTCTATACAAGCAAATTGGCCTCCTGAAAATCTATCAGATGCAACTCATGAATTCCATGCTAACTATCCCAAACATCATGAAGAGTTGGTTGAAGATGAAAACAATCAAGAAATGAAAGAGAACCCATAGGATTTATCTAAAGGCACAAGTGATGATTCATCATCTCTCTTAGGTGAGGCCCAAAAAGACATTCATCCTCTAAATCGGCTTTCCCAAGAGAAAGAGGATGATTGTAGTTATAACCGAAGAAAGACAAAAATTCCTCTCTTTTTAACTAAAGAGGAGATAGATCAACTCATAAACATGCAGTCAACCTCTATTTATTTTCCTCCTAATCTGAACTATCACATAGTAGAAAATGGATTTATAGATCAATTCAAAGAGATACAATCTAATAGTCCAATATGTATGGTTGGTGACATTAATCATATTGATGATTCTCCAAGGTTTGATCAATATGTTAATAATGATGATGATTTCCAAACATAAGCTAGCTTTGCAGAGTACTTAGCACTTGATTTATGGGAGGAAGCTCAGTTTCATCAACTTGAGGAAGGTAACCAACCAATACATAGCAGCTATGACAGTGATGAGGAAAGCTCAGAAATTTTGGAAGCAAATGAAGGCTTGAAAAGTGATGATCACAAGAAAGGTACTGCTCTTATTTCTCGGGAAGATTTGTTGCCAAAGAGTATCCCTACTCATCAATATGTTGGTCTTTTCATAGAATATAGTCCTCTAAATCAGAGTATACCAGGACTTCAAGAGGACTGCAGAGCCATATACGATGAATTCTCCAGTTCAGATTACAATGAAGATGAGGAAGAGTTTCTTTCTCAAAGCCATCTTAAGCTTGATCCGGTGGAGAAAGAAGAAGTAATCTTGGTCAAAACATATCTTTCAAATATTCATGACCAGGTATTATTTCAAGATACCTATGCTCATTTTTTGAAGATATCTAAAGAAGGGAGAAAGGTTGTTAGGAGCAGTGTATTACCAGAATCAAGAATATTTTTCAACATTGCTGCTAAAGAACAAGGGAAATGGGAGTGGCCTTGTTTGTCCAGCATGCTCAAGGAGATGAGCAAAGACCCATCATGGAATCATTTGCTTGATTGGCTTTGTTGGAAAAGATATTTCACTAAATGAATGTATATTGTGTATAGGTTAGATTAGGATAGATAGATAGGTGTCAAAAATAAGCTCAGCCTTGTGAGCATCTTTTCAGTTCTAGATTGTTTGAAGAAAAAGTAAAAAAAACAGAAAATACAAAAATAGTAGAAAAGTAGAAAAATAGGGCAGTTTCTAAAGCAATGGTATAGCCCCATACCCAAAAAATAGTCATGTTGAAAGTGCGCAAGTCTAAATGCCACTACTAGTTCTCAAAAGATGTCTTTTTTAGTTATCTAGCCTAATCATAACTAAGCATGTTTTTAAATTGATTGCTGATAAGTTAGTGAGAGAGATGATAGTCAAATTGTGTAAGCTTGACTTGTCAAAGAAAGTAGATTAGGAAACGAATGTTGGTTTCGTATGCTCAAAATAGAACCAAAGAGAAAAACAGGGATGAAAGACAATTTGTATATCTTGGCCCTGATTTTTCTAAGTTTCATCTTGTACATAAATAATGTTTGTGTGCAGCTTGTTTTATTCCACAAACGCATGACAAATCAGACTGTCTAATCCTGATTTGATCATTTTTCAATTTCATGCTTTAGTTTAGAGAATGAAATCCTGTCAACAGCTTAATCTTGACAGTCGATCGTAGTATAGGTAGAGAAACAAAGGGGTTCATCAGTTTAATATGAACTCCTGAAAGATATAGGTGTAGCATTAGATAGTTTTTCTTTTTTCAAAAAAATATCTTGTCAATGGTTTCTAGTCCAAATGCACCTAAAAGAAGAAAAAATGTTAGGAAATATAGCTGGGTAGGTAGAGTTGAGGTTGATGCTAATCATGCTATAATTTTTTTAGAAAAGCATCATTTTCAGAAATAGCATCAAGAAAGGAAGAAATTTGCGCCAATGGATAAGGCACTGGTCTTCACAAGCCAGAGATCTACAATTCTGGACACCTCCTGAAAAGGAGCTGCTCTCCCCAAATGGAGCCACCATAAGTCATCAGTATTTTTACCTGTTATTGATGACTAGTTTCCTTAGCTCAGTTTTCTAGAAGCTGATCTCAAAACTGTCAAATTTGTCATCTAGAAAACACCCCAAAACAATTTTTGTCTTTCTACCCCTTCCAATCAATCTATGATGAGAAAAAACCTCATTTGACAAGCCCTATCTGGTTTCAACAAGGTAACCCTATCTATAGTTGTCATAGTTGTAAATTATTTGCCATCATTTACCCTTGTTCCTCATGTCATTCACTATCCAAAGGTTGAAAAAGTGTCTGCAACTCTATCCCTGGTCATCTTGTCATATGAAAATCTGATCAAGCCAAAGGAAACCCTCAAAATGTGTGAAAGTTGTCCCTAAGTTAGATAGCGGTGTTTAGGGACTTTTTCTTTGGAAAAGACATTCTAAGCCAAGACCCTGTGTCTGTTACTAATCAGCCATCAGTTGTCTCCCTATTCTGAAAAAAAAAAGTCTTGATCCATCCATAGGTCGCACACCACTAAGAGGTCACTTTCTCTCATTTCAATAGAAGTTCAACGAACATATAAATTAGGAAAAGAGAAGGTTTGTCACTATCTAAAGAATTTTTCTTGGATCAGGCATAATCTCCATAAAACACCAAAGGATCTCTCCAAGGTTCAAAAGCATATGCTTTTACATCTCTGCAGGGGTGTAATTGAATGTTGATCAGTATACAAATGAGGGCACAAGGACAAATTTCAATAGGTCCTTCATGATGAATTAGTTTGCCATCAGTGAAACCAATGGAGTGTAGTGAGTGAAGGGAAACTAATAGGTATGGTTTTAAATCCAAGAACTGCCTGAAGAATAGAGATCATCCTCCAAGTCACATGAATACAAAAGATTGATGTAATGTTGATCAGCAGTGTTTCAGTATCTCCTCCAAAAGCAATGCTGCATAAAATTTGCAAAGGGTATCATCATGTAGGGCATAAGAAGACAGTTGCTTCTTATGTCACCTTGAGCCTGGGATGTGAACATTAGTCTAAAGAAATTTGAAGATACCCCTGAAAACACAGTCAAGGAAAAGTTGGCTCAATGATGTCTAAACAGCAATCACTCTCCATATACAATTCACATTGTTCCTGATCTAGCGTTCACAGGGATATTTTACAAAAAGGATATATACATCTCAGACAAGGCCTCATAAAGCAAGAAGACATTAGTTTCAAGTGATTCTATCAATAATAAATGTCAGATTTCACTTTATGTCCTATTGGTATTCTTCAAACAAACATACAGAGTAAGGTACAGTGAATGGAATAGATGAAATTATGTGTTTAGTAGAACCTCCTTCAAAAGAAGAGGGTTAGAAAAACATTGATGGAAACCTCCTTCATATAAAAGTAGAGGGTGAAAGACACATTGTTGTGACCTCCTTCACAAACAAGAAGAGGGTCAGGATGTTTTTAAGTAGCTTCAGGAGTTTTTTTGCGCCACCTCCCCCAAAGATGAACAATGGATACATCAGCAGGGTTTCAAATTGTGTCTGAGTAAGGTTTCTACTGTAAAGACAAGTTTGAGAATCAGTGGTGAGTCAATGAGAGTTCATAGGTTGAAAACCTATTTCATATCACAAGAAAAAGGTTGACATGCTGGTGTTAAAAGCCTCTGTTCTTGTGTTTATGAAAACCTCCTTCAAATGATAACTCAAAGGTTATTATTTTGATTAAAACATCTTCTTCTGAATGATGAAATTGGTAAACCAAGCTCTATTTCCATTGACCCCTGCAAGATGATATAAAGCAAACAATACACACAGATGTTTTATATGAGAAGGATATATTTCATTTAGATTGGTCCATCCTAGTCTATCTAACTACTTCTTCAAGAGGAAAGTAGCAGGCAAACAGTTGGTCAGAGTTCATACGGATCAGCTTACTCCAAGGGTATAGCAGAGTTGTAGGAAACCAAGTCTTGGTAGATACAAGCAATCTGCATTTTTAAGTGTTTTAAAACAGGGGATAAATTCAAGTTTCAAGTCTGAAATAGCCACCTTCGAAAGAACAAAAGGCACACTTTCTAATTAGGGTAAACTCTTTATGTTTTAAAGATAACCTCCTTTGTGACAAACAAGGTGTTAATAACAGTCATAAAGGTTAAAAATGTTTTGAAGAGGAAATTTTCAAAGTTCTCTTTCAACAATCGAAGGAAGAGAAACTATTTTCAAATACAAAATCACAGTTTCATTTTGTTTTTAAAAAAAATGATAAGGTAAACAGAGGACTAACACTTGGGTTACTGCTACTAGGGATCTGCTCATTCAAAAGGTTAAAGGTGTGATGAAGCCATAATTCACATCCAGTACAAGGGCACCTCTTCAAAGGGGGCAGTGAAAATCACAATGCCAGAAAGGTAAATTTCTTATGTCTTAAAAGGATATCCTCAAAAGCTAGAACAACAGAACAATGAAGATCAAAAAACACAGTTTTTATATAACTTTCTCACTTCATAAAAAAGTGGATTTGCATTATAGATTTGAGATGCTGCATCAGAGGAGGTGCAAACAATGCAAAAACTTATGGCAGAACCCTTGAGAGTCTATCAGAGAACACACCTTAAAATGCCACGTCAGATTTTGGATGAGAATGAGAGAAAGCATCCAAAGATTTATCTCTAATAAATGCTCAAATTGAAGATACAGATTCCTTTGAAAAGGAACATGGGGAAGAACAGTTTCGAAATGTTGCACAAACTAGAAACATACCTGTGGTGGAGCATCAACAGTTTCAAACATGGGAGTCTGATTTCAAAGAAAAAAACCCAATGGGCTTTCTGGAGAAGGATGAAATGCTTCATAATCAATGGGTTGAAGTTCAAAACCTAAAACATGATTTGTTTGAAATAGTTGACAGTGCTTTGTATCTAGACCTATCAGTCATGGAACCTCTAGAAGTCTCTGAACCTATTAATACAGGGAAGGAAAATTCTTTAAAAAAGCAAGACAGCTTTGGACAGTGGTTAAGTTTTGTTCTAGAAGTTTCTCCAAACTCAGCTGATGAATGGAAGACTGAAGATAGCAGAGCAGTTGGGGAGGTGTTAGATTCCCATGTTACAGTTGACCAGTCACCTGCTCAAGGGCGTGTTTTCTATATCACTGAATTCACCTATGTGGGAATTTTCATCAGAAGAAATGAAGGCAATTACTACTGGTGACTTTATTGAAGCCCAAAATAAATTTTGGGAATCTAAATGATCTTGTGTCTTTGGGGAAGAGATTGTTGCAGCAGAAATTTTTCAGCGAGGATTTTTTCAGATATAAGGCTCCTCCACAGGTTTCTGGTATGATCAATCTATTCTTGACTTGCAGTGGTCGAGTTCCACATAGTCAAATTTTGAGCTTTTAGTATTGTTCTATGGGTACTCGCCTAGACAACCAATTTTCGTTTCACCAATCTGATAAATCCGTATGTGAATAGTTTTCACTTCAGATAAGAGCCAATTCATGGAGGAGAGAAACAGGTATTTAACAACTTTGAGTCATTTTTAAGCTTGACGGAATGTGCGGCGTGCCTGTGTTTGTGCGTGGCAAGCCTATAGGTGATTATTGAAGACTTTTGTTATAGGCACGGCGCGCCTGTGCCCGGCGCCCGACACCCATCTGAATGCAGCCCTGGCCACTCCTGAACGCAGCGCCAGAGCTTGGATTTCCTCCATCCAAGAGCTCAATCCATGAAAGAATCTCCTCCCCCCTGCAGTGTTTCATTGCCCTTCACATCATTCATATTCAGCCATTGCAATTGCCATTTTTTCCTTTGGCACGGCCCATTCCTGAATGGCCCAGGGCCACCTCTAAACGACCCAGCACCCAGGCCACTACTGAACGTGGTCCAGCCCACCCGGGCCGCTGCTAAAGCCCCTGTCTCTTGCTTTTGCAAAGAGTTCTTCTTCACAGCAATAGCTCACTCTCCACATATCAAATTCTGCATACCATTTTCAACTCTCCTGGTTCATCCCTACAGGCTATATTTGAATGGCTCGAGTCACCCCTGAACGGCCCAGCACCCACTCCTGAACAGCCCACTGCCCGGGCGCCCAGGCCACTGTCAACACTGATTAGCAAAGGTCTCCAAAGGTATCAATGCTCAAATTTAGCACAACAAACTCACCTTCAGTGCTTAAATAAAACAAAATTATTCTTGAAAATTGTCTTGTTCATTAAAATGAAAATAAGTCAGTGATAAAAGAGGAAGTTTGGCTGCCAAGGGTTTTCTTTCTATGAATAGTTGAGGATATACACAGTCTATGAAGAAAAATAGATTTTGTGTAGAGGGTGTTTTTATCAGTTTAAAAAGGGTTTGTTCACCTTTTAAAAAAAAAAAGTGATTACAAAGAAAGAGAGTGATTGGAGGAAATATTTGTTGACAGTTTGAAAGAGTCTTATTGCTGTGGGTGGTTAAAAATAACACAGTCTTCAAAGGAGAAAGAGGTTTGGTGCCCAAAGGAAAAGGAGGAACCTTTTTGTTTTCAAGGAAGCCCCCTTTGCCAAAATCACAGAGAAACAATAAGTAAGGGAGAAGGTTCTGCTTATGATCAGTTTAAAGGAGTCCCATTAACAGTGATTTCACAGGGACAGTGATTAAAAGGTGCAAGGGCTTGTTGACAATTTGAAAGGAGTTTGCAAGTGGTTAAGGGAAAAACACATATTGTTTTCAAACCTACCATGTTTATCAAGATCAAAACAGTGATTTCAAAGAACACCCTTTTTTGCTTCAAATAACCACAGAGAGACAGTGATAAAAGATAAGGGCTTATTGACAGTCTAAAGGAGGTCTTCTTGCTATGAATATCAAAGGATAAAAATAGTGATTGAAGGGAAAGAGTTTTCGTGTCAAAAACAAAGGGGAACTTGTCTTAAAAGACCAAAAATAGATCTCATTAAAATCCCTTTGCTCACAACTAAGTTCATAAGAAGGGAGCTTGTTTTCACTTAACAAAGCTTGTTTGACAACTAGGGACAAACTTAGTCTTGCAAAGAGGATAAAGTGTTTTTGGTTGAGGACCTATTTCAGTGATCATTTGAGCAATTTGTCTTGGTGAATTAGTAAAGGGTATCAGAAGCAAAAATGCCTCCAAGGAAGGGCAAAGTGACAAAAATAAAACTAGTAATGATGAGAGACAAAGTAAAGAGTCTAAACATGGCAGTGAGGAGGAAGAACATAATGGCAGCCAACATAGCATTAAGCATAGCAGTCATAAAGAGGAACAAAGTGACAGCCAATATAGTGATAATGAGGAACATGATAGTCCTCAAATAGGTACTAATGATGAGAAGCATGACAGCCCTCAAGCAAGCAATAATGATGGCAAACAAACACAAAACAGTGAGCATTCTGAAGGGGGCGACATGGGGAAAAAAGAGAAAAACAGTCCTAAGGGCAGCCAAGAACAAAACATAGAGCATGAAGAGAATTCTCCAAAGCATGTGCTAGCTGCCTCTCCTAGGCAAGGAGCCATGACTTCTTCGCCAAAGCAAAAAATTCCAAAAAAACAAGGAAGAAAACCAAGAAAAACTCAAAACTGCCCAAAGAGGGCGCCTGGTGAGAAAAGGAGGAAAAGCCACATCTAGGCTTTGAATTTTGGCCCAAAATTCCAGGCATGTTTCTAAAATCCCTTAAGGGGTTTGCTCACCAAAATTGAGCAAATTTTGACATGATCTTGTTTTTTGACATTTTTGGGCCTAATTACATAAATTCATGGGTACCGCCATTTTTGTTTGGAGTGTCCTCAGCTCATGAAACTCATTTGGTTGGATGGAATAAATTCAGGGCAGCTACTCACAATTTTTCAGATCCAAATAAGGTGTTTTGGTTCCCCAAAGAGGTGAAAAACAGTGATTTTTTTTACTTTCTGCCTCGCATATCAGCAAAGGCTACTTTTTTGGTTTTTTCCACTCAGTTCAGTTTTTTACATACTTCTAGTGATCAGTTTGGGAAAAATCAAGTATTTTCATAAACTAGACATCCAGGGCTTTCCAAGAGCCATCACGGGCCTTGTTTCGACATCGGGAGGTCCCTCAAAAATTGTCTGCAAAACAGGGAATTTTCTAATGCTACTTTTGTCAAAAAGACAGTTTTCTAAAGTGGCTTATCCAAATGTGCGTTAGTCCTTTTTTAGCCATTGCCAGTAATGAAAACTCAATATTTTTTCCTTTTTTGTAATTTTATAGATATTTTGAAGATATTTTGTGCCTTGGGCTTTGCAAAGCCTCAAGGAAAAAATCAGATATTTGTTTTTAGCCTATGAGCTTCTAGTCAGTTTTGTGAAGCTTATCTTCTCATTCTCATATATAACTCATGGAGAATCATTGCAATATTGTTGGTTGAAGAGTTGATAAAAAAGTTGGACTTTGAAGAGCTTAAGAACTTGACTGAGCTTAAAGCAATATATGTTATGAGTTTTGATGATCAAACTTGTTTTATGGAGTGAATAGCTTGACTTGCTTGCCTAGATGATGGAGAGGATCTATGTGCAGGATTCCATGGCTTGGTAAAAATTAATTGTACTTATTTTCAGTTATGTTTTCTTATTTTTTCACATATGTATCCATGCTTCTTGGTTGTTGTAGGTTAGTAAAGAATAGTTTGAATTATGCCCATGGAGGCTCATAAAATTTCCTCATTCATTACATCTTCTATGTTTTCATCTTTCTTGGTCATGTCAAAGGATTCTTAACTGCCCTTTGGTCCACTAGGAACTTGTTATTTATTTCCTTAATTATTAATATGACATGCTATATTGTTTGATTCATGGTATGCACTGCTTACTCATATTTTTTTAAACCTCATTAATGAAATCTCCTTTGAAGTATTGACTGTCTAGTTTAAATCAAAGAGGTCTTGTTTCGATCTTGCCCTCTGCCTATAGTTGTAGACTTATTTCAAAGTTCTCATCAGTTTGAATGTGTTGCTTAGGATTTTCCTTTCCACATCTTGAGCTATTGGTTTGTCTTACATGTGTTCTCAACCACTGAAGATGATTTTCCCACTGTTAGAGGGTCTTATACTTCTATGCATCACCTGAATGTTTATTTTTTGCATCTATCAGTGTGAGTTGGATTCATAGTGATTAATGGTTAGCCCTACCACATGAATACTTGTTGTTTAAAATATTTGTGCTTAAGATCCCCTTGTCTTGCGCAAATTTGATGTTCATTTCACTTCATAAACCACCTGAAATATTCATTCACTATACCAAATCAGCCCTGCAGTACACCCTACCCATTGTCTTGACATCCTTGGCTTGCTTTTGACCCCATAGCCCAATTGATCTCATTTTCTTGTTCTATTTTGATCCACTTGATCAGTTTTTCCTCCAAACAACTAAAAAGAAAAAAAAAACACACACTTAACAACTAGCCTAAAATCTAAACAAACTAAGCGAACAAGTTCACATCCTTCGCTTCATTAGAGAGAGCCCTCTCTGAGTCCAGGAAGGCTAGGTCCTAGGGCTCGAAAGATTGGTTTGATGTTACTCCGTCATTTGGTCCGTCAATCTGCCAAATCAGGGGAACCTAAAAAAACCTTTTTAATATATTATAAATAATTAATATTTTGCACTTGTTTAATAGTTTAAAGCTTTGGTCATCCAAAAATGAAAATTTAAAATAAAACATTTTAGATGCTCTGGCACAATTCCTTAACCTAGAATTGTCTACATAGGTACAACAACCAACACACTGCCCTCCACCAAATCAATGGTACCTAATAATACACTACAAGATATGGCTCTTGATCACCCAATCAAGCCTCTAAATTGGCTCTCACAGGTTGCTATAAAACTGATCCAATACAGGTCCAAAATCACGAACCTAACACCTACAAGATGCACCCTTCTACTAATTGTTTTAAGGTCTTCTCCATGCTGCAAGTCTATACTGGGTAGGGCACAACTTAAATTTCCTAACACCCATCAATTCTGGAACAAAATTTCTCTTATGGACTGCAATTATCCTTCAATGGGAGTTCGTCTCTCCACGCTTCCCCTTTAGGGTAGTTTCAAGCTGTAAACATAAAATTTCCTACCCCTAATTGCAGCGGTGCCCTACAGATCTTCAAAAACCCTTGCAATAGCCTCTTTTGAGGAATGTTGGCCCTCCACAAGACCCTCAAAACAACATCCAATGTTGCGGCCTTCTTACAAGGGCCCTCAGTCCTCTCTCCTACACTCGGCCACCTTGAAACAAACTTCAAACAACCCTTTAAACCCTTCATTATTATGTCCTTTTGTTACGACCTTCATCATAGGTATTCCTCCTCTCCAACGAACTCTTTTCAAGGTAAGTGTTTCACCAACTGATGAGGAATAGAGTCCTCCATCACCTCATATTTATACACTAACATGAGGGCTTACAAAACATCACAATATGGCTTGAACATTTTTCACTTGGCTTATTAACTCCAAGCCGACTTAGACACATGTGCAAAACCCAATTATAACCTTCGAAAATTCATATCTCATTAAGAACAAATCGGAATTCGACAATTCTCGAAGTTTTGGATTCTCCTTTCCGCCCTCTATCATCTCATTCCATTACATATCCAAAGTGCTCCATGTAAATTCCCTAAAATATGATTGGTGACAAACCTAATTCTTGGGTTCTAAGCCCAAAAGTGACTCTTGTGGTGCTTTTCCCTCCAATCCCCAAACCCTAGGGCTTGTAGTACCTACCAAGCTACTAAAAAATCAACATCACCCACATCTGTGAGTGGCAGAGACGCTCCCCCTCCTCTAGATCTTCAGGCTCAATCTTCTAGATATTTATGGTGGCCATGGTGGCACTGGGTTCCACATCAATAATCTGCTTCCCTTTGTCATTCCCCTTGTCATGTTTTGACTTAGAGTCGAAACATGCATCTAACTTAGAAGCCTTCAATTAGACCACTAGTGACTTCTTGGCTCGACACTCACTTGTGTTGTGAGTGGGGCTCTTATGGAACTCACACCATTTTCCTGTGTCCTTTCTTTTCATGGTGTTGTTATTTTCTTGCAACTTCAACGGGTAGTCTTGGGTCACCTCACCTTGGATTTGTACTTTTTTCTGCAGTTTGGGGACATCGTTCCCTTGCTTCATATTCACAGATCCAAAGTCTCGCTTCTTCTATTTAAATTTATGCTCAATCTTGGCAACATATCGGTATGCTACAACCAAAGAGGAGATGTCCAAGAACTCCATTTCCTCTTGAATATATTGTGAAAACAACTGCAGTACTTGATCATAAAATGCATCTCATAATCTTGATACCCAAATTTGTGCACAGGGTATGGAAAATATTCGTCAGCTCATGCACATCTTGATCCCTATGATGCCGCAACATAGTCCATTGTATGTACTTGTCCTCATAGCTCCCCATAAGGTAATATTGTTCCTTAATGATGTCTTGGAAATAATTCCAAGTGGGTACGACCAAAAAAAATGAGGGACCTCTCTCGTCCCTCTTTTTGTAGTAGGTTTCCCACCAATCCTTAACATGGGGGGCAACTTTGAGGAGTGAAAAAGTAATCTTTTCCCTATTAGAAAAATCATGAACCGAAAAAATATCCTCCCAACAAATTTAACCATCTATCTACGATGTCTGCATCTATGTGGCCATCAAATATGGGAATGTCAAAGTTGACTTGTACCCTGAAGGGACTGGCACCTTCAGAGTGGCGGTCGGATGAAGATGCATTGCCTATGTGCATCCACCGAAGGATATGGGTAAATTTATCCATCATTGTATTCATTTATCGCTCAAGGGCTTCTTCGAGCAATATTTTGAAACTATCTCATGCTCCCTCATCTTTCTTTTCTTCCACCATGGTAGGCCTTAGGGTTTGCAAGGCTAGTCTTGCAAAGGTTCAACTAGTTCAACCCTTAACTCCTTATACCCTGACCTCGTTGGGGACATGCAAAGAAAAAATCAGAAATATCAGATCGCTCTGATACCATTGATCCAAAATTATGCATGAATGCAACATAATACAAATATAAGCATAGAAACAGAGATGCAATGGAAATAAATCTTCATTTCATTAATAACAAAGAACTGAAAAATACTTACATACAGAATGGAAAAACTAGCTCGGGCAATAGTAGCTTATCTCTGAGAAGAGATGTGGTGGCTACATGCCTCTAAATTGTTTTACAATGAGGCTCAAAAGCCTATTTATTATTGAGAAACAATGGAAAACCCTAAACATCCAAAAACCTAACCCTAGAAGATGAAGCACCAAAATTGTGGGCCCCGTTGGGGTAAATTGGTACATCAACTTCCCGGGGTCGTAACTTTGGCATGTGATATCTACTTGATGCATATGATACCTCATTAGAAATATCTATCTAATGACTACAACTTTCAACTGCAAACATTTACTCGTTTTCCAAAAAAAAACGTCATTTAAGGTCTCAAAATGGCTCCGGAAGTTTAGGACCTAAAATATATCCCAAAATAGTAAAATTTGCTACATTTAAGGAAACTGAAACTGTGCTACAATTAAGGAAACTAAAATAAGAAATGGTGGAGGTCCAAGTGGAATAGGCGAGTGGCCACCAATATCCACCTGGATCAAAATCTTAACAACCATTGACATTGTAATTGGTTTTCATTCCAACATAACATTGGCTTGTAAACACAATCCTACTCCATGCATTTCATATAGCTTCTTGATGTTAAGTTTATGGTGCTCAGATATATGCAAAGAGTGAGAAGACCGTTGCTTCAACTAACATTTTATTGTGTTTTATTACACTCATGTAGACCATTTTTTCCCTCCAAATTATCATTACATATAGGGGAATTATTACCACATTACTATTACACAAAGATAGCCTATGAGGGGAACCATCGATAGAGAAGGATCAAAGTCCGCTATTGTAAAATTCTCTTTAGGTGAGACATTTCATGTTTTATTTCCTTTCCATTAGATGATAAATAATTCCTTCTCTTCCCCACAAAATATAGTAAGATGATGTTACTTTTCCTCACATCAAAATTCAAGCATGAACATGCTTCTCCCATCAAAGCACAAGTCAACTATTATCATAAACTTTTTCCAAAATAGAGGTGAAAATTTTGGGTATTTGATATATCACCTCATTTTCGACAAATATCAATTTTGTAATGAGCTCAATTTCTCCACATTCTAATCATATTTTCTAAAAATTGACAAGTTGGGTCATCTAGAAATTGGTCAAAGTGTCGAAGGGCCAATTTTCATGCACAAAGCTCCCCTTACAAACGTGGAACTCAATCTCCTGACATAATTACAACCAAATTTAGAGCCAAAATTACTTGAAAAAGTAGGGAACTTTATGTTTTGTTTATGCCATGTTCTAGAAATGTCCCTCTCTTTGTAAAACTTATGTCCACATTGTATTAATTATTATTTTTAGATTTGTATCTAGCGACTAGGATTTATATAGAAGGGAATTCGTCTCAAGATGTTTTTTATTTATTAAAGTTTGCTTAAATTTAAGCAATAAGACAAGTGAGCTATGCCTCAATTAATTAAGTTTACTTAACGTTAAGTGCATTTGATTTGGGTTGTATGACCTTCTTAGGAAGGAACTGTTAGTCATCCATACAAGGCAAACAATATGCACCCGAGAGAAATGTATTAAATGTTGTATATGTCAGGATATACACCATCCAATCTAAATTTTATAAATCTCAGTGTATATCCAAGGCAGTATAATCAAACCTATATAATATTTAATGCATTTTTGTAGGGTAGATATTTTTTACCTCCATACAAGTCTAAAAAGTGATGATGGATGCTATGCAATTATACAAATTCATAAAATATTAATCATTATTGCGCCAAGAGGCACTCTCCAACCCGGTATGGAAGAGCTGTTGTAATGTCCTTTCCTATTACGTTAAAAATTTTGACTCGGTCAAATGACATAAAAGTTAAAATTAAATTAAATTAGATTAAAATATATAATTAAAATAAAATAGAGGTAAAATATTCAATTTAGCATGGGTTGTTTTTAGGCTCAGGGTTTTCATGTAACCCATGGTTTTTCCAATGATATACACACACACACACACACACTCTCTACCATCCTAGATCCATCTTAACTCTAGATCTACCAAGCCCTTAGAGAAATCAAATCTTTTGAGGTATAAATCTCTTTTAGAGTGAAAAGCTAGTTGATCCCTCGAGGCACTTACTAGGAGTTAAGACAAATTTACCTTACATAAATTCAAAAGTGTTTATAAATTTAAAGTATTATTTTTAAAATAATATCACTTTATATATATATATATATATATATATATATATATTGATCTGAAATAGGACCAAATATTTTACAAAATGAATTGATTGTTAACTTGATCACTTAGTGTGGAAGACTAAAGAAAAGAAATTGATTTTATGACTTAATACAGAACTTAAGAAGCACAATTAAACATGAATTTTCAGCAAAGAAAATAGATAGAAGACAACAAACATTGATTACAGAGTTCGTCCCTAGTGGACTACATATATATGTTTGCTTTCAAGATGGGCGTCTGTTTTATTAAGGAATGATCCAAGGAAGTCTTTACATAGAAATTCACTAGACTGAACATGCTCACAGGCACCTCTAGTCTCTATCAACATAAATCTCTCCCTCCTAACTTTCCAATGCCTATCTTATTGCCCAATTCCACCTTCAAACGACCAAGATGCACCTGAAAGAAAACTTCCTCTCTCTTACAGAATTCTAAATACAAGCCTTAAAAAACCACTCTCCCCCTCATCATGAGCAATGGAGTAAATTTATAATGCAATTCAGGTTTAGGTCGAACCCCTTTGGCAAAAAATGGTATATGGTTGAATGCATTAAGTGTGATTATCTCTCGGTGCAATAAAAGTGTAACACCTTAGGAATTAGGTTACGTGGTCCATTAATAACATAGCGCACAAGTAACATTCGAAACCCAAAAATAAACTTTGGATAAAACAAGACCTCGACAGTCTAGCTAATGACGAAGTAATGAACAACCACATGTGACAGGTGGTCGATGGTCTAACTGTTGGCTTCCACCTAGTGGTTAGGTCCAGTGGTTCTAGTAACCGGTGACATTCAAATGTCCACATGACAACACATACCTCCAACGGCGGTCTTCTCAATGCTCAACTCCAACTGCGAGGTGGTGTTAAACTGTGCGCTAACCTCCATTTTTCACATGTCCTACGGTTAACTCCGCGCGCGGTCAAGCTCCGACGGTTCCAAAAGGTCTTTAAAACATGGTTTTCACATTACATAAGGTTTAGTGCTAGGTAATATCTTATGATTTAGACCATATAGTGTTGTCACTTAAGTCTTTCACCATAGGTTTTCACTTAGGTTTTCATACCATGAACATGTTTGACCACCTTTTACCATGGCATTTCCACACCATGAAGTCACTTGCCATTTCTTTGCACCATAGAATAAATCGAAGACTTCCTCTTTCATCTAAAACACTGGAGAAACTGAAGATGATACTGGACTTCCCTGTCGATTCGAACTGATGCAAGATCCTCCTGGATCAATCCTCTCCACTTGAAAGCTTTTGGACCAAAAAAAGTTTGATTTAAGCAAATATCAAGTGAGGTTACAACTCCCTCAATATTTCGATATCCATCCACCTCGCCTTTCTAGGATTCATGCCCTTGAGTCCCACTCAAATATATTCAACATATCCATGCCTTGAAGAGTGAACCTTCCTGTCCAAGATGGTACTTAGGTGCTAAATCATAAACGGTAGGAATCCGTGTATCTTCCTCTGGATCAATGATCATCAGAGGTTCGTACAAATTCAGATTTTCTACATTTACAACTGAATAAATACGCATGTAAGGAGGTAAATCTAATCGAAATGCATTATTTCCAATATTTTCCACAATCTTGAAAGGACCATGCCTGATGAATTTCAGTTTCTTACCTTCACCTTTCAACCTGTCTTTACTGATATACAACCATACCTGATCATTGACCTAAAAATGATGGTCCACTTGATTCTTGTCATGGTGCATTTTGTACTTGGCCTGACTCTTCTCTAATTTATCTTGCACTCCTTTATGTATCTGTTGTACCTATTGAATGAACTTAATTGCTTTATTTGCATCCTCATGTCCATCCACTTTGTATTCTTCACAAAACATGCAATCCATTAGTGAATTTTGTAGGTACCCAAAACATGTTTCAAATGGCGATCACTTAGTCAGAGAATGTAAGGCTCGATTGTAAGCATGTTTCACATAGGGTAAATATTCATCCCACAACTTAGGATGTTTGTTGCAGTAACCTCGGAGAATATGTATCACTGTCAAGTTCACCACTTTTGTCTGTCTGTCGGTCTGTGGATGAAAATTTATGCTCTTCTTCGGCTTTGTGTCTATGAGTCCCCACAAAATTGACCAAAACTCTCCTACAAAGAAAGTGTCTCGGTCGAAAATGATGGAAGTAGGTAACCCAAAATGAACCCATACATGTTGAAATAACATAAGTGCAGTCTGTTCAACAGTCACTTGTTTTTTTCATGGAACAAGAATGCACATCTTGCTGAAATGATCAACCACGACATACATGTAATCATGTCATCTCCTCAACATAGGAATTCCTCCAACAAATTCCATGGATATGTTGTCCCATGGTCGTGACAGAATTGAAAGTGGAATATACAAGCCAATCTTTCGATTGCTTGGTTTGCTTGTCGAACACATAACACATCCTTTAATGTACTTAACATTTGTTTCATGCATTCGAGGCTAGTAGCAATACCTTTGAATTTGCACCATTGTCTTGCTTACGCCAAAATGTCCTAAAATGCGAGAAGAATGTGCTTCCCGAATAACATGCACCCTTTCTGTCTATGGTATCCACAACTTACCCAGATGATATAACAACGTGTCATGAACATGAAAAATGACTTCTTCCACCTAAGTGTCGTGAGTTAGTGATTCATAAATATCTTTGAAATCAACATATGTACTATATTGTTCTAAATAAATTTCAAGTTTGAAAGAACTATTCTGTAACACTACTAAAGCATTCAAAGATGGTCTAGACATCATATAAGCTAATTTGTTTGTTACACCTTTCTTGTACTTAATTACTAAGTGAAATTGCTGAAGGAATCCCATTCATCTGTAATGACGAGATTGTTGCAACTTAGTCTGAGACTGAAGGTACTAAAGCAGCTGATGATCTGTGTGAATCACTGTTTCCTTACCCATTAAGTAGTATTTCCATTTCATAACACTTTCAACTAAATCAAACAATTCTTTATCATATTTCGGATAATTTTCAACTTCCTTAGAAAAAGTTTCTGAATGAAAAAAAATAGGTTTCCCTTTTTAAAGTAAGACTGCACCCATTTCATAACCATTAGCATATGTTTCAATTTCGAATGGTTGTTGAAGATCTGGTAAAGCTAAGATTGGTGCTATGATAATTTTCTGCTTAAGTGTATCAAAAAATTTTTGTTGTTTCCCTCCCCACTGCAAGGAAAATTTAGAACCTGTTAAAGCATGTAACAGTGATGCAATCAAAGAAAACTGAGAAATGAATTTTCTCCAATGTTTAACTGCACCTAGAAAACTCCTAACTTCAATCACATTCTGTGGCCTTGGCCACTTAACAATCACATCAATTTTAGCTAGATTTATTTTCAAATGACCACCTCCAACTATGTAACCAAGATAAATCAATAAAGTTTTCCCAAACTCACATTTGGACAGTTTAAGGTACATTTTTTCCCTTTGTAACAATTTAAAGACCTATTTAACATGTCTAACATGCTCTTCCATACTGGAACTGAAAAACATGATATCATCTAAGTAGATTATGACAAATTTATCAATGTATGGATGGAATACACCATTCATAACCCGCATGAAAGTTGTTGGAGCATTACACAAACCAAAAGGCATCACTAACCATTCAAATAGCCCCTACCTATTTTTAGATGTAGTTTTCCATATGTCATTTCCTGCAATGCGAAATTTGATGATACCCACTACGCAAATCCAACTAGTGAATGGACAACATTTTTCAACTAGTCAAATAAATCATCTATCTTGGGAAGAGGATACCTGTTCTTGATTGTGATTTTTTTTAAGGCCCTAAAGTTTACAAACATTGTCTTTATTAGGAACCAAAATTATTGGTGAACCACAAGGAGATGAACTGGGTCAAATGAAGCGTTTTTCATCCAACTCTTGGATTTGTTTCTTTATTTATTCATTCTCTATGATTGACATGCAATACATTCCAACATTAGGAAGAGGGGCATCACACAACAATTGTATCTCATGTTGTATTTCCCATTTAGGAGGTAGATTTTTTGGTTCTTTAAATAGACTTTTAAAAGAATCTACCACTTTAACCAAATTATATTTAAACTGAGATTCACAACCTGAAAAATCATCATGTTATTCCTTATGTTTTTCTTTTACAACCATGAGTACATATCTTTTACTTTAACTTATTAGCCTCTTCATCTGATTAGCAGTAACTAAATCCAAGTGTGTTTTGATTTTATGTGCCCTGGCAATGTATTCAATCCCATATTTCTTAAGGTGATATTTATGCTCTTTCCTATGAAACACAACATCATGATCATAGAGTTGAGGAATTCCTATCACTACTCCACATATGTCTAATGGAATCACATCTAAATCCACTTCATCAATGTAAGTAGCTATGATGGAAAATTTTAAACGACACTGCTTTGTGACATTAATCTGAGTCTTTTATTTTAGCCAACCTAATGGGTATGGTCTTGGACGATTCTGTGTCTCCAAACTCAATTTCTTAACTAATTCTTTAGATATTAAATTTTCCTGTCATCCATTGTCAAATAATGTGTCTATTTTTGTGTGCTTAGAATTTATCCTTATGTGAAATATTTCAACTCTTTTATCCTCATCCAAATGATTTATGTTTGAAGAAGATGCAGAAGTACTAGAACTTGAACTGGCGCCAAAAATTTTACCTATCGAAACCATTGCAGTTATTTTCCTTTCATCACCTGAGTCAGAGCCCAAATCTTGTTGGATTGATGTATTAGCCTTCTTTTCACCTCTCTTTTTCTGGAACTTCTTTGGTCTGAGTTCTGGGTGACGTTTCCAACATTTGGCTTCATCATGTTCGATCCTCTGGCAATGAGTACAAGTAGGTCTTTCACTTTCCTTCTCAGTTACATTGCTGTTTTCTTTCCCTTCAAACTATTCTTCCTCTTGTTGTCTTTGGAATCCTTGATTTCCAACTGTTTGGATGATTTCTGTGAAAACTTGAATGGTCTACCACCTGATTCAATATGTATGGCTTAAACACACACTTCATCAAATTCAGTGGGATTAAACATAAATAACTTATGTTGTAAATAAGAATTTAAACTTCCAATGTACATTAATAAAGTTTCACGTGTATCCAATGGAATACCAAGCGCCAAAGCTTTCTTCCTGAACTCCTGAGCAAACTCTTGAACATTCTGCTCTTTACCTTGCCTCAAATGCTGCCAATCAATAACAACTTGTTACATGTATCCCAAAGGATAGAATTGTTTTCTAGGAGCTTTTAAAAACTTAGACCATGAAGAGATGACTTTACCTTTCCGCTTTAATTCTACTTGAGTTTTACTTTCCCACAAAATTAAAGTTGTTTCCCCCATTCTAAGTGTAGCTAATTGAATTTTTTTTCATTCATCAGAAATGTTTTGAATTCTACAATACACTTATAATTGTTTAATCCAATTATCTAAATTTTCAGGATTCAGTCCGCCATCGTAAATAGTTAGTTCAAATTCTCATCACGTTTTAAAAGAGATGATTTATGAGGTTCCTTTTCTGTTTCAGAATATGAACTAGAAGAAGAAGAAGAAGACAAAGATGATAGAGGAGAAGGAGTTTTATCGACTTTTCCTTTTCCCTTTTCCTTCTTCGTTGCTTTCGAATAAGAAGTTGCATCTGACGCCTTCTTATCTTCATAGAGTTATCCCAACATCCATTGCATGTTCAAAAAAATTTGTTGAATCTTTTCATCACCCATGACCTTATCTTCAGGAGTTTCACTTGCATCGGATCCTCCCATTATTGATTTTTGAGCGACTTTCTGCTTTCCAACTTCTGGGTCTACCTCCTCGAACATTCCTTCTCCACGTCACAACCTAGACCTAGTTAACATTCACTGGAAAAAATCCTACAAAACACAACCTGCTTTGATACCAAAATATATGATATGAAATAGGATTGAATATTTTCCAAAATGAATTGATTGTTAACTTGATCGCTTGTGTGGAAGGCTGAAGGAAAACAATTTATTTTACGACTTAATCCATAACTTAAGAAGAACAATTAAACATGAATTTTTAGCAAATAAAAGAGATAGAAGAAAACAAACATGATTACGGAGTTTGTCCCTGGTGGACTACGTCTCTGGGTCCACTTTCAAGATGGGCATCTGTTTTATTAAGGAATGATCCAAGGAAATATTTACATATAAATTCACCAGACTGAACATGATCACAGACACCTTAGGTCTCTGTCAACAAAAATATCTCCCTCCTAGCTTTCTAACGCCTGTCTTGGCACCCAATTCCGCCTCCAAACGACCAAGATATGCCTGAAATAAAATTGCCTCTCTCTTACAGAATTCTGAATACAATCCTTCAAAAACCACTCTCCCCCTAATCATGAGCAATGGAGTAAATTTATAATACAATTCAGGTTCAGGTCAAACCCCTTGGGCTAAAAATGGTATATGTTTAATGCATTGAGTGTGATTAGATCTTGGTGCAATAAAAGTGTAACACCTTAGGAAACAGGTTACATGGTCCATTGATAACACAACGCACAAGTAACATTCAAAACCCAAAAATAAACTTTGGATAAAACAAGACCCCAATGGTCTGGCTAATGGCGAAGCAGTGAACAACCACATGTGATAGGTGGTTGGCGGTCTAACTGCTCACTGCCACCTAGCAGTTAGATTTGGCGGTTCTGGCAAATGGTGGCAGTCGACTGTCCATGTGACAATACATCCCTCTGACGACAATCTTCCCGATGGTAAACTCCAACTGCGCGGTGGTCTTAAACTACGCATTAACCTCTGTTGTTAAAATGTCCCGTGGTTAACTCCGCGCGGTCAAGCTCCGACGATTAGAGTGATATGGTTTATTATAGTTCCAAAAGGTCTTTATAACATGGTTTTCACATTACTTTTCTCAAACTT